>CM046036.1:66555020-66795020 GCA_025215565.1 Flaveria ramosissima
TGTAAAATTCTTTTTGAAGACTTTCCTTAGATTCTTGAAAATTTTCTGATACTTCGGAAGATAAAGTTTTATCTTCGGAAGAAAAACATGTCTTCAAAATAAATAACTGTCTAAGAGATTTTACCTTCGGAAGAAGTCAAAAATTCATCTTCCGAAGATTAAAATTCTTATCTCAGACACTTATTCATTTTTAAGGATTTTTTCCTTCCGAAGCAAAATTAACCTTCGGAAGCTTTGTTTATTCCTATACAAAGCATCCAAGGGTTTATTTCTCTTCCGAAGCATAAATTTTCAAGACTCTCGGGAAAAATCTTCCGAAGCCATTTTAGCTTCGGAAGCTTTTTCAATCAAAACTTCCGAAGAAATTACCTTCGGAAGCTTTTCGAATTCCAAGAAAACTACTTTTTGAGCAAAAGTAAACTACCTTTTCAGAGGTGGGACCGACTTCTGGATTTCAAAGTTTATCCTCTTTCATTAACTTTGGTTCAAATCCCTTTTCACATAAATACCCAACGGTTCCCCTCTTTCCCACTATCTTCCTCAATTCCACTATTCCTCTAACCTAATTCTCTAAACCGCCTTTGCTTTCTACCTTTCTTCATCCTTAAGCTTCTGAAATGGCCAACCTTAACCGCAGAAGAAACAACCCAGATTTCTCCATGCAACTTCACAGGCAACACAATCAAGTTGCTCTGTTAAGCTCTGAGAAAGATGCAAGTTTCTCAGAGATTTGCCAATTCCTGACTCTATCCAACTATTTCACCTCCCTGACCATTGATCCTACTCTATATGAGGATCACTTGCTTGATTCTGGAAGACCTGCCAAAAGGTCATTATGGATGGGGAGAAGGCACTGTCTGCCACAGTGCAAGGGAGGACAATCTTCATCACTCCGGCCATCATTAACCAACATTTGCAGCTGGATGATGAAGAAGGTGAGGTGTCCTTCCCAAAGGAAGCTGTTAATCATTCCTTTGAGCAGATGGGCTATGAAGGAGATTTCTCTGTAAAGACCTTCAGGAAAGGGAAGGTCTCATCCCAGTGGAAATACCTGCTCCATGTGGTTATCCACAGCTTATCAAACAAGCATGGTGGATGGGCCCAGATTCCTGAGGATCTCTCCTTTATAGTTCATGGAATGGTTCAGGGGGTCAAGTTCAGGTATTCACAATTTGTTTATACTAATTTACTTGTAAACTTAGACTCCTTAGAGTATTACATGTTTCCTAGATATGTTCAACACATTCTCAACTGTGAACTGGGCTCACAGTTGAGGGAAAAACAATAATATTCTTAAATTCGGACAGATGAAGCCCGGCATCTTTAATAATAAGAAGAAGTCAACTGTAGGCTTCTCAGGGTAGAAACAGCCCTAGTCCCAAAAATGTTAGAGCTCATTGCTCAAGGTGACAACCTAGCAACACAAGCTAGTGTTGAACCCACACCTCTTTTATCCTTACCTCTAAAAAGACCAGAAATCACCCTCACCTACCAAAGAAAATCCAAACGAACCCCTGCTCAGGCTATTGAGTCTGTGCAGGCCCCCATATACTCAACCTTACAGGAAGAAGTGGACACTAGAGCTCCCACTTCTCCTGAGGAGCAAACCACTCCTATTTCTTTACCTATCAGGGCTGAGGTTCTTCATGCTCACCCTGATGAGCTCACTAGCCCAACAGCCTTAAGCCTTCACTCTGAGTCTCAACACTCAAGTGAACAACCTTCAGGGGACAGCTACCATCCCCAGCCTTTAGATCTCAACCAAACCAATTCCCAACCTATCCTTCTATACTGATGAAGACTTAGGATTCAGTGAGTACCATGAGTCTCTCTTCTCCTCCCCTACTCAAAGAGAGATGAGTACCTCTGACTCTCCTCAGTCTATCCCATATCAGTCACCTATTACTGAGGTGGACACTTCTGAACATGTTCAGGATGTCCATATGGAAGAGGCTCTCACTTTTGAAAGTGATTACATCATTAAGACCTCAACCATGGCAACTCAGCCCACTGGCATCTCAACTGAGGCTGCCAGTGAGCAGAGGAAAACCAGCAGCCAAGAACCTCAAGCTGGTGGTGAGAGAGAGGACTTTGGTCCAATCATCTCATCCCCCAATGATTCTTCTGATGAAGATGAGGGGAATTTGAGACTAAAGGTGCAGAAATTGTCAAAAACATGCTCCTATTTAGTCTCTAAGGTTAGTCACTTGGAATCTCAGGTGACTACCTTACATAACAGGGTCAATGATCAGCAACTTCAGATTTCATATCTAAAGGAAAAACTAGCTGGGAGACCTTTAAGGAGAGCTCAACCAGGAACACAAAAACCTGTGGAAGTGATTGACTTATCCTCCAGCTCACCTATGCAAGTGGGTGATGCTACCAAAAAAGGGGGAGAAAGTTATTACAACCACAGAACCTGGGAGTTCTTCACAGAGAATGGACATAGAGGACTCACCATCCTCACTTGCTGTTGTGCATTCTCAGCAACTTCCTCAAGTTCACATTAATGTGGACTTAGACTCAATCATCAGGAGTCTCTTTGAGGAAGGTATACCAAGGGCTGTCTCATCTCCACCACAAGGAACTGGCAATTACATCATAAGGTGGAGGTATGATGATGACAGAAGAGCCCTTATACTTCACAGAGTTCAAGGTCAACAAGAAGTTTTTCATTTCCAAAGCCTGAACTTCTATGAAAGACTGGATTTAGTCAACATGCCACTTATCAATCCAAGCAATTCAAGACAAGCTGACAGGCTGGCTCAAAGAATCCAAGACAGGATCCTTGCAGAGTTCTCTCTAAGAAGGAGACTTAGGCAATCAGGCAATGTCATCGGTCAACTGGATGTTGAGTGGACCCTAAGATTAGTTTCATAGTGGAACCTTGACTGAAGGCCCAGTGGCAGAACCTGAGACCCCTGTCTCATCATCAACAACTGCTGCAGAGGTCCAAACTCCCTCTGAGACACCTGCTGGTGAAGGTGTTTCTCAGCCTCTCTCTGGCCAGAGCATGGAAGCTACACAAGCAATGAAGGCCAAGCCTCAATCCACCTGAGTCACAAAGGTCTGTTGGTGACAAAGGGAAAAGGATAATGACCCTGAGGAAATTGAGGAGGAAGAGAGAGAGAGGAAAAGGAGACTAAGGGAGAAAGTTCCACTGGGTCATCTAGCTTCATGCAAGCTGCAATCAGGGCTGCCCCCAGACCAAATACTCAGGATGATGAGTTAAGGGCAGTCAGGATTACCTATTTACAGACCAGGAACTATGATATTGATGAAATCATCTCCCTCCCCTTAGAAGAGTTAAATGAACTGGCTGACATGGAAGTGTCAAGAAAGATGAAGGAGAAAGAGGATGCAAGGCTGCTTCTCCAATTCAAAGAGGAGAAGAGACAGAAAAGACTCTACAAGCATGCTCCCACACTCTCTCCAGTTCAAGAAAGTCCTGCACAAGAAGATGTGGCTCCACAAGAACCTCAGGTAGATAAAGAAGAAGATAGGATCAAGATGATCAACTACCTGAGTGCCACAGGCTTCTATCAGGTAGATGCACTTCTTCCCTTGTCCTATGACTTCATTGAGTTTGAGTACCTAAAGCAACTTGAGCTTGAGCTAGTCAAAGAAAGAAAGACAACCAAAAGGAAGCTAAGGGAAGAAGCTGCAAAGTCAAGAGCCATCATTCAAAAGAATGCAAAGAAGTCTGCTGACAGACAAAGAATGATGAGCTTCTTGAAGCTATATGGATTCTCCGGAAGGAGACTTGGCCCCATGTCTCTATCCACAATGGATGAGCATATAAGGGTGATCAAGCAGAAGATTAAAAGTGGAGAACTGATTGACTTGCACTCTCTTCCAAGTCAAGTCCCACCTGAAGTGGAGGTCAAGTTTGAACAACCAGAAACATCTCAACCAGAACCTCCAGCTGAGCCTCAGCAAGCTTCATCTTCTGATCCAAGGCAGGGTCAAACTCCCTCTCCTTCTGAACCTGTGAGGGAGGAACACCCAACTGAGAAAGACACTGATGATCAACTGGTGCTGCAGACCAGTCTTCTCAGTTAAAGTCATCTAAGAGGAAGAAGAGAATGGCTTCTAAACCAAAGACTAAGAAGAAGAAGAAGCCAAAGTCATCTACCTCTACACCTCAGGCTGAATCAGATTAACCTGAGGAAGTGCATGATGAGGCAGCCCAATCAACTCCTATGCAAGTGGCTCCTCTAACAACTGAGACACCCATCTTGTCCTGGACTTACTCTACTAATCCAGAAAGATGGCATGTTATCAGAGATCAAGGTGTTGAAAATGTCTACTCCTGGCAAGACATAATCAACTTACCTCTGCATGATCTCTTTGAGATGAGAAGATACTATGAGAGTCTTGATGATCCTGACCATCTAATGAAGAAAGGATGGTGGTCTGATTGTACTGAAGACTACCAACATCTGAAGATCTTCTAAGTGTTTTGGTAGCATCAGCCTAGGGGAAGTTTGTAAGGATTCCTTAAGTCTGATGCAACCCAAAACATCCAAAGTGTCTCGTGCAACATGCACTAAGTACTGAAGTGAAGAAGCTTCGAAGTTTTACACAATGCATTAGAAAATACTCTAAGTGTAAAATCTTCCAAAGCCAAGACCAGTATCTTCCGAAGCCAAACATGAAGTCTTCCGAAGCCTCAGAGACAAAGTCTTCCGGAGCTTCAACCTATGAAGACAGATTTCTTCCGAAGACTTTTAGTACACATGTTATCTGATGTACTGTTCCAAAAGCACCCTTTTCCGCTGCATCATCTTTATGTAAGTCACCAACTTACATGAGTTGGTGAAAAGGTCCATGCTTTTGGTAACTGTACATTGAGGTCTTGAGTCTGTAACTTTCCACTTTATGTACTTTATCCTTTTTGTAATGTATAAGGATGTGAGCTATGGCAATGTCATAAGTCACAAGGTCAAAAGGCAGATATGCCTTTTGATCTACAATTGATTTTGTTAGTGTCTAGTCAATTGTATCCAGCTGGCTTTCAAAGGATAGCCGGCTGTAGGTTGTAGTATAAGTATTTCAAATTCTTGTATCTTTCTTTATGTTTTGTAACACTTGTAAAAGGAACTTGAGAATAGCATATACTGCCTCCTTGAAACCCAACTCTCTTGTTCTGTCTCTTTACCTTACTTGTGTTCTTTGTATCACCATGGTTAATCCAGTTCACTGTTTGATTAAAGTTCAGTTAATCTTCTCATTGTGTTGTTGTGTTGTAATTGTGTTAAAGCCCTTAAACGGTCTGCAATATATATATATATATATATGGTGTAGATATATATATATATATATATATATATATATATATATATATATATATCTATATAGATATATATATATATATTTAGAGGTATATACATATCTATTTATATGTATATACAAATATACATATATATAGATTATATATATATATATATACATAGATATAGATACATATATACAGATATACTATACATATATACATATATATATATATATATCTATATCTAGATCTCTCTATAGCTATAGATCTCTCTCTCTCTCTCTGTCTCTTTGTCTGTCTCTCTCCCTCTCTCTCAGATCTATCTCTCTCTCTCTCTCTCTCTCTCTCCTCTCTCTCTCTCTCTCTCTCTCTCTCTCTCTCTCTCTCTATCTCTCTCTCTCTCTCTCATCTCTCTCTCTTATCTCTCTCTCTCTCTTATGTCTGTCTGTCTCTCTGTATCTACAGACATCTCTCTCTCTCCTCTATCTCTCTCTCCTCTCCCTCTATCTCTTATATCTCTATCTATCTATCTAGCTCTCTATATCTTCTCTCTCTCTCTCTCTATCTCTCTCTCTCTCTGTCATCTTCTCTATCTCTTATCCTCTCTTCTCTCTCTCTCTAGATGTCTGTCTCTCCCTCTCTCCCTCATACCTACATATATCATCTCCTATCTATCTCTATATATCTCTCTATCTATCTATTTATTTCTGTGTACGTCTCTATGTCTCTCATACCTCTAGATCCTAGATAGACATATATCTCTCTCCTCTCCTCTCTATCTCTCTCTCTCTCTCTCTGTGATATATCTCTCTATCTCTATCTCTCTCTCTATCTCTCTATATCTCTTTATATATATATATTTATGTGTATGTATATTGTCTAAACATATCTATAGAATTACATCCCTCCATCTCTATCTATCTAATCTCTACCTATATCTAGATCTCTACATAGACAGATAGATCTATCTATCTCTCTCTCTCTATCTATCTCTATATATCTATACTGTCATGTAGAGATAGATATATATCTCATACAGACACACACACACACATATATATATCTCTATATATATATATAACTATATATATCTATATCTATATCATATATATATCTCTATTATCTAGATCCTCCTCTCTCTATCGATCCTCTCTCTCTCTCTCTTATCTCTCTGTATCTCTCTCTCTCTGTATCTCCTCTCCTCCCACATCAGCTCTATCTCTATCTACCTCTTCTTCTCTTATCTCTTATCTATCTATCTCTCTCTCTCTCCCTCTCTCCTCTATCTCTCTCTCTCTATCTCTCTCTATCTCTGTCTGTCTCTCTGTGTCTCTCTCTCTCTACTGTCTGTCTCTCTGTATCTCTCTGTCTCTCCCTGTCTGTCTCTCTCTATCTGTCTTCTCTCATGTCTGTCTGTCTCTCTCTCTCCCTGTATGTCTACTCTATATATCTCTCTCCCTGTATCGCTCTATACTATCTCTATAACTCTATGTATCTATCTCTCTCTGTCTCTATCTGATGTTTATATGTATATCCCTACATATATATATATATAATATATATATATACCTATATATACATATATATGTATATAAATCTATGTATATTTGTATATACCTATAACTATATATATATTATATATATATATATATATATTCTATATATATATGTCTCTATATATATATCTATATAGATCTATATACCATCACCGGTTCTCCCTTTTAACTTTCTTCTTCATCTGCAAATCTCTCTGACCTAAATTCATCCACAAGCTCCCTTTGCTCTTACCTTTCTTCATCACAAAGCTACTCACAAATGGCCAACCTTGATCCATGAAACCAACCAGATTTTTCCTTGCATTTACACAGACAATACAATCAGGTTGCTCTATTATAATATTAGAAAGATCCTAGTTTCTCCTATATTTATTGTTTCTTGACTTTATCCAACTACTTCACCTCTCTCAGCATAGATCCTCCACTATATGAAGATCAACTTTTAGAGTTTTGGAGGACCTGCCAAGTGGGCATTATGAATGGGGATAAGGGACTATCTGCCATAGTGTAAGGGAAGACAATTTTCATCACACCAGCCATAATTAACACCCATCTCAGGCAGAATGATGAAGTAAGCAACTTTTTCTTCCCAAAATCTGTTGTAAACCAGTCTTTTAGGCAGATGGTCTATAAAGGTGATTACTTAATAAGAACCTTCAGAAAAAGGAAGGTCTCCTCCTAGTGGAAGTACCTCCGCCATGTGGTCATTCATCATTGTCTATCAAACAAGCATGGTGGTTGGGATCAAATTCCAGAATAACTTTCCTATATAGTCCATGGCATGGTTTAGGGTGTCAAGCTCAGGTACTCTCAGTTTGTATATACAAATTTGCTTGCTAACTTAGACTCCTTAGAATATTACTTGTTCCCTAGATATGTTCAACACATTCTTAATTGTAAACTAGGCTCAGAGTTAAGGGGGACATGTAATATTCTTAAAATGGGACAGATGAAGCCGGCGTGGGGACATGTAATGTTCTTAAAATGGGACAGATGAAGCCTGACGTTTTTAAAACGATAAGAAAGCCTATTGTGGGCTTCTCAGGGGTAGAAACAACCCTAGTCCGAAAAATGTTAGAGCTCATTGCTCAAGGTGACAACCTAGCAGCACCAGCTAGTGTTGAACCCACACCATGTACATCTAAACCACTCACACTGCCTCAAATAACCATCACCTACTGAAGAAAATCCAAATAAACCCCTACACAAGCTACTCAGGTTGTGATGGCCCCTATATCCTCACCAATGCAGGAGGAAGTGGACACTAGAGCTCCCACTTCCCCTGAGGAGTAAACCACTCCCATCACTTCAAGGATCAGTGCTAAGGTTCCTCATGCTCAGCCTGATGAGCTCACTACACCAACACTAGCCTTAAGCCTTTACTCATACTCTCAAACTCTAGTGAACAACCATCAAGGGAAAGCTACCATCCCCAGCCTCTAGACCTTAATCAACCAATACTCAACCTTGAATTCTATGATGATGAAGACATGAGATTCAGTGAGTACCATGAGTCTCTCTTCTCTACCACTGCTCAATGAGAGATGAGTGCTCCTGACTCACCAATGTCTAGCCCATATCATCCACCTACAACTGAGGTGGATCTCCCTAAACCTATTTAGGAGGTCCATATGAAAAAGGCTCTCACTTCTGCTATTGATTACATCTTTAAGACCTTAACCATGGCAACCCAACCCATTGACAATTCAACTGAAGATGTCTTGGTGCAGGGGAAATCCAGCAGCCAAGAACTTAGTGCTGGTGACGAGGAAGAAGACTTTAGTCCTATTCTCTCATCCCCATGTGATTCTTCTGATGAAGATGAGGGGAGTCTGAAACTAAACATGCACAAACTGACAAAAACTTGCACCTATTTAGTCTCAAAGGTTAGTCACCTGGAATCTCAGGTCACTACCTTGCAAAAAAGGTTCAATGACCAGCAACTTGAGATCACCGATCTTAAATGCAAGTTAGCTAAGAGACCACTTAGGAGGATTCAACTACGACACAAGAACCTATGGATGTGGTGGACCTAATCTCTAGCCCACATATGCAAGAATATGATGCTACCAAAAGGGTGGAGAAAGTCCTACCTACAATCACAGAACCTAAGAGTTCTTCTCAGAGTATAGACATAGAGGATTCACCACCCTCACTTGCACTTATCCATACTCAACAATCTCCTCAAGTCCATATTGATGTGGACTCACTCATACAAAGTCTGTTTAAGGAGGGTATTCTAAGGGTTATGCCTACCCCATCTCACACTACTAAGAATCAAATTATGGGATGGAGGTATAACACTGATAGAAGAGCGTTGGTAATCTCTAGGTCTAAAAAAACAGAGAATCTTTAACTTTCCAACCTGATATTCTATGAGAGCATCTATCTAGAGTACCTTTCATTTGCCAACCCAAGTCAAAACAAGCAAGCTACAAGGTTAGCTAATAGGATTAAAGATAGGGTGCTGGAAGAGTTCAAATTGAGAACCAAATTATATAGATATAGGCTAGCGGGCAAGACTCTTGGCCAACTGGATGTTGAGGTGGACCCCAAGATTAGCTTCGAAGGAAAAAACTTGATTGAAGGCCCAGTAGTTGAGCCTATGATCCTTGAGACAGGAACTGCTTTAACACCCATTATCTTCAGTGAGGTACCAGCTATTGAAAGTGCTTTACAACCTCTCTCTGGCTAGAGATCAAGTACTAAACCAAGCAATAAAGGCCAAAGCTCTCTCCACCCTAAGTCACCAAAACCTGTGAGTGACAAAAGGAAAAGGAAGTTCACTTCTAAAGAGATAAAGAAGGAGGAAAGAGAGAGGAAGGGGAAACTAAGGGGAGAGAGTTCAAGTGGATCCCCAGGCTTCATGGAAGCTGCAAATCAGCCTACCCTTAGGCCAAACACTCAAGATGATGAGTTAAGAACAACCTGATTGAATTACTTGGGGTAAAGAAACTACAACATTGATGAACTCATATCTCTTCCCTTAGAAGAGTTAAATAAACTAGTGGATCTGAGCTATCAAAGAAGAGAAAGGAGGCACAGGATACATAATTGCTCCTCAAGATTTAAGAAGAAACGAGAAGGAAGAGACTCTACAAACATGCTCCTACGCTCTGCCCAGTTCAAGAAAGCCCTGAGAGAGAGGCTGTGGCAACTAAGCAACAACCTCATGTAGACAAAGAAGCATATAGACAAAATATGATCAACTACTTGAGTGCCACAGGCCTCTATCAAGCATCTGCACTTCTTTCTTTATCCGATGAGTATATAGAATTTGAGTACCTCAAGCAGCTTGAGCAACAAATAATGAAGGAACAAAATGATGCTAATAGGAAGATGAGGGAAGAAGTAGCAAAGTCAAGAGCTATCATCCAAAAGAGTTCTTGAAGCTGTACGAATTCTCAGGAAGGAGGCTTGGTCCAATGTCTTTATTCACTATGGAAGAGCACATTAGGGTGATTAAACAAAAGATTAAAAAGGGTGAGCTCATTGACTTGCATTCTCCACCAAGTCAGGTTGCACCTGAAGTTGAGTTCAAGGTTAAACCACAAGAGACAACACAAACTGGACCTAGTGCCAGACCATATACAACTTCATCTTCTGATCCATAGAAGGGTACTAATCTTTCTCCTTTTGAACCTGTGAGGGAAAAGGACCCAACTGAGAAAGACATACAAGAACAACCTACTGATGAAGTCTAGTGTTCTTGGTTAAATCTAGAAAGAGGAAGAAAAGGATAGCCATGAAGAGGGTAATAAGAAGAAGAAAAAGTCTAATGCATCCACATCTATACCTCAAGATGAGTTAGAGCATCCTTAGGCTGCTCAAGAAGAGGCTTCTCAACCAAGTCCAACACAAGGAAGAGCCTCTTGATGCTAGGAGACCCATATTGTCCTAAACTTTTGCTGCTAATCTAGAGAAATGGTATGTCATTAGAGATAAAGGAGATCTGATCACTTGTCAATAATTTGGTGTTTAATTGATCTAAATGTTTGATTTTACATCATGATTATGGTGGAACAAGTTCAAGTTGTTTGTATTTTAGATTATAGGTGATTGAAGATAAATGAAACTTATTTTGGATGAAAAGATGCAAAACAGGAATCTGAAACTATGTTTGGTGAAACATGAAGAGTATGGAAAAAACAGGATGGAAATCGGAGCCCGAGAAGTGAAGAAATGCAAAAACCTAAAGTTCAAGACCATGGTAACTTAAAATGGGCATAACTTGAGCTAGGAAAAGAGTTACGGGGCCCACGACCTGTCAACGGAAAGCTCGTGAAAAGTTACATGTGAAAATCAAAATTTTACAGGGCCCGGCGTATGATACGCCGCACTGGGCGTATCATACGCCAGCCGGCGTATCTATGGACGTATTAGCCAAGAATTCCAAAAGGTCGGCGTATGATACGCTGAGTATGGGCGTATCATACGCCGGTGGCCTAAAAAATCCCTATTTTTATGCGATTTCAAGATATTAGAAGATCAACAACTCTAATTCGAAACCTAACTTTTCCCAGACGAATTCAAGGACTTTGAAGGTATCTTTTGAGCATTCCAAGCTCCCCAAATCATCACAAAAATCATCATTGATCATCATCAAGCAAAGAATGATGATTTAATGACGACAATGCGTGGCTAAGTTCGTGTGATTGCTTTCGGGTGGAGAGTTTCTATCAAGTGAGGTGGTTAGTGTATCTAGGTTTTCTTATGTTAAACACTTTGTGATTGAATGTATTTGAGGTTTTGATTGAGTTAAACAATTTTTTTATAAAGAAAGTTATTTGCTTTATCATCAATTTCGGTTTTCTTGCATCGTGAACTCATTGAGAAAAGTAGATAACGTGATATAGATGAATTGATGACTTTGTGAATGAACGAGTCTTAAAAGATTGTTTCTTGGTCATCAATTCAATCAAAAGACAATATCTTGAGTTGTGTTATGAAACCCTAGAATATATCTAATGAACCATTGAACTTGTATTGAAACCAGAAAGTGATTGTTCCTTAATATTTAATCAATTTCGTTACAAAGTTTGTTGCTTTATGCAATTGTTCTCATTAATTTATTTAAAGTTTTAAGTTTTAATTACAAAGTTTGAGTCTTTTAGTTAATCGAGTCACGTCAATTAAACACTTTCCACAGATTCTCTAAGAAGGCGACCTTACTTACCCTTATACAATAAAGGTAGCTAAGACCGGTTATTTAACTTGTTTTTAATCGAGTCTCGTCAACCAGATCAAAATGGCGCCGTTTCCAGGGAATTATTGCTTAGTGTTTAATCGTTTTTACTTTCTTTTCTTAGAAAAATATAAAAAACCCAAAGATATTTTACTTTTCTGTTTCTTGTTTCAATTTGTTTCTTTGTTCGGTATTACGCGAGGTATTTGTGTTTTCTTGTTTGCAGGTGACCATTACGTTAATGCATACAAGATTTTCAGGAAGGACTTCGCCATTGCACTTTGATCCAGAAATCGAGAAGATTGTAAGGGAGAATTGTGTGTTTCACAAATCATCAACTTCAAGGATTTCTCACATTCGGGGTCAAACAAGATCAGAAGAGGGTACATTATCTGCCACAGCTCATAGGATATTTGTAAGGCCCCGTTCCCGGTACGCTTAAAGTTGGTCATTCATCGCGCATAAAACATATAATTACATTTGTCTCATAAAAATATTGCAGCGGAAACATTCAAAAATGACATCTAATTTCGTTATAAAAACTTTTGCCCAATAATACATCATTATCCAATTACAAAATACATGTTTGCATTATAACACAAAAGCTTTATAAATGGATGCCATCCCAAAAGAGCTGAGTAGCCTCGCGGTGCCATCCTCAGCAACATTACCTGCCAACTGGAAAACATATAAAAAGTCAGCGTTGCTGAGTGAGTTCTCGTTTTATAATAAAACATACTTTACTTTCATTTAAAACCATTCGTTACTTTTGCGTGATCACACATCATACGTACGCATAGATAATATCTTTATTATCTTCATTCATTCATTCATTCATTCGTTCCATATAACTTTACTTGCGCATCGGACATCATCCGTACCAATACCATGTGCTACACCTTGATCAGTCTTAGCTACTGGGCCGAAGTCAATAAATGAACAGCTAAACGTATGCCACAGTACTAGGGGTAAGCGGTAGAGGTTCTACATTAATGGTCAATCACAAAGAAGGACCCGTTATCCGATGGATGCAAGACTTTTCATTTCTTTCCACTTTACGTTACATAATACTTCATTTCATTAATCATAATATGTAAAGCCATAGGAAAGATAATATACATCATACTAAGGAACATTAACATGCATCAACATCACATCATACAGGGCAACATCATACATACATAACATGCATCATACATAAACATGCAACATCATCATCTCTATGCCCTACATGCTTTCTAAGGCCATAACAGCTATCTTACATGCTCTTACGAGAACCTTTACGTCAAAACTAACATCTGTACTTTGCCTCGAAAGCCAGAAGTCTAACCACACTTTCCTTCGGGTGCAACAGCTCTATTCGTGCGTATGGACACCCTTTAGTCGCATGGCCTTCATGCGACTGAACATCATGCGATTGGACTCAAGTGGATGAACATCTATGCGAATGGACATCCAGTCGTGCGTATGGACCTCATGCGGATGGAACTAATGCGAATGAGCACCTATGCGACTGATCTAATGCGAATGAACTCATGCGACTAAGCACTTATGCGACTGAACCCTCAGTCGTATGACTCCCCATGCGACTGGACTCCCAGTCGTACGAATGAAACCTTAGTCTTGAACCCTCAATCGTGCGAATGAATCCCAATCGTGCGAATGACCCTCAATCGCCTCTCAATCGGCCGTATGGCCTTCATTCGGTCGCATAGCCCTAGCTGATGCAGAATGGAGTTCATCCCGAACCCAATCTGCCATTTTCGGCCTCCAAGCTCATCCAAACCCATTCTAAGCCTAAATCAATCATCCTAGACCTTAGGAATGCATACCACAACACCATACAAGCACACACAAGCCCGGAAACATACACGAAACACATCATACACATCACACCCAAATGGGTCAAACACATACTCATACAAAAACGGGTTTTGATATTTTCCAGCTCCAAAATCAGTTGAAAACAAGTAAAAGTGGGGTCCTAGAACTCACAAAAACGAGCACAACGACAAGGGCTTCGATTTGGCTTGCTACACAATGAGTTTGGCCACCCGAATCACCCGAACCGACCCCTTTTTCCTCTTTTTCTTCTCCTTTCTCTCTTCTCCTCTCTATGTGGCTGAAAAATGAGTGTGGGGGAGAGGGTAAGGGCTGCCCTCTCCCTTATATACTTCCACTCAGCCGACTTTCTTTCGTTGGCGAGTTTGGTCCCTCGACTTTGGACTTTATTTCTTTTTCTTCCTTCGTCGGCTTCAAAATAACAAATATCCGGGTGTTACAAGTCCACCCCCCTTAAATAGGTTTCTTCTCCGAAACCTGTTATTCTTCGAACAAACATGGATAATGTTGTCTCATTTCTTCCTCAGTCTCCCACGTTGATTCCGATCCCTTCCTGTGCTTCCACTGTACACGCACAAGAGGAACCACTTTATTCCTCAGCCTTTTCTCTTTCCGATCGATGATTGCCACTGGTTGCTCCACATAATTGAGCCGTTCATCTACTTCGATATCTTCCAATGGAACAATCATATCTTCATCTGCCAAGCACTTCCTCAGATGAGATACATGGAATGTCGGGTGAATTCCACTTAACTCATCCGGTAATTCTAGTCTATAGGCCACCTCTCCTACTCGAGCAATGATTCGGAAAGGGCCTATATACCTTGGGCTCATTCTGCCCCGCTTTCGGAAGCGAATGATACCCTTCCAAGGTGAGACCTTCAACATAACCCGGTCACCCACCTGGAACTCAATCGGCCTGCGCCGTTTATCGGCATACGACTTCTGTCTATCTTTGGCTGCCTTCATGAAGGCTTTAATCTTCTCATTCGTAGCCTCGATTACCTCGACACTCCTCAATTCCTTCTGACCAATATCACCCCAACAAACGGGTGTTCTGCATCTCCTACCGTATAGCATCTCATATGGAGGCATACCAATGCTGGCATGATAGCTGTTGTTGTATGAGAATTCGGCTAACGGTAGGTGGTCATCCCAACTTCCACCAAAATCAATCACACATGCCCGAAGCATGTCTTCCAGTGTCTGAATGGTCCTTTCTGACTGACCATCAGTCTGTGGATGATAAGCCGTGCTAATATGTAACCTCGTTCCCATAGCGTCGTGGAACTTCTTCCAAAATTTAGATGTAAACCGGGTGTCGCGATCCGAAACATCAGACACCGGCACACCATGACGAGTTACAATTTCCTTGATGAACAGATCAGCCAACCTCTCTGATGAATATGTCTCGCGAATCGGTAGGAAGTGAGCACTCTTCGTCAAGCGATCAACTATCACCCATATGGCATCATACCCTTTCGGGGTACGCGGCAGCTTTGTAATGAAATCCATGGTGATGTACTCCCACTTCCATTCTGGTATATCCAAAGGTTGTATCTTCCCATACGGCTTTTGGTGCTCGGCCTTCACTTGTAAGCAAGTAAGACACTTACTCACATACTCCACCACATCGCGCTTCATACCCGGCCACCAATAATCTTTCTTCATGTCGTGGTACATTTTCGTGGCACCAGGATGAATGGAGTATCGAGTCTCGTGAGCTTCATCCATGATCTTCACTCGTAGATTCCCAAAACGAGGGATCCACACACGACCGAATCGGGTTCTAACACCGAGTGTGTTTTCACCCAATTCCCCAACCAGACCTCTCATTCTTTCAGAGTTAAGATGATCTTCTTTCAATGCCTCATCTTGAAACTCTTTAACCTGCTTCATTACATCGGAGGTCATGATCAACTGATACGCTTTCACCCGAATCGGCTCGGGCCTCTCCTTCCGGCTAAGGGCATCAGCCACTACATTGTCCTTGCCCGGATGGTAGTGGATCTCACAATCATAATCCTTTATAAGTTCCAACCACCGTCTCTGCCTCATGTTCAGATCCTTCTGCTCGAAGAAGTACTTCAGACTCTTGTGGTCTGTGAATATGGTGCACTTCGTCCCGTAGAGATAGTGCCTCCAAATCTTCAACGCAAAGACCACAGCTGCTAGCTCCAAGTCATGAGTAGGATAATTGACCTCATTAACCTTCAGCTGTCGGGATGCATAGGCTATAACCTTTCCTCTTTGCATTAACACGCACCCTAACCCTGAGTAGGAAGCATCAGAATAAACTACCAGATCTTCACTTCCATCGGGTAAGGACAGAACTGGAGCTTGAGTCAACCTTGCCTTCAGTTCCTCGAACGCCTTCTCTTGAACTTGACCCCATACAAACTTCACATCTTTTCGGGTCAACTTAGTTAGTGGAGAAGCAATATTAGAGAAGTCTTGGATAAATCTTCTATAGTAGCCCGCCAAACCCAAGAAACTACGAATCTCTGAAAGGATCGGATCTAGTTTGATCAGTTAGATTAAGATTTGCAGCAGAATATAACAAGAATGAGACAAAATTTAAGCAAGAATATTATGAATATTCCATCAAACAGTGACGATTATAGAGAGAGAATTTTCTGCAAATGGAATATTTTCATTCACACAAAAGCTTCGGGAACAAAACAATTAGGTCAACATTCCTTTTATAAAGAAATGTGACGTCAGCTGATGTCACTTGATAGTGACATCTAACTGATTTATACAAACAACTGAAAATATACTAAACTACTGAAGATGTCCACAACAACTGAGGACACCTTCACAAAAAGCTAAGTACAAGCTACAATTACAACTACTGAAGTTATAACATCTGAAGTGTAAGAACTTCAGATGTTTTACATAAAATAAAACTACTGAAAAGTAAATCATCACAACTACTGTCACACCCCCGCTAAAAGCGGAAACACGGGGATGTAACGAGACCGGGATCGTCATAACACATGGTAAGCGATAGAGAGCAATATAAATAAATGATGACATGCGTGTCATGACGACACCCGACAACAAGGGGACTTGTGTCGTGTTTAGTCAATGTTCACAACAACATAGCCATAAGCAACATGATGATGATAACACATATACACAAATGAAGAAAATGTAAATGTTAATTCCCACAACCCGGAAACAAGTTCAAAAGTTGATAATTGTTTACATGCGATAACATTGTTCAAAAAGATTGTTTATCAAAATGAGCTAAGTCCCAAAATGCATCCTAGGGTCTCCACTAAGGCAGCACACCTAGATTCCTGGACTTGCATGATCACCTGAAAAGATATGCTTAAAACGGTCAACATAATTGTTGGTGAGCTCGCAGGTTTATGTAATAAAAATGTAAGTGATGCTGTAATAAATAAGCGCGTCGGAATACCGTGAATACAGTTATTACACAAGTAAATATCACATGACATGAGCTTTGCAACCAAACCTAGCGACGTACACAAAGAAATTGTCGGCATATATTCACCCAAGGGCCCGTTCCTGGCCACTGATGGTACCAACTAGTATACCATCGAACAAGGGTGGGGGTGTCAACCCCTAGTACTACTACATACCTAACCGTCGGTTCCCACACTGGAATTAAATAGTTGCAAAGATAGAACCACACACAGCAGACCCAAGCATGTATCAAATAGTACTTGCAACACAGTATCACGTTGATTCCTTGTATGTAAAATGTATGTAAGTTGTACAGCATAAAAATTGTGTAAGCATACTTTTCCCCCAATTTGTAAATGATTGAAATATTATATATGCGTAAAAAGGGGCCACGAAACTCACTTGTTAGGTGGTAAGTATGTATGATCGATGTATCCCAAATGTTGAATGCAAATAAACAGTCAAACACCTATTGACAGTTATTGTATAGCATTAATGATATGATATATGTATAAGCGCGCAATAATGATGGGTCGGTTCGGGTCGTATTGGATGGGTCACGCACAACACACACGGACTGACACACGTACTAGACCTTATGTAGATCCAAGTACAAGACATTGTCGCCACTAATGATGATGTTTAAATAAAAGTATCACTGTTTATTGAAGAAACATTGAATAAGTGTCAATAGTTATAAGTCATTTTGATCGTTGTAAGCGTTAGTTAAATTTGTTCAAAATAGTTTCTGTGCCCTTCCTCGCGTTGACTTTAATATTTGTGGCCAAACAATGGCATAATTGTGTTAGTGTTACCTCGACACCACACGACATACTCACGCCAAGCACAAGGGGTCAAACACAACAATTTCAGACGCATAACAAGGTCAGACGCACGACTCAACCTCCATTCGTGCGAATCAACCCTCAATCGTGCGAATCAGCTTCATTCGTACGATTGAGCCTTCATTCGTATGATTGGCCTTCAGTCGTACCACACAACACCACCCAATCGCACGACTCAACTTCCATGCGCACGAATCAACCTTCAATCGTGCGAATTAGCTACTTTCGTACAACTGAACCTTCATTCGTGCGATTGGACTCCAGTCGTGCGAATCACTTTCATTCGCACACATTCAGTCGGTCACCTGACTCAATCGCACACAATCACTCAATCGCATGACTCAATCGCATACACTCATTCGCACGCATGACTCAATCGCACACAGACACTCAGTCGCACAACTCAGTCGCACGACATGCCTAGTCGCACAACTCAGTCGCGCGATTGACTCAGACGCATGATCCAGTCGCACGACCCACTCAGTCGCACGGCTCAATCGCATAGATGACCCAGTCGCCTGATCTGCAGAATTGCGACTGTGGTCGGGAGGAGCAGCCCCCGAGCTACTCTAAACACGGGTTTTACACCAAAGGACCTCCAGAAACACTCAACAAACATACACAAGCATGAAACACAAGCAAAGAGACCTCACACGCACCCATACGACCTTGTATGTTCGGGTTGAACCCGAACACCCGAAATCCTAGTTTGGACAGCCGTGAAAAGGCTAGAAAATGGACAACCAAAGACAACTACCTGCTAGAAAGAAGTAATCTAGGCTGTAGACGGTGTCAAGACGAAGAAAACAAGACCTCTCGGGTTGGATTTGGTGCTAAAATGGAGATTTGGTGTGTGAAGAGGAGATGAAGATGAAGAAGATGGTGAATGTGAGATTAGGGCTGGTAAGAGGGTATTTATACCCAGCCCAAGTTTGCAAAATTACAAGTTTAGTCCCTGCACTTAACTCCCGAGTTTTCCCAAATTTGTTCGGTTGAAAAACGACTTTGTTAGGTGTTTTATATTAATTGTAAAAGTTCATTTAATGTTATTATGACTTAAGAAATGGTTATATTAAAACATTTATTATATTTATAAAATGATATATTTAACGTTTTCAAAAATGAAAGTTTTAAAAGTCTTTTTAAGGTCTTCACACGGTTATAACGAATGCACACACAACGATAATATTGCACACATGATATCCACATAAAGGGTCAAATAAGGATGAGGAATGACCAAATAGAGAATAGATAACGGGCAAACATGTTAATTGACGGACCTTAAAGTGACGGATGTCACAGTATCCCCCAGTTGAGAGAATTTCGTCCCGAAATTCAGCTGGAGTTAGGTCCAAGAGTGTCATCCTCGAAAAGATGTGGATATTTGAGTTTCATCTGATCTTCACGTTCCCATGTAAACTCTGGCCCTCGTTTTGAATTCCACCTTACGCGAACAATAGGTATCCTCCTGCGCTTCAGTTGCTTGACCTTTCGATCCATGATCTCAATGGGTTCTTCAACAAAATGAAGCTTGTCATCAATCTTGATTTCCTCGATTGGCACGTGAAGGGATTCATCGGCCAAACATTTCTTGAGGTTTGACACGTGAAAAGTATCATGTACACCGCTAAGCTCTTGTGGCAACCTTAATCGGTAAGCCACTGGACCGATCCTTTCAGTGATCTCAAATGGTCCAACGTATCTTGGGGCTAACTTCCCTTTCTTTCCGAATCGAACGACTCCTTTCCAATGGGAAACTTTGAGTAACACACGATCCCCAACGTTGAATTCTAGAGGCTTCCGACGATTGTCGGCATAGCTCTTTTGGCGATCTCGCGCGGCTTTGAGTCGATCTTTGATTTGGAAAATCTTGTCTGTTGTTTCTTGGATGATCTCTAGGCCTGTCAGTTGACTTTCACCAATTTCGGCCCAACAAACGGGAGATCTGCATTTCCTTCCATACAATGCTTCAAATGGAGCACATCCAATGCTGGTATGGTAGCTGTTGTTGTAGGAGAACTCAATCAACGGTAAATGAGCATCCCAGCTACCTCCAAAATCGATTACACACGCTCTCAACATGTCTTCCAGCGTCTGTATAGTGCGTTCACTTCGGCCATCTGTTTGAGGGTGATAGGCTGTACTCATGTCTAACCGAGTACCCATCGCTTTCTGTAGCGTCTTCCAAAATCGTGAAGTGAATCGGCTATCACGGTCGGATATGATTGACACCGGCACCCCGTGCCGTGTCACGACCTCTTTGATGTACAATCTCGCCAACTTATCCATCTTGTAGTCCTCCCGGATAGGCAAGAAATGTGCGGACTTTGTCATTCGATCAATAATGACCCATATCGAGTCATGACCGCTGTTTGTCCTAGGGAGTTTGGTAATGAAATCCATTGCTATGTTCTCCCATTTCCACTCGGGAATTTCAGGTTGCTGCAATAATCCCGATGGTTTCTGATGTTCAGCTTTGACTTTCGAACACGTCAAGCATTGGCTGACGTATAAGGCAATGTCTTTTTTCATGCCTGGCCACCAGTATAGATCCTTAAGATCATGATACATCTTGTCTGCACCAGGATGAATAGAAATATCGCGTCTTGTGGGCTTCATCCATGACTAAGGTTCGAACACCTCCCCATTTGGGTACCCATATGCGATCCATGAAGTACTGTATACCGTCATCCTTGCGAATCATCTGTTTGTCTAACCCCCGGAACTCTTCTCCCGCAAGGTTTTCTTCTTTTAATGCCTCACTCTGTGCAATTTGAATCTGAGCTTTCAAGTTGGTTTGGATGGTCAAACCCAACGCTCGTGCACGTAGTGGTTTCACACGTTCTTTACGGCTTAAGGCATCAGCCACCACGTTAGCTTTCCCCGGATGATACCGGATTTCACAATCGTAGTCGCTAAGAAGCTCTACCCAACGTCGTTGGCGCATGTTGAGTTCAATCTGATCCAGAATGTGTTGAAGGCTTTTATGATCTGTGAAGATGATGCATTTGGTGCCATACAGGTAATGCCTCCAAATTTTGAGTGCAAATACTACAGCGCCCAACTCAAGATCATGAGTGGTGTAGTTCTTTTCGTGCACTTTAAGTTGTCGCGAAGCGTAGGCAATCACCTTGTCCTTTTGCATCAGTACACATCCCAATCCTTGATGTGACGCATCGCAGTAGACCACAAAATCATCTGTTCCGTCTGGGAGAGACAGTATTGGCGCGTCGCACAACTTCTCTTTCAACGTTTGGAACGCTTGCTCTTGTGCATATCCCCAGTCAAACTTCTTGTCTTTCTGAGTAAGCAGGGTCAACGGTTGCGCGATCTTTGAGAAATTCGCGATGAAGCGACGATAATAACCGGCCAATCCTAAGAATTGCCGTATCTCTGATGGTGTCTGGGGCGTATCCCACTTCATTCACCGCTTCAATCTTGCCAGGATCTACGTGAATCCCGTCCTCATTAACCACATGACCCAAAAACTTCACTTCCCGCAACCAAAACTCGCACTTTGAGAATTTGGCGAAAAGTTTCTCTTCGCGTAGCAGCTCCAGAATAGCCCGAAGATGTTCTACATGATCCTCTTTTGATCGGGAATAGATAAGTATATCGTCTATGAACACGATCACGAACTTATCCAAGTAAGGTTTGCAACCCCGATCATCAGATCCATGAACACAGCTGGTGCGTTGGTCAACCCGAACGGCATGACCAAGAACTCGTAGTGCCCATAACGAGTCCTGAACGCAGTCTTCGGTATGTCGTCCTCGAAAACCTTAGCTGATGATAACCAGAACGAAGATCGATCTTTGAAAAATACGAAGCTCCTGCAGCTGATCAAATAAATCGTCGATCCTGGGGAGAGGATATCGGTTCTTCACCGTCAACTTGTTCAGTTCACGGTAATCGATGCACATGCGGAACGATCCATCCTTCTTCTTGACAAATAGTACCGGCGCTCCCCCACGGTGAATGACTCGGTCGAATAAAACCCTTCTCCAGTAGTTCCTGTAACTGACTAGACAACTCTTGCATCTCGGATGGCGCTAGTCGATATGCCCGTTTTTGGCTACCGGTGTAGCTCCAGGAACCAACTCAATACGAAATTCCACCTTCGTGGAGGAGGTAAACCAGACAAGTCATCTGGAAATACTTCTGGGTTTAATCCCGTACCACTGGAATATCCACCAGTTTCCTTTCCTCGTCTTTCTTTTCAACTACATGAGCCAGAAAAGCGTAGCACTGCTTTCGTAAACTCTGGCGTGCTTTCATGCAGGAAATCAACTTTAAGCTCTTACCCGGTCGTTCTCCCTGAACCTTGAGTACTTCCCCGTTTGGCATAGGGATACGTACCACTTTGTCTCGACAAACAATCTCTGCTCCATTCTGCGACAACCAATCCATACCCACGATGACATCGAAGCTTCCTAACTCGAAGGGTATCAGATCTATCTCAAAGGTATGATCCTCCAGCGTCAACGAACACTTCCTAATAATCTCATCGGCCTGAGCAACTCTACCATTGGCCATTTCTACGGAGTAGCTAGTTTCTAGCCTACTAGGACTCAAATCAAGTAATTGCACAAACTCAAATATATGAAACTATTGTCTGCTCCAGTATCAAATAATATAGATGCGAAGTGATGTTGAGTAAGTGCGTACCCGTGACAACATTCGGGTCCTGACGAGCATCATTAGCTCCAATGACGAATGCACGTCCCCGAGCTGCGTTTCCCTGAGTAGCCGGGCCTTGATTCCCAGCGATAGCCAACACCTGCTGCTGGTTGTTCCCCTGTTGACCCGGTGCCCGATTCAGCCTGGGGCACATGTTCCTGTAGTGATCGGGGCTCCCACATTCAAAGCAAGCCCTTGCATTCCCGGCGGGGTTAACCGCGTTGACGGGTGCTACAAGATTCGGTGCCATTCTGCAATCTCTTACCAAATGACCCGGGCGCTTACAGTTAGCGCACACCCGACACTGCGTCCCTGGAAGATGATGATAATTGCACCTGTCACATTTGGGGTGCGGCCCCACATACTCTCTTCTGGCCTGAGACACGGCCACAAAATTCCTGGTCGGCTTAGACCTCTTCTCAAACCTTCCGGCACTCGACCGGCTCGATTCCCCAACATCCTTCCTTTTCTCGGCCCCTCGGCCAAAACCCCTGTTCTAACCATCTCATCAGTCAAAGCGCCTGCTTTCAGAATTACGCTCTGAATAGTAGGAGGAGCGACTGCTGTAACCATCGCTCTAATTTGAGGCGCGAGTCCCCAAATGTACCTCTCGATCCTCTTTGATTCCGGCGTAACCAGATGCGGAACCAGTCTAGCCAGCTCATGAAAACGATCAGTGTAAGCTGCATGCCCTGCCCCCACCATAGCATGATTCCAGAACTCATGCTCCAGCTTCTGCATCTCGTTGAGAGGGCAGTATTCCTCGGATCAAGGCTTTGAACTCGTCCCACGACATTTGCATCGCAGACTCTCTTCCTCGTGCTTGAATCTGGGTGTTCCACCAGGTTAGGGCTTTACCCTGTAGAGAACAAGTGGCATACTTGATCCTCTGGCTGTCGAGGCATTCACTGATGTCAATTACTGCCTCCATCTTTTCCAACCACCTGGTTAGGGCTATCGCCCCACCTTTCCCGTCGAATTCCTTGGCTTACAAGCCACGAACTCCTTGTACGAATATCCCCGACGAGCGTAACCACTCCAGTTCGATACCGGCAGTACCCCCATTCCCGGTTTCCTGGTTGCTCTCGTTTCCAGTCGGGTTCCCGTTTCCCGTTTCAGTTTCTATCCCACCTTGGGCTCCATCATCGTTGCCACCATCCCCGTGAGGGTGTGTTGTTGAAGTGCGTCGCTCACTTGGGCCACGATAGTAGGAATCAGCGCGGCCAATTGCTGAGCGATCAGGGCTGCCATGTCGGCGTTCCCTGTTCCTTGACTGTTACTGGCAGGAGCATCGTTTGCTCTTGGTGCTCTGCCTCTGCCTCGGCCTCTGCCCCTTGGGGCTTCACTCCCGCCACTACTGCTACGGGTGACTCTTCGAGGCGGCATGTTCTAATCATAAAAGAGGTAACATATAAACTTTAGTCACCATATGATACAAATGTATTCCACTTATCAAATTCCAATGTTCATGTTCAGGTCAGCCAGACCACCATGCAGCCCATTTCAAGCATATTCTCGGTATACCGGTGATGTTTATATATAGGGTTCCCGCAGCGTTCCCACCACACCCACGATGTACCGAGAATGATGCCTGATCCGGTTACATGACATCTGACTTTCCTTTACATCATATCCATAATAATCCATCACAACAGTTGTAAATCCATGCATACAATCACGTTTAATCTAGCGGAGGTTGTCTATTTCCTCATCTTTCGAGGTTTCAGACATATTCCTCCTCAGGGTTAATCTCAATGTCCCAGGTCAAGCGCAATAGCATGATCTGTGAAGATCTCTTCGGGTTTACTACCCGGATCTGATAAACTAACTCGGCGCGCAGAGGGAACGGAAGATCCAATAGAAGCATCCCCATAAAAGAGTGAGCACAAGGGCTCTCTCATAGGGTGGAAAGATCACATAACAAATAGATGAACAAATCAAGCAGCGAGGAACACATACACGAGATATAATATGCATACAGAGTCCTAGCATGCAAATCTACATGAAGGTTCCTAGGTTATAGTCTAGGTCAAGCGTATTGCCTAATTCTCTATAACCAATGGCTCTGATACCAATCTGTCACACCCCCGCTAAAAGCGGAAACACGGGGATGTAACGAGACCGGGATCGTCATAACACATGGTAAGCGATAGAGAGCAATATAAATAAATGATGACATGCGTGTCATGACGACACCCGACAACAAGGGGACTTGTGTCGTGTTTAGTCAATGTTCACGACAACATAGCCATAAGCAACATGATGATGATAACACATATACACAAATGAAGAAAATGTAAATGTTAATTCCCACAACCCGGGAACAAGTTCAAAAGTTGATAATTGTTTACATGCGATAACATTGTTCAAAAATTGTTTATCAAAATGAGCTAAGTCCCAAAATGCATCCTAGGGTCTCCACTAAGGCAGCACACCTAGATTCCTGGACTTGCATGATCACCTGAAAAGATATGCTTAAAACGGTCAACATAATTGTTGGTGAGCTCGCAAGTTTATGTAATAAAAATGTAAGTGATGCTGTAATAAATGAGCGCGTCGGAATACCGTGAATACAGTTATTACACAAGTAAATATCACATGACATGAGCTTTGCAACCAAACCTAGCGACGTACACAAAGAAATTGTCGGCATATATTCACCCAAGGGCCCGTTCCTGGCCACTGATGGTACCAACTAGTATACCATCGAACGAGGGTGGGGGTGTCAACCCAGTAGTACTACCAATACCTAACCGTCGGTTCCCACACTGGAATTAAATAGTTGCAAAGATAGAACCACACAGCAGACCCAAGCATGTATCAAATAGTACTTGCAACACAGTATCACGTTGATTCCTTGTATGTAAAATGTATGTAAGTTGTACAGCATAAAAATTGTGTAAGCATACTTTTCCCCAATTTGTAAATGATTGAAATATTATATATGCGTAAAAAGGGGCCACGAAACTCACTTGTTAGGTGGTAAGTATGTATGATCGATGTATCCCAAATGTTGAATGCAAATAAACAGTCAAACACCTATTGACAGTTATTGTATAGCATTAATGATATGATATATGTATAAGCGCGCAATAATGATGGGTCGGTTCGGGTCGTATCGGATGGGTCACGCACAACACACACGGACTGACACACGTACTAGACCTTATGTAGATCCAAGTACAAGACATTGTCGCCACTAATGATGATGTTTAAATAAAAATCACTGTTTATTGAAGAAACATTGAATAAGTGTCAATAGTTATAAGTCATTTGATCGTTGTAAGCGTTAGTTAAATTTGTTCAAAATAGTTTCTGTGCCCTTTCTCGCGTTGACTTTAATATTTGTGGCCAAACAATGGCATAATTGTGTTAGTGTTACCTCGACACCACACGACATACTCACGCACGCACAAGGGGTCAAACACAACAATTTCAGTCGCATAACAAGGTCAGACGCACGACTCAACCTCCATTCGTGCGAATCAACCCTCAATCGTGCGAATCAGCTTCATTCGTACGATTGAGCCTTCATTCGTATGATTGGCCTTCAGTCGTACCACACAACACCCAATCGCACGACTCAACTTCCATGCGCACGAATCAACCTTCAATCGTGCGAATTAGCTACTTTCGTACGACTGAACCTTCATTCGTGCGATTGGACTCCAGTCGTGCGAATCACTTTCATTCGCACACATTCAGTCGGTCACCTGACTCAATCGCACACAATCACTCAATCGCATGACTCAATCGCATACACTCATTCGCACGCATGACTCAATCGCACACAGACACTCAGTCGCACAACTCAGTCGCACGACATGCCTAGTCGCACAACTCAGTCGCGCGATTGACTCAGACGCATGATCCAGTCGCACGACCCACTCAGTCGCACGGCTCAATCGCATAGATGACCCAGTCGCCTGATCTGCAGAATGCGACTGTGGTCGGGAGGAGCAGCCCCCGAGCTACTCTAAACACGGGTTTTACACCACAAGGACCTCCAGAAACACTCAACAAACATACACAAGCATGAAACACAAGCAAAGAGACCTCACACGCACCCATACGACCTTGTATGTTCGGGTTGAACCCGAACACCCGAAATCCTAGTTTGGACAGCCGTGAAAAGGCTAGAAAAGGACAACCAAAGACAACTACCTGCTAGAAAGAAGTATCTAGGCTGTAGACGGTGTCAAGACGAAGAAAAACAAGACCTCTCGGGTTGGATTTGGTGCTAAATGGAGATTTGGTGTGTGAAGAGGAGATGAAGATGAAGAAGATGGTGAATGTGAGATTAGGGCTGGTAAGAGGGTATTTATACCCAGCCCAAGTTTGCAAAATTACAAGTTTAGTCCCTGCACTTACCCCCGAGTTTTCCCAAATTTGTTCGGTTGAAAAACGACTTTGTTAGTGTTTTATATTAATTGTAAAAGTTCATTTAATGTTATTATGACTTAAGAAATGGTTATATTAAAACATTTATTATATTTATAAAATGATATATTTAACGTTTTCAAAAATGAAAGTTTTAAAAGTCTTTTTAAGGTCTTCACACGGTTATAACGAATGCACACACAACGATAATATTGCACACATGATATCCACATAAAGGGTCAAATAAGGATGAGGAATGACCAAATAGAGAATAGATAACGGGCAAACATGTTAATTGACGGACCTTAAAGTGACGGATGTCAACAACTAGAAAAGAACTACTTCAGCTGTTGTGACAAACTTTATCTTCAGACTTTGTCTTCAGCTATTGTCTTCAGACTTTGTCTTCAGCAGATGTAGATCACTTCAGTTGTTATGATGTCTGTGGGACTTAAAGATTTTTTTGATCTGGCTCATTGGTTCTTTTGGTCCAACAAACTCCCCCTGAACCAATGCAGCCAAAACCTTTAAGATTATTGAAGTCCCACTTATTGTTAGAAACATTTTCTAGATCAGCTCAGAAATTACCAAAATAAGCTCAGGCCAAGGAAGAGGTTTCAAAAAGTTTGATTGGCAAAGGATGAATGGGAACTCTGTATTGGGGAATTGGACAAAGAGCTGTTACCCCATTCATGAAACCTACTTCCCAATAATGAGTCTATAAGACTCTCTAACATAGGCTTTAAGTAGAACAACTTTTTCTTCCATTGTGAGTTCTTCAGCTTCACTTTCAAAGAAGAACTCAGGCCCATAATACTCTGATAAGTATTTAACATTCTTTCCATTCTTTAGCTCCACAGTAGTTATTTCTCTGTATGCAAACTCATCAGGATGAGTACCTTCAAGTAACAACTGGAGCTCATTTCTTCTTATTTCTTCAAGCTTCTTGTAGATCAACTCCTTCTTCACCATTTTGTTTTCTAGTAAAGTTTGTGGAGTCATCTTAGACTTGTAAGCTCTCTTGAAGTCATCAAGTATTTCCCAGGGTGACACTACAATGGCCAGCATTATCACATCATCTACAGTCTTCTTTACTTGGCCATTGTATCGACTTGGAACATTCTTTCTATGAATTTTGTCACTTACTCTGGGGTCAGGCCAAATTTTCACTCTCTCTTTCTGATATTGAAATGTGAATCTGAAAGCATACAACCTCTGAGCATGTTTCTTCATATCTTGTATGGATGAAGACATAGGAAACTCTTTATCAACCATCCTTAACAGCTGCTCATCATGTTGTTTTTGCTGTTCTTTTTCTTCAAGTTTGACTTTTATCATTTGTCTTTGGGTGTCAGGTGTGATTGTTATTGGTTGACTTCTGGGCTCAGGCATCTTTATTTTAAGAACAGCAGAGATTGGCAGACTATCATCCTCATCATCTTCTTCTTCTTCTTCCATCCTCAACACCCTTCTCTTCCTCTTGGGTGCATCATTGGTGGTTAATTGGGTAGGTTTCTTGGGTAAAGGAGTTGGTTTTGAGGGTTGTGAAGTTGGTTGT
This sequence comes from Flaveria ramosissima, assembly GCA_025215565.1. Taxonomy (NCBI): domain Eukaryota; kingdom Viridiplantae; phylum Streptophyta; class Magnoliopsida; order Asterales; family Asteraceae; genus Flaveria; species Flaveria ramosissima. The sequence goes on from CM046036.1 coordinate 66,583,777, forward strand.
TTTGGTGTGGGAGATTGTACAGACTGCTCTATCATCTTGGTTGTGAGGGAGGCTTTGGATAACTTTGCCATATCAGACCTTTTCCACCAGCTTCATCAAGAGCTTCTATGATCAATACTTTGTTGAATGCTTCAGAAGAACAGATTCTGGTGGTTATCTCCAAAATACTGTCTCTGGACCATGACTTCACTTCAATGATTGGTCTTCCCAAATGCTTTGATAAGAATCTTATCATAGCTTCCAGCCTTTCCCTTTCTTTCTCATTACAACTTGCCCATCTATGCTCAATCTCTTGAATCTCTAGCCTTCTAATCTCAGAATCAAGTTTGGTTGCGTCAAAACCTTGTCGGAAGAGTTGATCAATGATCTTATCCATAGATCTGCTATGTTGCTCATCAGCTTCTTTGATCAGTTCTTCTAACTTTTTCTCATCTTCAGTTTGTTCAGCACTTTTTTTCTCTTGTATGTGAGCATCTCCTTTTCTTTCTTCTTTTTTGCTTCTTCCTCTTCAACTCTATTTCTTTTGTCTGCTTTCACTGACTTAGACTCCCCCTTTTTTGTTGCATTGGGTTCAGGGGTTCGAATGTCAGAAAGTCTCTTAGAAACAGCATCAGCAACTAAGGGTTGAATACTTGAGGAAAGCCTCTCATCAAGGGCTTGATGCACAATGTTAGTGATGATGGGAGTGATGAGAGGTAAGGAGGATTGAAAGGCAGCAACCATTTGCTCAGAGGGGTTCTGTCCCTGAGAAATGGTGCCTTTAACAGAGGCTGGTGGCGTAGTTGTTGAGAGTGGTTCAGTGTTTGGGAGAGCTTCAAAAGAAGCTGCCATCTGTGGGTGAATTGGGGCAGATGGACTTGATTTTTGAGAAAATTTGGCAAGCAGTTCTTGTAGTCTGCATACCTCAGCCTCAAGAATGGTGTTTTGGGCTAGAACATCAAAGAAAAAGCCCAGGTCATCATCAGTCTTTGCTGAATCAGCTGACCTCCTGAGTAAATCAGGATGAACATGTGCTGAGTGTAGATCAGTATTCACATGTGCCCTATTTCTTGGAACTGGGGACTTCCTGCCTCAGGAGTATGTCCTTCATTGGCAGTTGCCTCTGGTGAGGTCTTAGAGATGATACCACCTTCATCCTGTTCAGTGCTGAAACAGGAGAAGAGGTAGCCGCACCAGATGTTCGAATCTCCTCCTCTACACCGGGAGATTGAACTTTGTAATCCCTGTGCTATGGGTTGTCAATCACATTATAATCCTCTCCTTCAACTGTTGAGGTTTTCCCAGTGGTAATAGGTTTCTGGGGAGGAGTAGAGGAATGTAGTTAAGTCAGCACTTGTGCAATAACCGCAGTTGGGCTTGTAGGGGTGGTTTCAGTGGTAGATAAGGGTGAAAAAGATTGCACCTGGGGTGAATGGTGCTTTTCAATGGAAATCTTCTCAATTGAGAGAGATTCCAGTAATGTGGTTTCCTCATTTTTGGTTGCATCAGGATCCTGTTGAGAGGATACCTGAGCGGTTTCAGCTGGTTAGGTAGAGTCTTGGAAACTACAAGGGGATTACTGCCAGTAGTTTCATCCTGCGTTTGTGTTGCAGGGGCATCATCAGGGGACTCAACTCCCTGAGTAGCCTTTTTGGTTTGTTTGGATTTTGGGTTGGAGGGGACTTTAGATCTGGAGGTGGAGGCTGTGGGTTCCCTCTGCTTGGGTTTTAGCAGTTTGGCAGCCTTTTTGAGTTGTGGGTTTGAGTTGTGCCTGGAGTATATACCTCAGGCAAAACTACCATAGCAGAGACTCCAAGGCCAACAAGGCCATCAGATTTTAATTGATTAATAATTATGGCCATAAGAAACCTTGGATATAATATCCATCTGTTAGCCACAGGTTTCATTGCCAGATCTTTCAATTCCAAAAAATTATTTCAGAAAAATTTAAGCTTTGGCGTTCAAGGATAGAATACAATACCTGTTGCCACCTGGATGACATTTGATCCCATAAAGATGTTTTGGGGGCAAGGCAGACATTGATCATATGAAAGATTAGGCGTCTAGCATCATGGAAGTGCTTCTTCATAATGGTGGTAGCACTTAGGTCGCCCTCATATCCATGGTTAATGAATGATAAATCAATGGTGCCTTTAGGATATTTGGTGACAAAGGTGGCATCATTCAGAGCTAGGGTTTGGCGAATGATATCAGAAGTGATGACCACCTTCTTCTGGTTTACAAACGACTGGAGAGTGATCGAGTCATCATTCTTACCAGTATGGACAGTGACATTTGTCTAGAATTGGCGAAGGGTATCGGGATAGATGGTTGGATTCAGAAGAAAAGCGGTTTGATACTGGGAATCAACCATCAGATCAATGGCAGCATCAAACTTATTCCAAAAGGATGATTTTGTGAGGTAGGCAACACAATTGTGTTGTGGTTTGGTTTGCATGGTCGCCATTAATGTAAGATGAAAGTTCGGAAAACGACTTATGAAAAGTTTGAAGCTAGGGTTAGGTATTTATAGGTTATGAAGTGGCTGAAAGAAAACAACTGAAAGTTTTTGGTGTTAGTCATCAGTTGTTATAAAACGACTGAAGACATGGTTTTAACTTTCAGATGTTGTAAACAACTGAAGACTTGGTGTTAGTCATAGGTAGTTTGAAACTACTGAAGACTTGGTTTTGGCTTCAGTTGTTTTGAAATGAGACAGCAGTTGTTTAAAACAATTAAACAGTAAAATTTCTCATCAGTTGTTGTCATCAATTCACATATCTCAGTTGTTTCATTGACCTTAACACTTACTCGGCAGATAATCTGATTTTCAGATGTTTCATTGGTCATCAGTACTTATCTGTTAGAACAGACATCATTAGTTGTAACTACATCAGTACTTTTCAACAAATAAAGTATTTCAGTACTTTTAAGTAATTTAGTCTTCAGTAGTTATAAAAACTACTGAAGATAAAATAACTTATCAGTACTTATTTTTTACAGCTGTATACTTATGCTCATCAGTACTTATTAACTGAGAGCATCAGTAGTTGTCAAATCATTCTAGCTGCAGCATACCAAGCCTTAGTACAAGATTTTGGAAAGTTGCACTGTCCAAAGGCTTAGTAAATATATCTGCAAGCTCATCAGCACTAGGAACAAACTTTGGATCAATCAGACCTTTTTCATAACAATCCCTGATAAAATGATGTCTGATCGCAATATGTTTGGTCCTAGAATGCTGGACATGATTCTTAACAATGCAAAGAGCTGAAGCACTGTCCATCAGTAAAGGAGTCTTAGTCTCTGTAATGTCATAATCCAATAATTGATTTTGAAGCCAGAGTACCTGAGATGTACAACTTGCAGCAGCAATGTACTCTGCTTCAGCAGTGGATGTAGCAACTGAAGTTTGTTTCTTACTTTGCCAAGAAACTAAACAATTGCCTAGAAATTGGCATCCACCAGAGGGTGATTTTCTGGTTAAGTTACACCCTGCATAGTCACTATCAGAGAAAGCAACTAATTTGCAAGAGTGCCCAGTGGAATACCAAAGTCCTAGAGATTGAGTTCCTTGCAAGTATCTAAAGATCCTTTTGACTGCAATCATATGGGATTCTTTAGGTGCAGCCTGAAATCTAGCACAAACACAAGTTGCAAACATAATGTCTGGTCTAGAAGCTGTAAAGTACATCAAGGAACCAATCATACATCTGTAAAGAGTTTAATCAACTGCTTTACCTTTCTGATCAGCATCCAGTTGTGTGGTGCTGCACATGGGAGTAGAACAGGGCTTACAATTTTGTAAATCAAACTTTTTCAACAAATCCTTTGTATATTTTGACTGATGAATGAAAGTTCCATCAGCCATTTGTTTGATTTGCAAACCCAGAAAGAACTTTAATTCTCCCATGGCATTCATTTCAAACTTTTGTTGCATCAACTTAGTAAAGGCATCACACAACTGTGGATCAGAAGATGCAAAAATAATATCATCTACATAAATTTGAACAAGGAGCTTATGCATGCCTACTTTCTTAATGAACAAAGTTTTATCTATGGAGCCTCTAGTGAAATTATTTTGAAGAAGAAAGTTAGATAGTGTTTCATACCAAGCTCTGGGAGCTTGTTTTAACCCATAAAAAGCCTTATCAAGCTTATACACCCAATCTGGATGTTTATGATTTTCAAAACCTGGTGGTTGACACACATAAACTTCTTCTTTTATTTTACCATATAAAAATGCACTTTTGACATCCATTTGAAAAACTTTAAGATTATGGAAAGCAGCATAAGCTAAGAACTCTCTGATTGCCTCCAGTCTGGCTACAGGGGCAAAGGTTTCATCATAATCAATACCTTCTTCTTGTGAAAACCCCTGTACAACTAGTCTGGCCTTGTTCTTGACAATTTGGCCTTTTTCATCAGTTTTATTTCTAAACACCCATTTAGTGCCTATTGCACACTTACCTTGGGGTAGAGGAACCAGTTCCCACACTTGCTGCTTTTGAAACTGAAGAAGCTCAAGTTGCATGGCTTCAACCAATCCATTGTCTCTTAATGCAATATGATAGTTCTTTGGCTCTTGCTGAATGATGAAGAGAGCATAAAGGCAGAAATTGGACAATTGAATTCTAGTTGAAACACCAGCATTGATGTCACCAATGATCTGAGACATGGTATGATTCTTCAGTTCTTGGTACTCAATAATATCTGTGCAAGTGTTTGTAGGAGATTCAGCAGCAACAGATGTTGATTCAGACTCTTGAAACCTAGAATGAGATGGCAATTCAAATGAAGTAGAGGATTCAGAGATCTCATCAGCATTTGTTGTGGATGGAACTACTGAACCTATGGGAACATCAAGTGTAGTAGACACAGGCAGGTGATCACTAAAACTTGCATTTATACCATCAGATGGAGATGATGGATCCTCAGAATCTGTAACAGATGGAGACTGATATAGAACATATTGCAGTATGTCCAAATCAAATAACTCCACAGGGTTTTGTGGAATTTTGTCCTTTGGAGATTCATGAAACTTTACATGCAAGGTTTCTTCAACTATCTTTGTTCTGCAATTAAAAACTCTGTATGCCTTGCAAGTGGATGAATACCCAATAAAGTACCCTGCATCCACCATTGATTCAAACTTCTGAAGTGGATTCTTTGTGTTAAGAATGTAACAGGGACACCCAAATACTCTAAAAAAATGAAATCAGAGGGGCCAAATGATGTAATAACTCATAAGGAGTCTTCATCAACCTCTGATTTACTAACACTCTATTTTGTACATAGCAAGCTGTGTTGACAGCTTCAGCCCAAAAGGTTAGTGGCAAACCAGAATCAGCCAACATTGTCCTTGCGGCTTCAGTAAGGGTCTCGTTCTTTCTCTCCACCACTCCATTTTGTTCTGGAGTTCTTTGAATGCTATACTGCCTTTTGATTCCCTTAGATAAATAAAATTCATCAAGGGTGTGGTTTCTGTTGATGCATGTATGTCCCTAGATCATGAGTTGTAATGTAATAAATCTTGTCTGTCTGATTATGATGTAATTGTATCAATTAATGAAATGATATGAATTGGTTGTTACTTGTGATGTTTAATATTTCATTAATAAGTTGTGATTAAATTGATTGGGTTTATGAATGTTTGAATGAGTGCACATTATGTTATATTAATTAAAACATTCAAACTTAACTTAATGAAGTTCTCATGCGAATGGCCCATGCGAATGGACCACACGCATGAATAACTACATATGATTGACTCAATCGCACGATTGAAACAGGAGACTGGATCAGTCGTATGATTGACACATAAGATTGACTCAATCGCACGACTGAACACTCAGTCGTGCGGATGAATCAACCGCATGGTTCAATCGCATGACTGAACCATACTTATGGCCCAGTCGCACGATTGAACAATACTAACCTATAAATAGACCCAATTCGTGGGAAAACGTATGCATTCATCCCATTACGATTCCAGACGTACCCTAGCCGTCCAGAAGCCTCCCAAATCGTTCTCCAAGTTCACAGAACACATCAGATCGGTTCCTAATCGATTTCTGACGTTGATTTCAATTCTTTATTGATTCATCGTGTGTTCTCACTGATTGGATCGCCAATCAAATAGGATTCCGCACTATTTGAGTTGGTTTAACACGCAATCACTAGGTATTTCGTTCAAATACCAGGTCCTAACAAGTGGTATCAGAGCTTTGGCTCTTGATTTCGTGTTGATTCAATCAAGATTGCATAAAAGTTTGTGTTTTTGCACGAAAAACGCAATCTTTGGCATCAAAAGTGATCTTGGACGTTCCCTGCTCATCGAAGTTCAGTTTCTACGGACTTAGGCGATTGGACTTGCGAAATTTCGAATTTTTACGGCTGAAACCCGTCAAACCTAGAAATTTTCGCAAAACAGCAGCTTCAGTCGCACGAGTGACCCATTCGCATGACTGGACTCCATTCGCATTGCTCATTCGCACGATTGGACCTAGTCGCACCTTCATTCGGCCGACTGAACCGTTCGTTCGCATAGCTCATACGCACCAGATTCATTCGCACGACTGAACCATTCGCCCTGTTCAGTCGCACGGTTGAACCAATCGCAGAGTTCATACGCACGATTAGACCATTCGCATCCTTCAGTCGCATCAGTTAAAGTTTATTTGATTAGATACTAAGTCTATAGCCATGGAAGATCAGATGTCAGCCTTTACTGCTGGGAAGGACTCAAGGATTCAGAACCTGCTGTTGCTTGAGAGTGAGGTGGGTAATCACAATAAACCACCAAAGCTCTTGACTTTAGATGAGTTTCCCCACTGGAAACAACGTTTTGAGATCTACCTCGATGGAGTAGATCCTAATCTGTGGGAAGCTATAGAGGTCGGTTATAGTACACCGGTGGGAGCAGATGGAGTTAAGTTAACGTTAAGTGGGATGACCGACGCACAGAAAGTAAAGTACAATGCAGAGAAAAGGGTTTATGCATTGATCACTCAGTCTATCCCCAAAGACATATTCCACCAGTACTCAGAGAACAAGCAGTCCAAGAAACTGTGGGATGAGCTAGAGAAGAGATATGATGGGAATGCATCATTGAAGGCAATCAAGGCAAATGAGTTAAAGAAGGAATTCGATAACTTCTCATCGATTGGTAATGAGAGTTTAGATGAAGTCATAGACAGATTCTACCACTTGATGAGCGAGTTGCATACACATGGAGTGGAAATGACTATGGAAGAGAGAAAGTAAGCAACTTCGCAGACGGATTGCCTGATAAGTGGGCATCATTTGTGTCTAATCTTAGACAGAATGGAATGCTTGTAAAGCTGGATATAAATGACTTCATTCTCAAGCTGCGTGAAGAAGCACTAAGGATGAAGTATAGAGCACATAAGTCTTCGTATACACAAAACCCAGCTTTATACAACGCCACGCCTCAAGCTAAGACATCTGGAGCACCTCTCAAGACAGCATTTGTGTCTAGCTCGTCAGGTCCTTCACATGCTTCTCCTTCTGGATCAGACACGTCAGGGTCATCTTGTACCCACTATATTGGATCAGAAGCAAGTGCTACCAAATTGAAGACCGATAACCTCGGTAATGTGACCGTAGAAGTAGCATGAGAGCATATGGATCTTCTAGCCGCAGTAGTTCATTCATATGATGGACTTGTTGCTGGGAAGATTGGAAACTGCTATCTGGCAGATGAGGATTACGAGCAGGTAGATGAAATGGAGCTTGAAAGGATGGATATAATGTGGGCCTTAGCTAGCGCTGTCCGAAGGGCGAAGAAGTTTGTTAAAAAGACAGGACAGAATTTGATAGCTACTAAGGACACTACATTTGGCTTTGACAAGAGCAAAGTGACCTGCTTCAACTGTGGAGAGAAGGGGCACTTCAAGAGAGAATGTGTCAAGCCAAAGAAGACGGGTAATGGGAACCCGTTCTCATCCTTTACTCGCCAAGACAAGCAAGCTTCCAGTTCTACTTCATCAAACAAGGACCCAAAAGCCTTGACTGCTCATGATGATGAAGGACAGGATTGGAGTTTTAGGTTTGTCTCACCAGAATCTAACATTGCCAGTGTTGAAGATATTGATGATGATTCTGCGAGTGAAGGTGATCTAGCAGTTGAAATAGCGATGTCACACAGTGAAGAAACAACTGCAGCTGAGGTTAGTTACAAGCCAAAGGAGGAGACTTCCACGTCAGAAACAGAAAAGTCAGAATCACCAGAACCAGAGACGTCTGATGCTGCGTTGATGGCTAACTCTTCTGAAACAACACAGGTAAGTACAACTGACCAAATGTTTAATAATCATGCTTGTTCTAACTGTGATATGTTTAGGAATAGCATTGATGAAAATTTGCTAGGTTATTAGATCACAATGATAACTTAGTAAAAGATTTACAACTATGCACTGAGGCCAATAGAGTTCTAAAACAAAATGAGCATAGTTATAAAGAAAAGATAGACCTATTGACTAAACAGCTTAGGGAAACCGAAGTAGTTGCCTTTAACCAAGAAAATGACATTAGGTACTATCTAAACTCCCTAGAGGACACTAAGAAGCAAAAGGCAGTTCTAGAAGTAGAAGTTAACTCCTTAAAACAGAAACTGCATAGTTGGACTAGTTCTTCACACATAGTTCAACACTTATTGAGAGAAAGGAATAACGGGGAGGGATTAGGCTACAAAGTGGTTCCACCACCACCTGAGACCTTGATGAACACCAAGTCTAAACCAGTAAACAACAACCCCATCAAGGATCATGTGGTGACCACTCCTCTTGTTACTGATCCAGACACATCATGTTCATCTACTGAATCTGGACAGAAACAAAAGGAGGCCATTCAAAGGCAAAGGGTAAATTGCCTTGTGTTAATCTGGAAAATGAATTTGAAAAAATTAACTTAAAGTCAGGGTCAAACAGAGTCAAATCAGAACCTAAAAGGACTTCAAACGTTAATTTTTCACATGCTACAAGTCAAAAACCAGTTAACCAAAAAATGGAACACGTTAAACAGGTTAAAACAGTTAAATTTGTTAAACCAGAGAAACATCAAACATGCAAGAGTCAAAACCTAAAGTGATTGATGTTACTAGAGTGTCACGCATTTCTCCACAAAGAAAGTCTACTCATAAAGTTGATAGCAGATTATGCTACAACTGTGGAGAATGTGGACACATTGCTTCCTATTGTCCTTTCTATCAGACACCTAGGAAGAAGATTGATCTTCAGGACTCTAGACCTAGGTCTTCTAAGAGGAGTTCTCTAACTCCACCTAGAAGATCTAGTGAACCTAAAGTCCAACCTGTAAGCCAGACGACTGTTTATCATAAACAGGCATTGCACAAATCTGGCTTATGGAAAGAGAAGTCATCCTGTGTGTCTGATACTGATGACAAGAAGGAATCTGAGCTACCCTCACCCTCTAAGGGTCAATGGGTAGAGTTTATGATGTGTGATGCCTCTGGGAAACCCAAGACAGTAAAGGCTTGGGTTCCTAACCTAAACTAATACATTTACTTGATATGTGCAGGGTGTTCGATACAGCGCTGAGACTAACACGTGGATTATAGACAGCGGAGCATCCAGGCACATGACAGGAAATAGAGCCCTTTTATCAAACGTCAAACAAATAAAAGGAGGGCATGTTTCCTTTGCAGGAAACAAGGGAGGATACATCACAGCACAGGGAGAAGTGGGAAATCAGAAAGTTAAGTTTGATAAGGTGAACTACGTTCAACAACTTCAGAATAACTTACTTTCTGTTTCCCAAATCTGCGATAAAGGATTTAAAGTCATCTTCGACAACAAGAAGTGTTACGTGCTGAAGAAAGACTACATGATCCCAGAGGACCAAGTTCTGATGACTGCTTCAAGATATAAAGACCTTTATGTCTTGGATCTGTCAACAGCTGCTACAACGGATCATGAGGTTAGTGCTTTCTATCTAAAGCTACTGAGAAGGACTCAATCTCCTGGCATAGGAGAATGGGACACATTAGTCAAAGGAAGATGAATCATTTGATTCAGAAGGATTTAGTAAGAGAGTAAATGTCAAGAACTTCCAACTTCCTGACTTTTGTGTAGCTTGCAAGAAAGGCAAACAGACAAAGAAGTCTCATAAGGAAAGAAAGTTCATTCAATAGAACTTCCTCTTGAACTTCTTCACATGGATCTGTTTGGTCCAGTCAGTACAAGGAGCATTGCAGGCGATTTGTACTGTTTTGTGGTCACTGATGACTACTCAAGGTTCACTTGGGTAATGTTTCTGAAATCCAAATCAGAAACATTTGAGTCATTCAAGGAATAGTCACCACTCTGGAATCTCTCTACAAGCTAAAGGTTAGACAAGTACGCTCAGACAACGGGACAGAATTCAAGAATCAATGGATGGAGGCATACTGCAAGGAAAAGGGAATTGTTCATCAATTCACTTCAGCCTACACGCCTCAGATGAATGGTGTTGCTGAGAGGAAAAATAGAAGCTTGATAGAGACTGCACGGACTATGCTGGCTGACTCGAAACTGCCTATCCAATTCTGGAATGAGGCAGTAGCAAATGCATGTTATACACTGAATCGAGTCCTAATAGTCAAGCGCCACGGAAAGACATGTTATGAGCTACTACAAAGACGCAAACCGAATTTGGAGTATCTTGAACCTTTTGGCGCGCCGTGTACACTTCTGAAGAAGACACAAGAAGGAAAATTCAGCGAGAAGGCAGATGAAGGAATCTTTCTAGGATACAACATACCGAATAAGCGAGTTTACAATAACTCAACGGGTCTTGTAGAAGTGTGGTGTAATGTCGACGTTCAGAGATATACCACACCACCTACAGGCAAAGGACCTGCATACTTCTTCGATTATGATGGATTCTTCAAGTCCTTCAACATACCTCTCTCTCCCTCGGATGATGAGTTAGCTACTAGGATGATGTATGATATTCTGAATACACCATCTAGCACACAGGGAGAATCATCTACTCAGTCAGGGGGAGTAGTCAATGACAGTGACTCCTCCTCTGAAGATGAAACTGAAGCAGATGACCAGAACAGTCAGGAGGAACAGGTTCCAGTTCCTGAAAGTCCACAAGCATCTACGAGTGATGCTCCTTCGACTTCAGAACCTCAAACTCCAACTACCTCAGATGCAGAACAAAATGTTCATAATCTTGGTTCTGAGGTGGCTGTTCCTACTACTCCAGGATCACGACTAAACGTCTATCATCCCCTTGACAATGTTATTGGGGATGTCAGATCAGGAGTACAAACCCGAAATCAGTTATACTCAGCTGATTACGCCTCGGTTATGGAGAAAGGATACATTCATGATGGTGCTTATCGATGTTTTGTCTCGCAGGTTGAGCCAAAATATGTCAGTGAGGCACTAAATGATGAGGCGTGGGTGAGTGCCATGCAAGAAGAACTTCTGCAGTTTAAGAAGTTAGGTGTATGGACTCTGGTTGATAGACCTAAAGGTGCTAAAGTCATTGGCACTAAATGGGTACTAAAATGCAAGAAGGATGACCAAGGGGTCATTATCAGGAACAAAGCTCGACTGGTGGTTCAAGGTTTTCGCCAAGTCGAGGGAATTGACTATAATGAGGTGTTTGCACCCGTGGCAAGGATGGAAGCTATTCGTATCTTCCTTGCCTATGCATCGTACATGAAGATCAAAGTCTACCAATTAGATGTAAAGAGTGCATTCCTTCATGGGGAAATCAGGGAAACAGTATATGTAAGTCAACCCGAGGGATTTGAAGATCCTTATCATCGGGATAGAGTTTACAAGCTCGACAAAGCTTTATATGGGCTTCATCAAGCTCCTCGAGCTTGGTATGAGAAACTCTCAACTCATCTTGTGAAACACGGCTTTCGCAGGGGAGTAATTGACTGTACACTGTTTATTAAAGAAAAGGATGGCGACCTACTGCTTGTACAGATATATGTTGATGACATAATCTTCGGGTCAAAGAACGAAGAGTTATGTAAAGAGTTTGAAGCAGTAATGAAGAAAGAGTTTGAGATGAGTGCTATGGGGGAGATGAAGTTCTTTCTCGGGTTACAGGTGGATCAAACACCCAATGGAATCTTTCTACATCAGACCAAGTATGTAGGAGACATTCTCAGTCGCTTTGACATGGAGAATGCTTCTGCTGCTGGGACTCCACTTGCTACGAATCATGATATAGCACCTGATGAGAATGGAGATCTAGTAGATGCCACTATGTACCGAGGAATGATCGGATCCCTCATGTATCTCACTGCCTCAAGACCTGATATTATGTATGCTACATGTCTATGTTCAAGATATCAGGCTAAACCAAAGGTCAACCATCTGATCGGGGTCAAGAGGATTTTTCGTTATCTGAAGGGTACACCCACACTTGGATTGTGGTATCCTCATGATGATGACTTTGAGCTTACCGCGTATAGTGACTCGGATTACGGGGGCTGCAAGATGAACTACAAGTCTACATCAGCAGGGTGTCAATTCTTTGGGAGAAGATTAGTTACCTGGCAGTGTAAGAAGCAGACATCGGTTGCATTGTCAACCTGTGAAGCCGAATATGTTGCTGCTGCAAGTTGCTGTTCTCAAATCATCTGGATTCAACAGCAAATGCGGGATTACGGTTTAAAATTCTCATCTACTCCTATTTTTGTTGATAACTCTGCTGCAATTGCAGTAACTAAAATCCGGTCCAACATCCTAAGACCAAACACATCGGTATTAAATACCATTTCATAAGAGATTGCTTTGAAAAGAACTTAATTGATGTGGTTAAAATTAATACTGATTTTCAACGCGCTGACCTCTATACTAAAGCCTTTGATAAACCACGTTTTCAATATTTATTAGAGGTCAACGGCGTTAAAAAGAAAAGTGAGGTAATTCCTGATGATGACAATGTGTAGTCCGATGTAGTTTAGTTAAAGTTTATTTTATTTAATTTTATTTGTCTATTTATTTTATTTTATTTATACTCATGTTACTTTGCTGTTTATTAAAATCCTAAAATAATTAAACCAGAAATGATTTCAGTATTTTAGGGGGGAATATGTCAGCAAGTTAACATTAAAAAAAAAAAAAAAAAGGAGGGAGAAGGAGTAACTAGTTGAAATAAGGTAGATTGTGTCTGTGATACCGATTCAATACCTTTGGAAAATGATAGTACACAGGAACAAATCAAGAGGGACTTTAAAATTTAAGTTTTGGAAAGATGCAAAAGTTCAAAGTATAAATCTGTGTAATCTAAGCAATACAAAAAGGGAAGATGATAGAAAACTGGCAACTCCTAAGGTGACACAAAGAAAGTAGACTTAGAGGCTGCTAGACCATATATGATATGTTGGTAGATTCAACACAATAGACAAATAGACCTGATTGGTGATCTCAAGATAAAACTAAGTTGTTCAACTGACTGTGGGCTTCCATCTTATCACTGGTTAACACAATCAACAATATTCCAATAAGGGTAATGAGCAATTAAACGCCACAAATGTGTGCGGATGACCCATAATTAGAGCAAAGCAAGAAAAAATTGAAAGACAAATGCAATAAAGCTAATGACTTATGTTGTTGGTGCATTTTGTGCAAAATAAAATAAGCTGCTCTAACAAGGAGATAGGTTATGTGCCTCTCTGCTGTGCGATGGCACTGACCTGAGGATAAGCATAACCTAGATATTCTAGAATTCATTGTTGTTTGCCGCCTCTCTGCTGTGCGATGGCACTGACCTGAGGACAGGCTTCTCTTTGAAAGCTCTAAGAATAGTCTCTTCTTGTAATAATACCCGTAGACCGCTCAAAAGCTCCTGAGGAATGTTGATTACCATATAAGTGTGGGATCCACAAATGTTAGTTGAAATAATTAAACCTAAATAAGTCACCAGTCTGTGTCAAAAGTCTGTGTATGGATTTAAGTGGACAAACATACTGACAATCATTGTGGCTACATTCTCAAAGGTTCAAATCAATGTGAAAATCTAAGAGTTTCAGTATGATTTCCTTATGTTGCTAACGACTCTGGATGAACACCGAGAACTTGAGCATCAAAAGGTTTAATAACTAGTCCCAAATGATTTGAATTGCCTGTATGATTCCAAAAATTGAATTGGTCCAGATATGATCAATCTAAGTTGAAGCTATCTATTCCCGAACCAAATCCCGTAGATATCAATCTCTGGATTTATCTCTCACAAAAAGCCAAAAATATGTCTGTTTATGTAATTAGTTTAAAGTCTTAAATTAGTTAGTCGTTTTAAGTTTTAATTTGAGTCAAGTGTCGGGCTACATCAGGAAAATCAGAAGGAATAAACTCACTAAAAGGGTCATGTCTGAGATGACCATATGTGCTTTGAAAAGTTAAAAACAGTCACGTCTGAGGTGACAAAGTGTTTTAAAAGGGTCACGTCTGAGGTGACCAAAGTGGTTAAAAGGATCACGTCTGAGGTGATCAAAGGCTCATAAGGTTAATTTAATTAATCTAAAAGAGTTTAAAAGTAAATTGGTAAAAATGACAGAAAATTAACTAAGTATGACCCATTCGCACGAATGGACCATACGTATGGGCTAACCATACGAATGAAGTCCATTCGCACGAATGAACTATGAGTATGGACCATCCAACCGAATGGACCATACGATTAGTCCAGTCGGAGGATTAAGTGCGAACGAGTGAGTCAGTCGCACGACTGAACTTCAGTCGGACGACTGGAGAAGGGCGACTGACCCAATCGCACGACTGAGTCCCACTCGCACGACTGAAAGGTGCGTATGAACTCAGTCGCACGATTGGATCTAGGGTTGGTATAAATAGAGGTGGAGTCGGTCGCAGAGACTCATCACCCTCAAATCGCCCCTAAATCGCACTCCCTACCGTTACTCTGCCAAAATTTGATTTGTCTTAGTTTTATCGTTGATTGTGTGTTACTGACGTTCGCTAATCATCATACAGGTATTTTGAAGTCTTCTTTCATCAAAAACAGAAAGATTGGAACCCTAATTGGGTTGTTCGACTGTGAAATGTGAACCGAGACAAGAAAGCCCTAATAACCTATTAAAACCAAGCAAAATGTTAAAATTAAGTTAAATAGGTTATTAGTAACGAGAATGCGACTCTAAGGAACCGGTTAATTGAGTTAAAAGACTTAGTTTGTGAAGTTTCGAACGATTGACGACTGAACACCTGAGACAGACGACTGGTCGTCCGGATGAACTTCAGTCGCACGACTGAAGGGAGCGATTCACTTAACCGCACGACTGAACTATGCGAATGAGACTCAGTCGCACGACTGGTGTAACCGCATAAGAGTACATGCGCATGAGCCCAGTCGCACACTCAGTCGTGCGCATGAGGTCATTCGCACGTCTGAAGTTCAATCGCACGGTTCAGTCGCACGACTGTCTTCAGTCGTACAACTTCAATCGCATGACAGAAATTTTATTCAAAGTCTAAGTGTTTCATTATACCCTTAGCCAAAGGAACTAATGTTTATATTGTTATGTGTTACAGATGGCGAGTCGATGGAACATGAGCACCAAGCACAACATATGTGCTCATCTGGATCTGACATCCAGGAACGCAGCTGACTTCGCAGGCATTATTACATTTCTGCTGAGATCCAGGATCGCTCATGCTATATCTACTCCATGCACACCATACAGATCAGTGCAGCAGGCCTTCTGGGAAGGCGCGACTGTTGATAGATCCTCTGAGCCTCATTGCATCAGGAGTACGATTTTTGGTGAGGCTATCACTGTGTCAGAGGAGGATCTGAGGATTGTTCTACAGTTTGGGGACGATGCTGATTGTCCTACTCGTCTACACCCCCTCACTGTCAGAGGATGTTTCATGAGAGCCAAGTACTCTGGGGACATCAATGCTGGGGTACTCAACAAGAGTAACCTCTGTCCCCAGTTTAAGTATCTTGCGCACGTGCTGCTAAAGTGTATAGCTTCCAGGAAGGGAGGTTTTGATGAGCTTTCCGACCAGATCCAGAACGCGTATGCTGCGTTGGTGCTGAACCACCCGTTCAGCTTCTCCAAGATGATATTCACCTACCTGGTGGAGAACATCGAGGGGAAAGGGAAGGAGGGCTTCTGTATGTACCCCAGATTTATGCAGATGATCATTGACCAGAAGCTCCCTTCCCTGCCAAAGGAGAAGGATGATGCTGTTGCTCTTGAGGTCATGGATGACACGACGCTTGGCCGGATGAAGGTATACAGGGGGAAGCAGGTGAAGCCCCCTGTCAGGAGGCTGTTTGGGCATCTGGCCCGTGCTGATTATGTGGCGCCAGCCAAGAGAAAGTGGCGCCACGATGACAGTGATTCGGATGTTGAGCATATTGCCATACCAAATACTGACTCTGATGATGATGATAGCGGCGACGCCGGGGATGATATGCCTGCTCCACCTAGAGGCACTGATTCAGACGTTATTCCCCCGGGGTCAGCCACTGCCGGAGAGGTCGCTGAGATGGCCGGTTTCCATCAGGAGTTTGTGGCTGGTGATCTAGAGGAGGAGGAGTCAGATGAGGAGCCCCTCACCATGACTGTGGGAAGTAAAGTTGTTCCTACAGACCACGGGCTTAGGGTGGTTGGTGAACACCCTCGGGACTCCTCAGAGAGAGAGACTGACCCGAACTATGTCCCGGGCTTAGTGGGCAGAGCTGCAGGGGGAGCATCCACTTCCACTGGGACTAGGAGGAAGCGGATGGCTCAACCCCATGGTTTGAAGAAGAAGAAGCGTCGCCTGACCTTCGTCACTACTGCTACCACTACTTCCGCCACCACAGCTACCACTACCACCACTACTGACATACCACCCATCACCACAGCCACCACATTCACTACTCCCACTACCACATCCACCACCTTACCTACCACCACTGTATCCTTCCCATCCACCACCAGACCATTCACTCCTACATCACCAGCATCAGCCCACCGACCCATATTCACCACTGCCACTGCCACCACCACACATCATGCTGGACCTTCAGCCCAGCCTTCACATGCTTATGGATTTACTCTACCTCACATCGGGGTAGAGGAGCAGCTCTCAGCGCTTAACCGTATGGTGATGCGTCTGCTTGCTGCAGATGAGGAGAAGGCGGCGCAGATCCGCCAGTTGACCGACCTGGCTGCTGCCCAGTCTCAGCAAATGGCAGAGCAGGCTCGGGTGATCGACCAGCAGAGAGTCGAGGTGTCCCAACTCCAGGACCTGCAGGCTCAGTCCGTCAAACGTATAGAGGAGTTGGAGACGACCAACAAGACGATTATGCTGAGGCTAAAGGGGTCGAAGGATGATCCCCTGAAGCTAAAGGAAGGTGACGGGGATGATGGAGATGGTGATGATGAAGATGATGATGATGATGAGGAAGATGATGATGATGAGGAGACTGAGGAAGACAGGACAGAAGGTCGTGATGATGATGACGAAGCAGAAGGAGGGGATGCGGCTGCATCGGCCTCTGCTTCAGGTCAAGAGCGGAGATCTAAGCATCGACAGGACCAGTCATCCACTACTTCTGCTCCTCCGAGCGACACGCCCCAGATTCAAGACAAAAGTACTGATTAGATGTCTTATGTATTTATTTATTTTGTACTTGAATCATGTAATGAAAAACAAGTGTGTTAAATGTTTATATATTAAGTTAATATAAGTCAGTTTGATTAATTACTAATGGTTTATGTGTTGAATGTTTATATCAAACAGATCCAAACTTTCAAAGGGATGAGTTTGACTTTGCTCCCTTTCAAATGGTCAAGACTCAATTAACCATGATTCTTGACCTACAAGGGATAGTGAGACGGTCTATGAGTTATACCCCTGAAGAAGGGGAAATAATTCATGACCTATCTGATGAGCAACTGGCAGAGATGTTCAGACTCAATCCCGATGAAATAGTCAAGGATGCTCCAACAGTTGATTCAACCAGTGATGAGGAACTTAATGACATTGATGAAGTTGAGGTTGAAGACATTACTGCAGAAGAGTACCCTCAGTATGCTGACGCCGAGGGAAATGTGGTCCCCAATCTGGGTGAATCCCTAGTCAGTGATACGTTTCAGGTACTAGACAAGATGGAGCAGGAAACGGAAAAGACTGAAGGAACAGCCCAAGCCTCCAATGATGATGTAGACATTCGCAAGGCTGAGTGGGCTGCCTGTTTTGAAGAAGTAAGAGCCCAGCGTGCTGCACCAAAGAGAGATGCCTACACCAAGCTCTACAGAGTCAAGAAACACCATAAGGTGTCAAGCAGGATTATCTCATGGGCTTATTTTGATGACCTTAACGCGTATGCAGTTAAGAGGGAGCAGGGCATAGAGTACTTCAGGTTTCCACATGATCTGAAGACTCTACCTAGTTTTGAGCTCAACTAGCTGGCTAAACTAAAGCTGTTGTATGCTGACCCAAGAAAGATGTCAGGCTGGTTTGAGGCTGCCCTGAAGAAGGAGTACCACACCAGATGGGTTAACTTCAGACCACAACAGCCTACGAGGTATATAAGAAGGTCTGAGGTTGATGCCATTACTGGAAAACCCAAGATTGTGCTGAAGTGGAGTCCCCCGCGCACTATGTCGAGAATCCCTCTCAGGGAAATGCCACAGGACTTCACTCCACACTTCAAATGGTGGTACTATGATTGGAGAACCGCTGAAGCTGTCATAGTGTTGAATAAAGAGGGCCAAATGGATACTATCAGGGTATTCGACCCAATGTGGCTAACCAACTTGTCTGCAAATGATGTCTATACTTTATACAAGTGGCCACTGTTCTATGACACACAAGACATTGTACAAGCCCTCCAGTTCCAAAATGTTATACGACTTTGCTTTGCGTTCGAGATACACGCAGGAGTCACTAAAGAGGAGAAGTACAAAAAGTATAAGGAGGTGATGCAGAAGACAAGAGATTAGATAGATCTAGGTCCAAGGGGGAGTTTGTTGATGCATGTATGTCCCTAGATCATGAGTTGTAATGTAATAAATCTTGTCTGTCTGATTATGATGTAATTGTATCAATTAATGAAATGATATGAATTGGTAGTTACTTGTGATGTTTAATATTTCATTAATAAGTTGTGATTAAATTTATTGGGTTTATGAATGTTTGAATGAGTGCACATTATGTTATATTAATTAAAACATTCAAACTTAACTTAATGAAGTTCTCATGCGAATGGCCCATGCGAATGGACCACACGCATGAATAACTTCATACGATTGACTCAATCGCACGATTGAAACAGGAGACTGGATCATTCGTATGATTGACACATAAGATTGACTCAATCGCACGACTGAACACTCAGTCGTGCGGATGAATCAACCGCATGGTTCAATCGCACGACTGAACCATACTTATGGCCCAGTCGCACGATTGAACAATACTAACCTATAAATAGACCCAATTCGTGGGAAAACGTATGCATTCATCCCATTACGATTCCAGACGTACCCTAGCCGTCCAGAAGCCTCCCAAATCGTTCTCCAAGTTCACAGAACACATCAGATCGATTCCTAATCGATTTCTGACGTTGATTTCAATTCTTTATTGATTCATCGTGTGTTCTCACTGATTGGATCGCCAATCAAATAGGATTCCGCACTATTTGAGTTAGTTTAACACGCAATCACTAGGTATTTCGTTCAAATACCAGGTCCTAACAGTTTCGAAATTCTATGCCATTATTACTCCTCACACACTTGACTGGAAGGGAGTACTGCTTTTCCACATACAACACAAAGTAGATGATGATTTGAACAGTCTCATCTTTTGAATGTAAGAAGAAAGTCCATACAAATCAGGAATAATCATCCACAATTACCAGACAGTATTTTTTCTTGGCCATGCTCATCACTCTTACTGGACCAAAAGATCCATATGCAGTAATTGCAAGCAGGCAGTGGACTTTGGTTCTTCTATGGGAGGGAATGATACTTTGTGTTGCTTTACTTTTAAACAAGCAGAACAGTTGTCATCACATTTGAACTCCTTTAATGGCAGACCTCTTACTAAACCATGATGAATAAGCTGGTTCATGTTTTTAAGATTCACATGACCAAGCCTTCTGTGCCATAGTTCAGATTCCTGAGGAGAGGCCTTGGAGAACAAACATGGATGGCCTTTTAGATCAATTTTCTTTGATAAATCTAAGGCATATACTCTTCCAATTTTGTTGGCTTTCAGGAGAGTATGTTCATCCAATATCTTGTCAATCATTCTCAGAACTTTGGAAGACAGAATCTGACAGTTCTGGCTGGTGAAAAGTGCAACATGCCCTTTATCACACATTTGACTGACACTCAACAAATTGTACTTGAGATTCTCCACATGGTTAACATCATCAAATCCTATCTCACCATTTGACACAAAGCCTTTGCCGATGATGTAACCCTTAGCATCATTACCAAAAGAAACAAATCCCTTCTTTCCTTGAGAGTAGTCATGAAGAAGAGAACTGCTCCCTGTCATATGCATAGATCCTCCACTGTCCACATACCAGATGCTTCTTTGGCATGTTGAAGAACCCTACATTTGTCACAAGAAATTAGTTAGCCTTTGAGACCCAAACCATTTTGGTTTTGGGTCTGTTCTCATCAACAGATTTTATACTAACTAATTTGTCATGATTAACAGCCTTTGAAGGTGGAGATGGTGTTGAAAAGGATTCCTTTGATTTTGGCTTAGTTTTCCTTTTCAGTTGTTTAATCATAGATACATCTAATTGATTAACTCTCCCCAACATATGTTAAACCATCATAACAAGTTGTGTCTGATTTGTTGTCAAAGCCTCCAGTTCAGCTGACACATCAGTACTTGTTTTTGATTTGTTCTTATGACTCACCATATCCTCCTTTTGAAAGACACAGACTTAGTCTGGTGTTTTGATATTCCATGAGGAATATTTTCAGCTGTTTTGTGATAAACCTCTTCCTTCTTTTTAGATTTTTGTAAAAACTTTGGGTTATCAGATTAGATGTTTGTGGTACAAACTTGGTTTTAAATTCATCTTACATTTTATTAATTTTCTTTTTGATGATTTTATCTTTGTTGAATTTTGAACCCTTGTTATACCAACATTCATCAGTGAAATGATTAAATAGACCACATATTTCACATGGCTTTTTCTTCATCTTTTGTTGATCAACTGCTGAAGAAGATGAAACTACTGAAGGTGTGTTCTTCAGTACTTTCTTCCTCTCAGTACTTATGGTAAGTACTGAAGGATTTGTAACAACTAAAGATTTGTTCTTCAGAAGTTTTCTATCAGTACTTTTGGATTTCCTGATAGACTTTTCAGCAGTTGTCAAACCATGTTTGATTTCATTTGGTTTGAAATGCTCTTCAGATGTTGTGACTTGCCCTTCAGTACTTTGAATACTTTGTGGGACAACACCTGAATTGCTCAGTTTCTCTTTGATCATGTGTTTAGAAGCAGTGAGACCATCAGCAGATTGATTAGCTGAGGTAATAATATTGACTTCATCCTCTGATTTTGAATTATCACTTGAGGATGAGACACATGATGATGTGGTTTAGGAATTTCTTTCACCTTTAGATTTTACTTCTAGCTTTGGAGTAAAATCTGTAGGAGGTATAGTGTGATTATACCCAATCCCAAACTTCTTATTTGAAGCTGTTTGCTTGCTGAGAAGCATTTCAAACCCCTTGCAGGATGTTACCCAACGTTCACAATTTACTTGAGTAGCTGCAAGTGTTTCTTTGAGATTCTTATGATTCTCTAAAATGACCTCTACCTTTGCCTTTTCATCAGTAATTTGGAATTTTAATTTGTAAATCTCCTCATCTTTTTCTTTTAAGACAGACTCAAACTCAGCTTTTCTTTTGGAAATCACTTTCTCTAGGTTAAGATTTTGATTAATTAAGGCTACATTTGCTTCCCTAATTGAGACAAAAGCAGCTATGCATGACTCAGAACACAACTTGGCCTTAGCCTCAGAAGATACCTGTGGTACTTGTGATGATGAAGCATTTCCATCAGTAGACTCCAGGGCCATAAGAGCAAGATTTCCAAAAGGATTTTCACCACCATGTTGACCAGCACCAGAAAACAATTATTCAGAATAACCAGAAATATCATCTGGTAAGCTGCTCCAGTCAACAACCTCAGGTGTGAAAAAGCTTTGATGTGATTGAGATTGAGATTGTTGATTTGATTGAGATGGTTGAGGATCAGGTAGGGCATGTGGTTGTTGAGCTATGGGTACAGGAACCTGACTAGATTAAGGCATGTAAAAACATGGATAAGGATATGTCATTGGACCTTGAGGGACAAAAAATACAAGAGATGATTGAACTTGTGAATGATGATCAGAACTGGTAGAATGTTGCCCTTTGGTTTGTGAGCTATTGCTTGGAAAGGTCACAAAGGGTGCAGATGAGTTAGATCCAGATGATCTACACTCTCTTGCAAAATGTCCAAGTTTCGGCACTTGTGACACCTCAACTTGCTCTTATCAAAACCAACTTTGGTTTTTCCAGAGAGACCAGGGAATTTTCTACCTGTCCTTTTGTAAAATTTTTGAGATCTGATATTAATTAATGCCATTTGGCTCAAAATATCCATCTCTTCCAGATCATCATCAGCAATTCCTTTCAACTCATCCATCAGAAAGCACAAATTATCAATACTACACCCTGAATTACCTTCAATACCAACAAAAGCATGATCTCCACTGTTTGAAGAGAAATCTATATGCTCATCATAAGAACTTTCTGATGCAGCATATTCTGACTCATGACCAACTAGAGCAGTATTTCCTGGTACAAAATCATCAGTGAGCTTCCCAGATGAAGCCAGTTTCTTTTTCTGTTCTATCTCTCTTTCAAATGTTAATAGTTTCCCATGAAGTTGGGTAAGAGATAGAGTGTCCAGATTTGCACTGGAGCGTAGGACAATAGTATATGTGTCCCATCTCTCAGGCAGGGATCTGAGGAATCTGTTGTTCATCTGACTGTTTGTATATTCATGTTTAACCATTTTCATCTATATATCAAACAGGAAAATCGCTCAAACTGTTGAGTCAGTGACACACCCTTTCTATGAGAGAATGTCTCATATTGCTGGGCAAGGATCTCTCTATTGTTTGCTAAGACCTCATCAGTTCCTCTAACTTGTTCTTTCAGAGCAACCCAGAGATCATGAGCAGTCTCATGATGCATAAGTCCAGAATAAATTTCATTAGGCAGTGCCATGGCCAGAATTCCATGGGCTTTAGCATCAATTTCAAACAGTTTCAGATCTTCATCTAAGTATTGCTCTTTCTTCTTCGGAACCATCTCATTGGTTTCCGGATTACTCACCATAGGCTTATATGGTCCATGAACCACAGACTTCCAACAACCTGAACTGTTAACAGACAGGTGATGGAGCATTCGGCGTTGCCATATGTTATACTCACTCCTAACAAGCATCGGAGGCTTTGTTGAGGAGCCAGTATTATGAGGATCATTGATTGATGTAGTCATTTTCACCAATTCAAACAGGTTCAATGAAATTTTAATAAATCTAGCTCAAAAACTCAACAACATAGTTTGAAACAAGACGAATCTCAAATTAATTGACCGGAAGCAACAGAAAATCAAACTCTATAACCAATTCTTGCAAATTTGCTAATTCGATCAAACTTAGATATCAAAAGAGCAGTTTCAATGATCAATTGTTAAATTGATCAATGATTAACCAGCTCTGATACCATTTGACAGGATCGGATCTAGTTTGATCAATTAGATTAAGATTTGCAGCGGAATATAACAAGAATTAGACAAAATTTAAGCAAGAATAGTATGAATATTCCATCAAACAGTGACGATTATAGAGAGAGAATTTTCTGCAAATGGAATATTTTCATTCACGCAAAAGCTTCGGGTACAAAACAATTAGGTCAACATTCCTTTTATAAAGAAATTTGACATCAGCTGATGTCACTTGATAGTGACATCTAACTGATTTATACAAACAACTGAAAATATACTAAACTACTGAAGATGTCCACAACAACTGAGGACACCTTCACAAAAAGCTAAGTACAAGCTACAATTACAACTACTGAAGTTATAACATCTGAAGTGTAAGAACTTCAGATATTTTACATAAAATAAAACTACTGAAAAGTAAATCATTACAACTACTGAAAAGAACTACTTCAGCTGTTGTGACAACTTCTGAGAACTTGGTCTTCAGACTTTGTCTTCAACAGATGTCTTCAGACTTTATCTTCAGACTTTGTCTTCAGCTATTGTCTTCAGACTTTGTCTTCAGCAGATGTAGATCACTTCAGTTGTTATGATGTCTGTGGGACTTAAAGGTTTTTCTGATCTGGCTCATTGGTTCTTTTGGTCCAACAATCTCGGATGGCGTCTTTGGTGACTTCCATTACATAACCGCCTCCACTTTCGCCGGGTCCACCATAATCCTATCAGGATTCACCACGTGACCCAAGAACTGAACTTCGCGCAACCAAAACGCTCACTTGGAGAATTTAGCATACAACTTCTCCCTTCTCAACGTCTCTAGAACCTCCCGAATGTGACCGGCGTGTTCTGCTTCGCTCCTCGAGTAAATCAGGATATCATCAATAAACACGATCACTGATTTATCCAACATCGGCCGACACACTTGATTCATCAGATCCATAAAAGCAGCTGGCGCATTGGTCAAACCAAAAGACATGACGAGGAACTCGTAGTGACCATAGCGGGTACGGAAAGCTGTTTTAGGAATATCTTGCTCCTTCACCTTCAAATGATGATAACCAGATCGAAGATCTATTCTCGAAAACCAACTGGGACCCTGAAGCTGATCGAACAAATCATCTATCCTCGGTAAGGGGTATCGGTTCTTCACTGTCAACTTGTTCAGCTCGCGGTAGTCGATGCACATCCTCATACTACCGTCCTTCTTCTTTACAAACAGGACCGGAGCACCCCAAGGAGAGATACTCGGTCTAATGAACCCCTTATCAAGCAGCTCTTGCAACTGCTCCATCAACTCTTCCATCTCGGTCGGAGACAACCGATACGGTGCCTTGGTAACAGGTTGGGCACCCGGTATCAGATCAATCTGAAACTCGATCTCTTGGTCAGGTGGCACTCCTGATAAGTCTTCTGGGAACACATCTGGAAAATCACACACAACCGGTACATCGGCTAGTTGTGGTGTTGGCGTATCCACATCCTTTACATAGGCCAAGTAGGCACTACATCCACGCCTCATACACTTTCCCGCCACCGCCATCGAGATCACCTTCGGAATCGTAGTAACCCGATCACCATAAACCGTTACTGAACTACCGTCAGGCGCCGACAACTGAATCATCTTCTTGCGACACACAATGTTCGCCTCGAAGTCCGCTAACCAATCCATCCCAAGAACCAAAGCAAAACCACCTAAGGCCATCACGAATGGTCTAACAGGAAACTTATGACCCTCAAGCTCCACATCACAGTTCTCTATCACCTCAGATTTCCTGGTAGACTTACCTATGGCAGTTTCTACATCAAAGGGCGCATCAACACATCTACTACTAATACGCAGCTTAGCACAGAAAGCAGCAGAAATAAAACTCTTACTAGCACCAGAATCAAATAACACAGAAGCTAAAGTTTGGTTCACTAGAAACGTACCAGACACAACATCAGGGTCCGTCCTAGCTTCCTCCTGTGTCATGGTGAATGCCCTGGCGCTCGCCCTCGGTTCATCACCTCCCTTCCTCTTCACCCCGGAGCTCTCAGGCCTCGGTTTCTTACAATCCCTGCTCATATGACCAGTTTCCCCACAGTTAAAACATTTGCCCGACAGGCAATCCTTTGCCATATGCCCTGTCTTTCCACACTTGAAGCACACATTCAATCCCAGCCTACATTCTCCCACATGCTCCTTTCCACACTTACCACACCTCCTTGATCCCGCTCCCGGTGTGGCCACGTGGCGGTCATCTGTCCGTGCCTTTTTGTTACCCGTCGAGGCATCACCCCGACCAAAACTTTTCCCATTCCAGTTCCGATCACCACCACCCTTCTTATTCACTTCAACCACCACCACTTCCCTCTCATCATATAGTCTTCCGGCCAAATCGACCGCCGACCTAAACGTACTTGGCCGGGCGGCGATCATATGCCGGAGAACATCCACCGGTAAGCCCTGAATGTACCTCTTGATCTTCCGAGAAAGAGGCGTCACCTGATCCGGCACCAACTGTGCCATCTCATTGAACTTGGTAGTGTATTGCTGGTGTGTCATGGATCCCGCCTCCAGCTGCAGGAACTCCCTCTCTATCTTATCCATTTCCCTGTGAGGACAGAACTCCTCGATCACCATCTTCTTCAGTCCGGGCCATCTCATTCTCCCGAGTGCCCGGTTACCTTCAGCTTGGACAATGTTATCCCACCAGCATAGTGCCGAGTCCACAAATGAATGAGTGGCAAACTTCACCTTCTGATCCTCCCGGCACTCGCAGATGTCGAGAACAGCCTCCATTTCTCTCACCCATTGGTGAGCAGCGGCAGCATTGCCATTACCGTCGAAGGTAGGGGGCTTGCATCTCATAAACACCCCGTAGTTACAGCCTCGTGCCACCTCTCGCACAGGCTCATCTTCCTCTTCCTCGTCTTCGTTATCAGAAAAAATCGTTTCGGGCTCCGGTTGCTCTCGTTCCCCCTAAGGCTTGTTTCTCTCCTTTCTTTCTCCTTCCTTCACCGCCTTAATGACTTCGGTCACCACAGACGGTAAGATTGTCTGCATGACCTGGTGTACTTCTTCAACAACAGCCTCCTTTACCAAGGCCCTCAGGTTTGCACTCTCATCCCCAGCTTCCGGATGAGGAGTCTCTGGTTCTTCAGGAACCACCTTTTCGACCCTTGGTCTTCCTCTCTTGGGTCGCGCCTCAACATCAGGCCCGCCACGGCCTCCACCCCTAGATGCTTTAGAAGATCTACCTCCAGCCATTCTCTAACTCACACTGAAAGATTCAAACACCAACACGATCATTCAAGGAAACAACTCAGTTTATGTCAAGTATAGTAAGTCCCTAATTACAGTGGCCAGTTGTGATTAGCCACTTACTTTACTCTTCATACCCCAAGTATTACCTGTCCTGACTACATCAGTATTTAAATCTACATACAACACATAACCACATACCATGCGCACATAAAACCGGTTAACTTTAAGAAAATACCTGATGGCACGCAGCTACTCAGTTTGGCATCCCATTCCCCTTTCGTCCCATTTTCAGTTTAAGTTTAGGTTTATTTTGAAAATTTACCCATTTCACTTAAACTTTGGCTCTGATACCAACTTGTAAGGCCCCGTTTCGCGGGACGCTTACAGTTGGTCATTCATCACGCATAAAACATATAATTACATTTGTCTCATAAAAATATTGCAGCGGAAACATTCAAAATGACATCTAATTTCATTATAAAAACTTTTGCCCAATAATACATCATTATCCAATTACAAAATACATGTTTGCATTATAACACAAAAGCTTTATAAATGGATGCCATCCCAAAAGAGCTGAGTAGCCTCGCGGTGCCATCCTCAGCAAACATTGCCTGCTAACTGGAAACATATAAAAAGTCAGCGTTGCTGAGTGAGTTCTAGTTTTATAATAAAACATACTTTACTTTTATTTAAAACCATTCGTTACTTTTGTGTGATCACACATCACACGTACGCATAGATAATATCTTTATTATCTTCTTCATTCATTCATTCATTCGTTCCATATAACTTTACTTGCGCATCGGACATCATCCGTACCAATACCATGTGCTACACCCCGATCAGTCTTAGCTACTGGGCCGAAGTCAATAAATGAACAGCTAAACGTATGCCACAGTACTAGGGGTAAGCGGTAGAGGTTCTACATTAATGGTCAATCACAAAGAAGGACCCGTTATCCGATGTATGCAAGACTTTTCATTTCTTTCCACTTTACGTTACATAATACTTAATTTCATTCATCATAATACGTAAAGCCATAGGAAAGATAATATACATCATACTAAGGAACATTAACATGCATCAACATCACATCATACAGGGCAACATCATACATACATAACATGCATCATACATAAACATGCAACATCATCATCTCTATGCCCTACATGCTTTCTAAGGCCATAACAGCTATCTTACATGCTCTTACGGGAACCTTTACGTCAAAACTTACATCTGTACTTTCCCCCGAAAGCCAGAAGTCTAACCACACTTTCCTTCAGGTGCAACAGCTTTATTCATGCGTATGGACACCCTTCAGTCGCATGGCCTTCATGCGACTGAACATCATGCGATTGGACTCAGGCGGATGAACATCTATGCGAATGGACATCCAGTCGTGCGTATGGACCTCATGCGGATGGAACTAATGCGAATGAGCACCTATGCGACTGATCTAATGCGAATGAACTCATGCGACTAAGCACTTATGCGACTAAACCCTCAGTCGTATGACTCCCCATGCGACTGGACTCCCAGTCGTGCGAATGAAACCTTAGTCGTGCGATTGAACCCTCAATCGTGCGAATGAATCCCAATCGTGCAAATGACCCTCAATCGCCTCTCAATCGGCCGTATGGCCTTCATTCGGTCGCATAGCCCTAGCTGATGCAGAATGGAGTTCATCCCGAACCCAATCTGCCATTTTCGGCCTCCAAGCTCATCTTCTAAGCCTAAATCAACCATCCTAGACCTTAGGAATGCATACCACAACACCATACAAGCACACACAAGCCCGGAAACATACACGAAACACATCACACACATCACACCCAAATGGGTCAAACACATACTCACACAAAAACAGGTTTTGATATTTTCCAGCCCCAAAATCAGTTGAAAACAAGTAAAATTGGGGTCCTAGAACTCACAAAAACGAGCACAACGACAAGGGCTTCGATTTGGCTTGCTACACAACGAGTTTGGCCACCTGAATCACCCGAATCGACCCTTCTTTCCTCTTTTTCTTCTCCTTTCTCTCTTCTCCTCTCTATGTGGCTGAAAAATGAGTGTGGGAGAGAGGGTAAGGGCTGCCCTCTCCCTTATATACTCCCACTCACCCGACTTTCTTTCGGTTGGCGAGTTTGGTCCCTCGACTTTGGACTTTATTTCTTTTTCTTCCTTCGTCGGCTTCAAAATAATAAATATCCGGGTGTTACAATATTAGGCTGACTCTCTAGAACACTAGAAAGTAATCAAGCAAGAGGGATGCATAATCTAGGAAACCAAGGAGAGCCACAACCCAACCAACCTATGGGAGATGTCCCATTCCCTGTATTTTCTCCGCCTCATGATCCTCCACCTCAACCACAACCTGTGCAACCTCAACCTCAGGGGCCGGTCCTTGTGAATCAAGGGGTGCAACACCAACCTCCTCCCATAAACTTCAAACCAGCACCTAATGTGTGGATCCGTTATCCAGGTCTTCAGCATGACGGGGAGGGGACTCATCATAGCAATGTGGACCTTTTTTCAGTCGAAGGTAGTCACCATACTAATCATGTAGAAGATTGGATTGAAGATCAAGTTAACATGGATGGACCAAACCAATATGATCTTGAGGATTATGGAAACCAACCGGGATATCAACACCATAATCAGGGTGGCTATGCTCAACCACCAATGTGCAATAACATTGGCGGTCAACCATTTAATGGAATACCTGCCAATCTGGGAGCACAACATCTTGCACCAGCACATGGTGTGGATAGCCACTTCCGTCCCGCCATTGCTATCAATTCATCTCCTATTATTCCGCCAACACAAAGAGGGAGAGCTTTTGAGGTCAAACCTCAATGCTTAGGCATTCTTCCTCACTTTCATGGAATGGCAACGGAAGAACCATACTTGCACATATTTGACTTCAAAGCATCTTGTAGCACTATTGGTGGTCAAGGTTTTTCACCGGAGGAAGTTAAGTTGGTACTATTTCGGTTTACACTTAAGGATAAAGCCAAAGAATGGTTCTTATCTTTGCCTTCTGCAAGTATCTACACTTGGGTTCAAATGCAGCAGATATTTTTGGATGAATATTACACATCTCAAAGAACAAGTGATGCAAGGCGAGCAATTAGAGGTTTTACACAACAATCAGGGGAACAATTTCATGAAACTTTTCATCGGTTCAAAGAAATGTTAAGAACTTGTCCACATCATCGAATAGCTAAATGGGAAGTAATATCAGCATTCTATGATGGGCTCTCGCCAAAAGATGCAAGACATGTAAACTCTACAAGTGCGGGTACATTCACGTTGAACCATGAAGATGAGGATTGGGATATTCTTGAAAGAATGAGTGTTATATCCAAGAAGTGTGCATAATCAAGTAGAAGGTCAAGAGGAGCAAATGTGAAGATGGTGAATGATCAAGTTCCTGTGGATAGAATTGCAATTCAAGAACGAGAAATTGCAAGCCTCGAAGTCGGAAAGAGTGGTGTGGCACATATATCCAATGAGTATGATGTGTGCGAGATGTGTAATGACATTGGCCATACATCGATGACTTGCTATTTGAATGTGAGGAAAAGTGAAGAAGTACATCAAGTTCAAAGCCAAGGAGAAAGGAAAACATATGACATGAATTTTAACAAATATCACCCTGGCCTTATAAATCATCCTAATCTTAGATATGGCAATTCTAATAATCAATTGAATCCTCCTTTTTAGGTACAAGCTCAATGAAATAATCAGTACCAAGGCCGAAAACAAAATTACAATCATGGCGGCTATCAAAGGAATAACTACAATCAAGGGAATTACCAACAAGGAGGTTCTTATCAACAAAAGAATCAAAAAGAGACTTCTACAAGTAATGGTAATGACAATGCAATCTTTGCGGCAATTCAAGACCTTGCAAAGGAGATAAAAGAGTTTAAGCAATTTAAAGAGGTGCAAGAAAAAACCAATGAGGCCATTGCAAATTCGTATATAGAGACACGATTCTCGACATCCTGCCTTTAAAGAGGCGCTTCGATAGACGATCAGTTATCAGTCTAGTTCGACACCTTGTTCTCAACTGAACTAGTAGAAACTAGGACAATTAGCTGAACAATTGTCCGGACGGCAACAGGGGAAGCTTCCAAGTGACACAACCAAGAACCCTCAACACCAAGCCTCAAGTTCAAAGAACATGCACATAAACTCGGTTAGTATTGTTCCTAAATCTACATCTATTGATTATGATTTAACCTCTACTCCTCAAATAGTTACAGTTAATAATAAGGAAGGTGATGAAGAAGAAAGAGGTGACACGAGAACCAATCCTTCCCATTCAAGTTGGGAAATTTTAAATCAAGAGTGCACTTTTGGATTATGGAGCCGGTGTGAGCATCCTTCCTGGGAGCTTGTATGACCAATATGACTTTGGTCCATTACACGAAACCGACAACACAGTGGTGCTTGCTGATTCAACATGGAAACAACCACGAGGAATTGTCAAGGATGTCATCATCAAGCTAGGGGAGTTCTACTACCCGGTGGATTTTATGGTGCTTGATTATGCACCTGTAAGGACGATTGAGCAACCAAAGGTAATTTTAGGGCGCATTCTTGGCAACAGCTAAAGCTCAAATCAATTGCCGAGAGGGAATCATCGACATGACATATGAAAACCGTAAGTTGTTCTTTAATGTGGTTTCAAAATCAATTACATATAAGGTTAATGATGATTTTTTATAATAAATTCTACTAATGGGTGTGCTCCTCCTTACATCTCACATGTAAGTAAGGACATCACCAAGGAAAATACCTTAGATCCTTACAGGTTTGAGCTTAAAAATGTGGAAAAGCAGGAGAATGTGAAGGAGGATTTGCTAAGGAATGAAAACCCGAGACGAAAGGTAAAGATGGGTAAACCACCAGATCAAGTGAAGTCAAGGATCAAAGAAGAGATGTTTGACCAATACGGGAGCAAACTAGAAAATCTATCAAGTCGGGAGAAGCAGTTTGTTGAAAATAAATTTGGAGAAAAGCACTCAATACGACCACCATAAGTGGTCGCAGGTAAGGTCTGGCTGAAGACCTAAAACTTAGCGCTTGCGGGAGGCAAACCGAGAACTTTGTGGGTGTGTTCACTAGAAACCCTCACGAGACTACAACTCGTCCACTCGGGTCTACCGAGGGGTTCAAAGGCTTGTTGCATATGCTAAATGCAACCGTGATTCCTACGAAAGTGAGTTTTACTTCTTTTATTAGTTTTTGGGTCCTTTGTTTTGTTTTTTAGCTAGTGCAATCACGCACAAGACGCAAGCACTCAAGTGTGGGGAGGCGCAAGTCCCTTACTATAAGCTCTCACTAATGGTCAGGTTTATGTACTCCTTCCTTATCTTGCTTATTAATACCATGTTTATTCATGTTGTAAAACCATACATTGGGGACAATGTGTCCTAAGTGTGGGGATACAGGGGAATTGAATTGAAAATTTGGCCTTTTTGAAAATTTGACCTTTTTGAAAATATAGAAAAGTTAACAACTTTGAAAAATCCTTTAAGTAAACTTAATTGTACATGAAACTCAAAATTTTACATACGTGGTTTATTGTCACTAGTTTGTGCACTTATGGATCCTTTGGCATGTTTGTTTTGAAAATTGAGTAATGCACCTTAATCATGAATCTTTATATAAGTAGGTGAAAGTCCTAGGTGGTGTAACAAACCAATTGTAGATAACATACATGCTTCACATTGTATTACCTCTTTCCACCATTTCCGGGAGAGTTGAGCCTAATCGAAAAACTCATAGTATGTTGTGAGTCACTTTTATTCTTTGCTTAAAAGAGGAAATCCACGGTGTGCATCCAAGTTAGAACTCGTGTAATTGATACATATCAAGATCATAGACCAATGTGTGCATAAATATGACAGAGGCATTAGGATTGAGCCATTTGTGTAACCCCTTCTTTTCAATTCCATACCCACAAAATCTCCCTATAGATACCATGTTGAGCCCCAACTTGTTCTTTTTTTCAAGCCGAAACAATAAACCCACAAGCCTTAAGCCTTTGTGTTAGAACCTTAGGAAGTGAATCCAATCCACAAACTAGAAGAGTTACGTCAATAGTAGTCCATAATATAAAAGTTATTGGTTAAAAAAAGAGAAAAAAACACGAAAGCTAAATATGAGATCAGAATGACCAAAATATGCAGCAACAAAAATAGTGTGAGACGTTGTTACAACGAAAGCAAATAGAAGAGTCACATCGACAAATAAGACGTCTATTATGTTTAAGTTGGATTTCATTCTCCTTTAGCCAATCTAAAATCCCTTTCAATCCCACCTTAACCCAAGCCTAACATTACCACCCAAGAAAGACCTCTTGATTTTTGTAGTATATTGTGTCAATTGATGATGATTTGATTAATATACAAGCTTATGATTAGTATATGCATTCGTGGTTTAAGAGCTCCATAAACACTAGAATATCATCACTAGTTCACAAAATAAACCGAGAGGAGTGTTTATTATGAGAAATGTGAAAGCAGGAATGTTTGAAGCAAAAGGTGAGTATATGCCAACCAAAGATTTCAAATGCGAATAGTATTGAATGATTAGGTTGTGAATATTATATCATGAAGTTGAAAACTAAGCATGTCTTGGGATCTTACTTGTTTAAGGTAGTGATAATATGGCATGTGTGCTTAAGTAGGGAGAAGTGTGCAAGTAAGTTTGTTTGAGGACAAACAAAAGGTTAAGTGTGGGGATGTGATCACGTGTCAATAATTTGGTGTTTAATTGAACAAGTTCAAGTTGTTTATATTTTAGATTATAGGTGATTGAAGCTAAAGGAAGCTTATTTTGGATGAAAAGATGCAAAACAAGAATCTGGAACTATGTTTGGTGAAACATGAAGAGTATGGAACGGGATGGAAATCGGAGCCCGAGAAGTGAAGAAATGCAAAAACCTAAAGTTCAAGACCATGGTAACTTAAAATGGGTATAACTTGAGCTAGGAAAAGAGTTACGGGGCCCACGGCCTGTCAACGGAAAGCTCGTGAAAAGTTACATGTGAAAATCAAAATTTTACAGGGGCCCGGCGTATGATACGCCGCACTGGGCGTATCATACGCCGGCCGGCGTATCTATGGACGTATTGGCCAAAACTTCCAAAAGGTCGGCGTATGATACGCCGAGTATGGGCGTATCATACGCCGGTGGCCTAAAAAATCCCTATTTTTATTCAATTTCAAGATATTAAAAGATTAACAACTCTAATTCGAAACCTAATTTTTCCCAGACGAATTCAAGGACTTTGAAGGTATCTTTTGAGTATTCCAAGCTCCCCAAATCATCACAAAAATCATCATTGATCATCATCAAGCAAAGATCGAAGATTTAATGACGACAATGCGTGGCTAAGTTCGTGTGATTGCTTTCGGGTGGAGAGTTTCTATCAAGTGAGGTGGTTAGTGTATCTAGGTTTTCTTATGTTAAACACTTTGTGATTGAATGTATTTGAGGTTTTGATTGAGTTAAAAAATTTGTTTATAAAGAAAGTTATTTGCTTTATCATCAGTTTTTCGGTTTTCTTGCATCGTGAACTCATTGAGAAAAGTAGATAATGTGATATAGATGAATTGATGACTTTGTGAATGAACGAGTCTTAAAAGATTGTTTATTGGTCATCATTTCAATCAAAAGACAATATCTTGAGTTGTGTTATGAAACCCTAGAATATATCTAATGAACCATTGAACTTGTAGAACTTGAAACCCGGAAGTGATTGTTCCTTAATATTTAATCAATTTCATTACAAAGTTTGTTGCTTTATGCAATTGTTCTCATTAATTCATTTAAAGTTTTAAGTTTTAATTACAAAGTTTGAGTCTTTTAGTTAATCGAGTCACGTCAATTAAACACTTTCCACAAATTCCCTGAGGAGACGACCTTTCTTACCCTTATACAATAAAGGTAGCTAAGACCGGTTATTTAACTTGTTTTTGATCGAGTCTCGTCAACCAGATCAAGGTCAAGATTTCTACTTCTAGCAAGACATACTTGATCTTCCTCTACATGATCTCTATGATATAAAGAGATACTATGAGAGTCTTAGGGATCTTGACCAAATGATGAAAAAAGGAATGGTATTGATCCTGATGAGTACTATCAATAGATGAGTAATCTCTTTTATTTAATTAGCATCAACATAGAGGGAGTTTGTAAGGTTTATACTTAAAGACTGATGCAACCAAAAAGCTCTCAACATGCATGCATGAAGTACAGAGTAAAGTTACTTCGAAAGTTTTACACAGCTCAAAGAAAATATTTTAAGTGCAAAATCTTCCGAAGCCAAATGACTAAATCTTCCGAAGCTAAAGATGAAGTCTTTCGAAGCTTCTAAGACAAAGTATTCCGAAGCCAAAGACTGGTTTCTTCCAAAGACAGAGAAGACATGTTTTCTCTGATCACCTATTGACAAAAGTTGAACAACTTTTTGCTATCACCTCTGAAGACTCGCCAACTTAGATAAGTTGGTGAAAAGGTCCATACTTTTGTCAACTGTAGATTAAGGTCATTGGTCTGAACTTTATACTTTTGTACTTTTTATCATTTTTGTAATATATTAGGATGTGAGCAATGACATGTTATAGTCACAAGTCAAAAGGCAATCTACCTTTTAACTATACATTGATCTTGTTGTTTAGATTAGTGTTTCCAGCTGGCTTTCAAAGTATAGTCGGCTATAGGATGTAGTATAAAGTGTCCCAAGTAATTGTATTTATTATTTTATGCTTTATAGCACTTATAATAAAACTTGAGAGTAATATACAACATTCTTAAAAACCAAATACTATCTTGTTCTTGTTCTTGTTCTTGTTCTTGTTCTTGTTCTTGTTCTTGTTCTTGTTCTTGTTCTTGTTCTTGTTCTTGTTCTTGTTCTTGTTCTTGTTTTGTCTCATATTTACTTCTGTTCTTAGTATCATAAACATAAATTTGGTTCCCTATTTGATCTGTTAAGTGTTATAAGTCTCTACTCGTTGTGAAACTATAGCATTGACCTCCTTCAACGGCCTTGTAAAAAGGATTGAAACCTTTATTATCTTCCTCATGGGACGGCCACAATAGGTACCAAGTGGGTATTCAAGAATAAGGAAGATGATAGAGTACTTGTCAGCAAGAATAAGAGAAGACTAGTTGTTCAAAGGTACACACAAGAAAAAGGGATTGACTACATAGATGTTTTTTCTCCTTTAGTAAGACTTGATGTTGTTAGGATATTCCTTGCTTTTGCTGCATCCAAGGATTTCAAGGTCTACCAACTTGATGTCAAGTGTGCCTTCTTATATGGTGTGATAGATGAGGAATTGTATGTCAAACAACCACCTAGCTTTGTAGACCCAGATCATTCTGATTATGTCTGCAAGCTTGACAAAAATCTCTATGGGTTGCATCAAGCTCCAAGAAAGTGGTATAAGACACTATCATAGTATCTTGTTTAGCATGGCTACAAGAGGGGTACTACTGATGGCACACTCTTAATTAAAGTAATAGGGAATGACTTGATGTTTTTTTAATTTTAGGTAGATGACATCATCTTTGGGTCAACTAATTTGAAGCTCTACAAAGACTTTGAGAAGCTGATGAAGAATAGATTTGAAATGAGTACCATAGGGGAACTCAATTTCTTTCTAGGAATTCAAGTGAAGTAAGTTGACAATGGCATCTTCATAAACCAGTCAAAGTATGTGCAAGACATACTTATCAGATGTCATCTAACTGAGTATAAGGTTGCTAAGACATCCATAGCTAGAAACCACTCTCTAGGTCCTAATCTTAAGGGGAAGTGTGTTGTTGAACATCTCTACAGGTCTATGATTGGGTCTCTTAAGTACCTCATAGCTAGCAGGCTTGATATCATATTTGCAACAAGTATATGTGCAAAATACCAAGCCAGCCCCAAGATATCAGACCTGGTTGTTGTCAAGAGAATTCTCGAATACCTCAAAGGAGCTCACAAACTAAGGTTTTAGTACCTAAAGAATTCTGACTTCAATCTGTATGCTTATACAAATAGTGACTATGGTGGCTGCAACATGACTTCAAAGTTTACATCAGGAGGATTACAATTCTTTGGTGGAAGGATAGTCTCATGGCAATGCAAGAAACATTCTTATGTGTCTGCATCAACTGATGAAGTTAGATACATTACTGCTGCAAGTTGTTGTGCTCAAGTGCTTTGGATTCAGAATTAGATGTTAGACTATTGATTCAACTTTAAAAAGACTCCCATCCACATAGACAACCACAGTGCTATCTCTGTTACAGAGAACCATGTACAACACTCAAAGAAAAAGCACATTAACATCAGGTATCATTTGATAAGAGATAATTTTGAAAAAAGATTGATAAAACTAGTCAAAGTTAACATAAATAAATAATATACTAATCTATTCACAAAAGCTACTACTACTGCTACTCTTACTGCTATTGCTACTGCTATTGCTACTACTACTGCTACTGCTGCTACTACTACTACTACTGCTACTACTGTTGTTGCTGCTCCTACTGCTACTGCTACTCCTACTGCTACTGCTACTGTTGCTATTGCTACTGCTGCTGCTGCTCTCCTACTGCTACTGTTGCTGCTGCTACTCCTACTGCTACTGCTACTTCTACTCCTTCTGCTTCTGCTACTGCTACTGCTACTTCCACTGCTACTGCCACTGCTACTTCTAGTGTTATTGCTACTGCTACTACCACTGCTACTGCTACTGCTACGACTACTCATGCCACCGCCGTTGCGAAGACGACGACCACCACCACCACCACCACAGTCGCCACCGCCACCTCCACCGCCGCCGCCACCACCACCGCCGCCTCCACCACCACCGCCCCCACCACCACCACCATGATTCTGCCGTCGGTTGGCATGTGACCTGAACCGATTCAAGCGGTCGTTTGCTCATGCTTGGCTTATTTACAAACCAAGCCGAGCCGTAAATCGAAGGAGTATTTTCCAAACATTTCCCAAACGATCATTGAGCGAGCGACAAGCTATGAGCGGCGAACGATTTGAACATCCTTGAACTTAAGTACTGTGTTATACTCTCGTGAAGGATTAAGCGTCAGTACAGATCTTCTTGTAGGCGTGGATAATATGGAAAGGGTGTAGGATATGGAACATTGCTCCCTGGATATGAGAATAGGCGTTGCTCCTAGTTTGTGAGTATGTTCATGGTTTTGTCCATATTCAAAACAAAAAAAATCTTGTCAAATGGGCTTCATCCACACTAATGTGTCAAGTATTATGCCTAGTATTATCTCCCTCTGTCTGAATATTTATTATATTCTCTTCATGAAAACATCAAATCATTATAATCTACTTTATGTTTTATGTTAAAGCACAAGGAGTTGTTGCCGATTTCTTTATTTTCCCCACATGTCATATTAGCTTCATATCATCAATCATCTTGTTTTTCTCATTTTAGTTGGAATGGTCTCATATTTTTCTTATCCCCCCTATTTACTGTTGGATTCTGTATGCCCAAGACACATAGAACATTGATGCGATTAGTATGTCATGATCCAAGTCGGGTTATACCCAATAACAAGCTTAGCAAACACCCATTAATATTTAATTGATGATATGATCATGCAATTAAATATTTACACCAAATTAGGAAATGGGTTTTCTAAATAAGTTGCATATGAGAATGAACACCTTATTAGTATATTTTGTTCAATAATATTATTTGAAGTCTTATTCAAATTAGTTGGATAACACCAAATAATAATGAGAGTATACTACTTATACAATTAAATGGTTAATTGCATAAACTAGTTACAAGACTAGATAATATATGTGTGTGTTAAATTTTATAAGAGGGAAACCTCTTATGAATTTTTCGGCTGCCCCCCCCCCTTTATTTGATTGGGTCCTTCGCCTTGAAACAAACACACATCAATGCTTGTCTAGTTCACCCTTTTTTCTCTTATATCTCAATACATGCAAACTAGAAAAACTCTCTCAATTCTCTCTCAATATTCACGGTTCTAGCAGCTGAAATTTGAGGTTTTTTGAAGTTTTTGGTGGTGATTCTTCCTAACAAGAAGGTGCTTTGCAAACAAGCTTGGGGTATACAAGCTTGAGAGGTCCTACCTTGGAGCCTTGGCCGAGTTTGAGCATCCAACATTCCCTTTTGTGTCGTTTTTTTTGCTGCTGCTGGAAGGTAGTTTTCACAGCTCAATGTAGCTGTGATTTTATGTACATTTACATGTGTTCATAGCTTGCTTATTCACATAAAAGATCCCTTTTTTTCTTGGGTTTGTTTACACTTTAAAATATCAAATAGAACATGATATTTTCAGCTTACAAACAATGTAATAATGTTAAACTTCCGCTGCGTTTTACAAAGTTTAAGTGGTTAAACTATGTCTTGTGTTCTAACAAACTCCTTCAATGGCATCTAGAGCAGGTTATGTGGATAACATGCTTGTTAGTATCCTTTAAAAATTTTGTTTTATGGGATTTAATAACCCTTTTAAGGGCTGAAATGTTCTTGTATGTTGAATCCCCAAGCTTTCAAGGTTATATCACACATGCTTGTGATTAAACCTTGAAAGATATAAATGATGATATGTATATTGTTTGGACAATGTTTAAAACCCGAATTTTCAGTTTATGTTGGCTGAAAATCGTGGGTTTTAATGGGGATTCTTAGTTATATTTGGATGATATGATGAATGTTCATATTGGTGCATAACCTAGCTTTTGGCCTTGTGTTGTTTGGATGTTTGGTTTTGGTTTATTCAATAGGGTTGTATATTTATTTGTGCTTTCTTTAAAAATATAATTTGTCTATTTATTCATTGGGATGTAATAATAGATTAGGAGTATTTTTCTTTTACTAGAAAATATGTATTAGGATATATATTTTGTAAAAGAAGATGCTCGGGAAGGAAGCACAAGAGGAAGACACAAAAGAAGGACTTAAAGCATATGGATGCAAGTTCAAGTGGGGGTCTATGAAGACCTCAATTTTGTGTTGTATTCAACCCTTAGGAAAGACCTAATGACCACACTTGTGATGGCAAACAAGTGTGGTCACAATAGTAGCTATGGTTATGCACATTGTGGTTGTTTATATTATGCTTGTTTGATTGTGATTTTATGAATGATTGTATGATATTTGGATATGATGAACAATCTTAATATAAATGATCTTAACAAGCTAATACAAAATGGTTCTTAATCACTAAGTGTTAATAAATGGTTATTAAAAGGATTAATGATTTCGTAATAAAATGGGTTTTATTAAAAGGACCATAGGGTATCTTGTATTTGAAAGCATGCAAATACAAGTACATAGAGTTTTCTAACTAGAATTATGAAATCTCTAAACTTTTGACAAACAAGTTTAACACCGTCCTTTTGCACAACACTTGAGTCATTTGGAAACTCTTAATGGGATAAAGGTCACCTAACCATTTAGAGGGAACTTGTGATTTAAGGTGGGGATAACACATTGGTGGGATAAAGGTCACCTAACCACTTATGTGGGTAAACTCATACGTGTGTATAAGTAGGGTAACTTGATTTGCAAACCATGTTAAATGGATCATCTAAATATGGTTTCCAAATGGTGTTGATGGGATTAACATGCCGACTTTACATATGATGTTTAAAGTCGATCCCATGCCTCTAGAAGTTGCAAATGGTTGCAACCGTCAATCGTTGACCACCTTATTAATTTAAATCGTGGGATAAAGGTCACCTAACCACAATTTAAATGTAATGTTGGGTTCTAGATTTTAATATAAAATGACCATAAAAGGCATTAATTATTAAAAATAGCAATATCGAAAATACTAAATAGATCTTTGTTAAATTTTGTAGACGGCCACCAATAATGACCATCATGATAACTCATCCGCGTCCACTCAATCATTACGAGCGATCCTCCAAAAGGAACGTCTAAATCATAATAATTTCATTGATTGGTATCGAAACTTGAGAATCGTTCTCAAGCAAGAGAGAAGATCATATGTTTTAGACGACCCTATCCCCGATCAGCCTACTGAGGATGATGAGGAGGCCTACAACGATTGGCTGAAGTACACTAAGGACTCCGTCCAAGTGTCTTGTCTCATGCTAGCGAACATGACTCCGGATCTCCAAAAGGAGTATGAACATCACGGAGCTTATGACATTATAACCCAGCTGAAGGAAACGTTCCAACAGCAAGCAAGGGTTGAGCGCTTCGAAACGGTTCGAGCACTCCATGCATGTCGTATGGACGACAACCAATCTGTTTCATCTTATGTACTTAAGATGAAAAGTCATATTGACCGCCTCGAGAGGCTTAATTGTCCCGTATCGAAGGAATTGGCCACGGATTTGATCCTCAATGGCCTTACCAAGAAGTTCGAGACATTCGTGTTGAATTACAACATGAATGCTTGGGACAAAAGCATTGGTCAACTTCACTCAATGCTCAAAACGGCCGAGGCGGCCATGGGTAAAAGGGTTTTACCCGTTCTCACCATCAATGAAGGTGGGAACAAGAAAAGGCCTCATCCCACACCCAAGGCAAAGGTTGCCAAGGGCAAGGGACCCGTATGGGGAAAAGGGAAAGGGGTGGTAAGGGTACCACCCAAACCACAGGAGAAGAAGCAAAAGGTTGCTACTAATGACCCATGCTTTAAGTGTGGGGAGATTGGACATTGGGTAAGAAATTGTCCTGTCCATCTCCAAGAGTTGAAATCCAAGAGGGATGCCGGGCAGACCTCAGGTACAATATACATGATTCATATTGATCTTAATGTTACATCTTCTAACACATGGGTATTGGATACCGGATGTGGAACTCATATTTGCAATTTGTTGCAGGGGTTCACAAGAAGTAGGGACTTCAATCAAGGGGATGTTAGTCTCTTCATGGGCAATGGAACCAAAGTCCAAGTTGAAGCTCGTGGGGAATACATCCTAAAACTTCCAAGTGGCTTGGATGTTATTTTGAAGAATGTTTTGTATGCTCCTAGTCTGACTAGGAACATTATTTCTGTATCCCAATTAAGACATTATGATTATGTATTATCTTTTGTTGAAAATGATATTCATGTTTCTTTAAATGATATGTTCTATTTTAAAGCAATTCCCATTAATGGTATTTATGAATTGGTTCATGAAAACGCTTTAAATAGTTCATTGTACCAAACTAACACCAAGAAACTCAAGTTGGATTTGAATGATACCTATCTTCGGCATTGTCGTCTTGGTCATATAAACAAGAAACGTATACAAACACTTCAAAAGAATGGTCTTTTAAAAACAAATGAATGTGATTCATTTGATGTATGTGAATCTTGTTTACAAGGTAAAATGACTAAGGCACCCTTTAGTGGAACTAACGAAAGGGCAAAAGATTTATTAGGAATCATACATTCGGATGTATGTGGTCCTTTTAAGCCAATGACTAGGAATGGTGAAAGATACTTCATTACCTTTACCGACGATTATAGTCGCTATGGGTATGTGTACTTATTAAGGCACAAAGATGAAGCTTTTGAAATGTTCAAAATCTTCAAGAATGAAGTGGAAAATCAACTCAACAGTCAATTAAAGTTCTCCGTACCGATAGAGGAGGTGAATACCTAAGTGATGCTTTTCAAGATCATCTTAGGAGTTGTGGGATTGTATCACAACTCACTCCACCTGGAACACCACTACATAATGGTGTGTCTGAGAGGAGGAATCGAACCTTATTGGATATGGCTCGATCTATGATGGCAAGAAGCACATTGCCTCTATCATTTTGGGGTTTCGCTTTGCTCTCCGCGGCCCGTATTCTAAATATGGCCCCAACCAAAAAGGTGGAAAGGACACCTTTTGAGATATGGCATGGAAGAGTTCCATCCCTATCATACTTAAGGGTCTGGGGTTGTGAGGCTTATGTTAAGACTCCCACCCCAAACAAATTGGAAGTCCGATCCACCAAGTGTATCTTTATTGGATATCCTAGAGATTCTATGGGATATTATTTCTATGATCCACTGGAACAAAAGGTGTTTGTTGCCAGAAAGGGTGAGTTCTTAGAAGCAAAGTTCCTTATGGAAGGAACTAGCAGTAGAACAGTGGATCTTGAGGAGGATCAAGAACCACAACCCGATGCATGTTTGGTTGAAACTAGCACTCAACATGAGGATGTTGAAGATGATCAAATGGTTGATCAATACACACAAAACGTTCGCAGAAGTGGTAGAACTAGTAATCCACCTGAAAGATACGGATTTTTTATGGATGGATGCTATGTGGTAGATTCAGATGAACCAACCACATACCATGATGCAGTGTCCAATTCGGATTGTGACAAATGGCTCGAGGCCATGAGCGTTGAGATACAATCCATGCATGACAATCAAGTATGTGACTTGGTTGTACCACCTCTTAACTCCAAAGTAGTTGGAAGTAAGTGGTTTTTCAAGAAGAAAACCGATATGCATAAAAACTTGGATACTTATAAAGCTAGACTTGTAGCAAAGGGTTTCACTCAAACTCAAGGGGTTGATTATGATGAAACCTTCTCACCTGTTGCGATGCTAAAGTCTATAAGGATATTGTTTGCCATAGCTGCTCATTATGATTATGAGATTTGGCAAATGGATGTCAAAACGGCTTTCCTAAATGGATATCTTGAGGAAGATGCCTATATGGTTCAGCCTAAAGGTTTTGTCGATCCAAAACATCCTAATAAAGTATGCAAGTTAAAGAAATCAATCTATGGATTAAAACAAGCATCTAGAAGCTGGAATCATCGTTTTGATGAGGAGGTAAAGAAATTTGGCTTCATCAAAAACGCTGATGAGGCTTGTGTGTATAAGAAGGCTAGTGGGAGCACAATAACTTTCCTAGTATTGTATGTTGATGACATACTACTATTTGGAAATGACATTCCAACCTTGGAATGTGTAAAAACCTGGCTTGGAAGTTGTTTTTCTATTAAGGATCTTGGAGA
Organism: Flaveria ramosissima; assembly: GCA_025215565.1. Lineage (NCBI taxonomy): Eukaryota > Viridiplantae > Streptophyta > Magnoliopsida > Asterales > Asteraceae > Flaveria > Flaveria ramosissima. The sequence continues at coordinate 66,627,777 of CM046036.1, forward strand.
AGCCGCCTATATTCTGGGAATAAAGATCTATAGGGATAGATCAAGGCGGTTGATTGGTTTGAATCAAAGTGCATACATTGATAAGATCTTGAAAAGGTTTAAGATGGAGAACTCTAAGAAAGGTACCGTACCTATTCAAAGAGGAACGATATTGAGTACGACTCAATGTCCTAGCTCAAAGGATGAGCAAGATAAAATGAAGGCAGTCCCATACGCATCTGCTATTGGATCCATCATGTATGCAATGATATGCACTCGACCGGACGTGTCATGCGCCTTAAGCATGACAAGCCGATACCAGCAAAATCCTGGAAACAGTCATTGGATGGCTGTTAAGAACATACTTAAGTACCTAAGGAGGACAAGAGATATGTTCCTAATCTATGGATCTGGTGATAAGGAACTCGTTGTAAAAGGTTACACAGATGCGAGTTTCCAAACCGATCGTGATGATTCTCGGTCATAATCGGGATATATTTTCATTCTGAATGGAGGAGCGGTCTCATGGAAGAGCTCCAAACAGGATGTGGTGGCTCTATCAACTACAGAATCAGAATATGTCGCCGCCTCATTGGCAGCTCAAGAAGCTGCATGGTTGAAGAAATTCATTGCCGATCTAGGGGTTGTCCCTTCCATTCAGGAACCCCTAGAGATCTTTTGTGATAACGAGGGTGCGATTGCTCAAATCAAGGAACCTCGTGCTCATCAAAAGACTAGGCACATTGAGCGGAGATTCAACTACATACGAGATGAAGTTGAAAAGGGAAAGATATGTATTCGCAAAGTTCACACGGATCAAAACATTGCGGATCCTCTCACGAAGCTCCTTGAAAAGGCAAAGCATGAAGGTCATACTTGTGCCATGGGACTTTGATATTCTAGTGATTGGATTTGATCTGTAAATTTTGTATTTGGATATGTGGAACTCTTTATTATTTGAATAAAACTATTTGGTTATAATGTTTCAATTAATGTTTCAATTTAGCATGTTTAATCCATGAGTAAATTGTTTACTCTAAATGTCCGTAGTCGTTCATACTTGTGGGAACAAGTATGAGGGTAAGATTATTATGAACTTGGATTGGTTGATATTCATAAGGATGAATATAGAGCAATGGGTTGCTACCAAGGTTCATAGATATTTGTGGGATACAAAAATTGGACTAACCCGCATCTCAAATTTTACTACATGGAATCTTATTGATTGATCATAAGTAAATTTGAGTAAAGGCGAATATCATTTGGTATCCTCCGACCTGAGATACATATTGGGTTTTGATATTCACCAAGTATTATACCTTGAGCTTATTCTTCACTGTCCTGAAATAGTGGACACCACATAAGGGTATGTTCAGGTATGACACGAGGTGTTTGTGAGAAACGTATGTAGTCAAGATGGAATTTGTTCCTCTTATTCATTGAGAGCAAGATGTCTAAGGCCTGATTAAGTTAAATCAATAAGGAATGATCATTCTGTGTCCTTGGATTTAACATGACATCTGTAACAAAAGGATAGATGATTAATTCACCTAAATCATTTCAAGTAGGATACTTGAATGGGATGATGTTATTGAATGGCTATAAGTCATGCGTATTAAAGGTATTAAACCGTTGTTAGGCGGTATTTACTGCTTGCATCAATTTTCTATGAATCTTGTGCAAGTGGGAGATTGTTGGATTCTGTATGCCCAAGACACATAGAACATTGATGCGGTTAGTATGTCATGGTCCAAGTCGGGTTATACCCAATAACAAGCTTAGCAAACACCCATTAATATTTAATTGATGATATGATCATGCAATTAAATATTTACACCAATTTAGAAAATGGGTTTTCTAAATAAGTTGCATATGAGAATGAACACCTTATTAGTATATTTTGTTCAATAATATTATTTGAAGTCTTATTCAAATTAGTTGGATAACACCAAATAATAATGAGAGTATACTACTTATACAATTAAATGGTTAATTGCATAAACTAGTTACAAGACTAGATAATATATGTGTGTGTTAAATTTTATAAGAGGGAAACCTCTTTTGAATTTTTCGCCCCCCCCCCCCCCCTTTATTTGATTGGGTCCTTGGCCTTGAAACAAACACACATCAATGCATGTCTAGTTCACCCTTTTTTCTCTTATATCTCAATACATGCAAACTAGAAAAACTCTCTCAATTCTCTCTCAATATTCACGATTCTAGCAGCTGAAATTTGAGGTTTTTTGAAGTTTTTGGTGGTGATTCTTCCTAACAAGAAGGTGATTTGCAAACAAGCTTGGGGTATACAAGCTTGAGAGGTCCTACCTTGGAGCCTTGGCCGAGTTTGAGCATCCAACATTCCCTTTTGTGTCGTTTTTTTTGCTGCTGCTGGAAGGTAGTTTTCACAGCTCAATGTAGCTGTGATTTTATGTACATTTACATGTGTTCATAGCTTGCTTATTCACATAAAAGATCCCTTTTGTTCTTGGGTTTGTTTACACTTTAAAATATCAAATAGAACATGATATTTTCAGCTTACAAACAATGTAATAATGTTAAACTTCCGCTGCGTTTTACAAAGTTTAAGTGGTTAAACTATGTCTTGTGTTCTAACAAACCCCTTCATTTACATCATAGAGTAGCACCGTACAATTCTTATATTCTCTGACGGTGAATCATTCGGTGACGAGTCACCATTCGTTGACTAAAATTTGAACCTTGTAATCGAGGGAGGATATTCTCGAATGTCAATTGAATTCACTAAAACTTCCTGAGATGAAGGGACGAGTATTACACATATGACAAGCTAAATACAAGTTAAAGGTGAAGGATTGCGACAAGTAACAATAGTGGCGACGATATATACGTTTACCACAACCCTATTTTAATTTAATCGAGTCATATTACTTATATCATGTTATGTTTTGTTGCATTATATTGTATTGCGTTGTGTTGTATTGTCGTCGTATTGTATGGTGAAATTGAACAAATATCAAATGTACATACGTGACGTTCTTATAATTAAATTGCTTCTAATAACAAACAAGTTAAATTATTAGTTTCATTATTTTGACAAATCTTCGACTCTTCATACTCTAGTAAAAAAGATAACTAGGTAGGACATGTAACAACACCACATTATTCTTCATCAAATTTTTTTCATTTTTTTTCTATTAAATAATCACATTAATTACTAATAATATCATTTATTTTTTTAGATTAAAATAGTTTCTTAATAAATTAAGAAAAAAACTTTTTTATTGTTATTTATAATAAAATATTTTTTTATAAAAAAAGAAAATTTTCTAAAATATCAAACTTTTTTAATAATATCAGATATTTAATATTGATTTTTTAAAAAAATAAAACTTTTTAAATAAAAGGTAACTAAAATTGAGAGTTATATAAGAAAGTTTTTAAAAATGACATTTTTGAGACATTTTTCGGAATCAAAATTATCATTCTTACTATGACAAGTAAGATTTCAATCATATATTAATTTAGAATAGTATTTTATAATTAATAATTTTTTTATTTTATTTAATATTTTATTTATATAACTCGTGTAATACACGAATTTATTAAAACGAATAACTCACGATGTAAGTTAATTAAAATTCCATTCTTAAATTTGAAATAGAAAAAAGTCACATCTAGGAACTACCAAATTGTGAGGTGCATAATAAATATCCCAATGCTATTGTGGTGCGTTATTATCAATATAGAATTATAGAGCACCAATTCAAGGGTTTTAGTGAATTACTCACTACTCCATCGACGGAGATACAACATTGAGCTAAACTCCGGCCAACGATAGGATGCATCAACCGTTGCTTGACCTAGGTTCGTCAATTTCACCTTCTAATTGCATTTTTTCCAATAATTCTCATCCATCTTAAGCATTTAAAGTATGTACCTTGTCAATTTTGTCTAGCAACATCGTGATTCTGTATGATTAAACATTTTTTGTTCGTAATTTCTGCTTCGAATTGAAGTTACTATCATGAAATGTGATGCAGTTTCTTAATTCTATGTGACGTACGGCAATTTTGAGTTGAAGTTACAAACTATTTCGACGTGATTCATTTATGTCGATAAAACGGAGCTATTGCACTTTGGTTGACATCACAGCTCTAAGAAGCTTCTAAGTGTTTTTCGGGTTGTTTCTTGAATCATCGGATGCTTTATGACATTTTAGGTAATAACTATGTGAATATAATGATTAATTTTTTTAGTCATGGTATGTTTCTTTTGGGGTTATTGTATGTTACGATGATAATTTTTGATAAATTTCAAAAGTGTGGTGATAACTAGTTTTTTATTAAGTTGTTAACATTTTAGTTAAATAAGTTACATAACATTTTTTTCTAAGAAACAAAATTATTTTACTATTTTGATTTTTCTCTAATAAAATTTGTTTGTTAACTTTTATCTAAAAGACAAATAGTGGTTGTGTTTAGTTTTTTTTTTAGCCGTCCTAACAACTTTTTCTAACAAGTTCGTCATTTTAATGCCGGTTTATGTTTATGTCGCAATATATGAGACATAACCACGTCAGTGTGAAAAGGACAACGCGCAAAATGAATTTCGACATTAGTTACGACGCTTGCAAACATACCTTTTACCACATTAATATAACATACGATCCTGTCGTATTACGCGAAACTCGTTATTATTATTAGTTGTATACTAATTTTACAAAAAAAATAAATAAACATTTGTGTTTTTTGTTAGCTTGTGGGCCGTCATATCACCACCACACAAGCCTTACAACGTGGAGTGTTAATGACCAAATATTCTCCCTTTAGTGTTTATTATTATTATTATCATACCAACACTTATTCAACATGTTTGATTAATGAAATGTGAAATAATACACATGTGATAAAATTAAAGCAATGCGTAAGAGCATCTACAACAACAAACCTTTATTTTAAAACCAAACGTGACAAATCAGCTGCCACATCAACTTTTCACTCGTCCACTTTCAAACACTAAAAACTCTTGTATTTCCTCCAATAATATGTCCAGTTTCAAACACGCCTCCATTTCCAAATCATCACCTATTTTTAATTCTAAAACATTAAATTACATATGTTTTATAGTGGTGGGTTCCACACTCCCATGTTTGCTTGGGTTTGGAATTCTGGACATGAAAAGCAAATTACAGAAGCAAACCTCATCTCCAATGGTGTGATGTTCGTTTGCTTTTTCCACCTCAGACTGGACGAAAGAAAACCCCCTTGATGTAGATGCTGTAACACGTAAAAAGAATGAGGGGTGGGGTAGATTTCACACAACTTTTAACTATTTTGTGAGGTAGTTAAACTTTGGTTATATGTTATACTTTGAAGGAGTAAGCGTTAGGACCGATTTTTTAGTAGGCGTGGGTAATAGGGTAGGGGCGTAGGACATAAAACTTGGGTGTGAGAATGAGCGTTGCTTCTAGTTTGTGAATGTGGTCATAGCGTTGGCTCGATTCAAACATAAAAATTTGTCACGTGAGTTTCATTCATGGTAGGAGAAGGGTTGAAACAAGCGAGAATAGCAGGACGAGAGATACGTTTAACGTAACCCAATTTTAATTAAACCGAATCATATTATTTTATAGATGTTATATTCTTTTATATTATATTATATTTAAATTAAATACGGCTTAATTTTAAAATTTCAATATCAAAACACAAACAAATATAAAGCATATAGTTCTTTCAAAATTCTATTAGGTAGGCTTTCAATGCCATTTAGGTTGTATATAGTAGTACTTGTCTTAAGAAGTTTAAGGATTTGAGTAGCATGGTAAAAGTTAATTTAAATACATGAGTAGAATTAGATGGTTATTAGATGTTTGTGTTTTTTCCATTCTAAAATGATTTATCATAAAGTAATTTGTTAAAGCTTTTTATGGGGCCTAGCTAAATAGAATTAGAAAATTATTTATGAAATGAAAAAAGTAGAGAAAAGTTAAGGTTTTAATATTGACGTTTCTTTTCATATAATAAAGAATTTTATTGTTTATACCTCTTACATTAACACACATTGAGAAAAACATACACTATTGATGTGATTTTCTTACTCTTTTAGTGCTCCTCGTAAAACAAAAAGATAATTGTATTGAGCGTATCTAATGTGATTATGTTTCCGTTTGTATTTCTATAGGTTTTAACTAGACGTGTTATTTATTTTACTTATTGCGTCGTATTTTTTAACTTGTTACATCAGTTATGTTCTCTTATTTTCACGTTAAAAGGCAAAATTTTATTCACATTCAATTTAACATTTGACTTGCACTCAGTTTCATTTTTTATTTTCCTATCACGGTAAGTAAATTAAATGAAAATCAAATGCAAATATGTTATAATCATATTCGTTGAATTACTTTTACTACCAAAACTATAAATTAAAAGCGTCATTAGTTATACCAAGTTAGCTTTTTTTATTTACCATATATAAAAGCATTCACATTCGAGATCTTATCTTTATTTTATAATTATATTAAAACCTATTTTTCCCTCTACTTTTAATTAAATAATAATTTTTTATACATTTATCATATTTTTTATCTCTTCTTTACTCACAACCACTTTAAAAAATATTAAAAAAATTATAAGGGTTACATTAAATCTTCAAATTTACAAATAAACAATAACATTTTTTATCATCCACTACATATAATATATGAATTTCACTTACAAACTTTTAATGAATAAGATGTGAATGTTTTAACTCATAATATAAATTATCAAAAGGTTTAGGTTATACGAATACTCATTTTTATTATGAATACACCTTAATCTATCTATCTCTATGTATTTATATGTAAGTATAAAAAGAGAAAAAGATAAATTGTATATATCAATGAAAACCCATTATCAATATTTAATTTTTATATATAAAAAATAAAAAAGAAGTCACATATCTCTTACTCTCCGTAACTACCAAATTGAAAGGTGCAAAATAAATATCCCAATAGCAACGTTATTATCATGTGTCTATCAGTTTTATTTACATTCTATTTGTTGGAATTTTAGTAATATTGGGTTATATATAAATATACATATTTATTTTATATAATTTTAAATTAAACCTATTAGTTAAAGTTTAGGCTAATTATGAAACATTGAATGAAGTCAAGGGGTATAAAGTGAATATGTATATTTGTTGTGATTTTGATCGACAGTTTTATAGGATTGATGAGAATTCAATTGTTTATACAGAATCTACAAAGAAATACAGAGAACACTCTCAAAGCACAAAAACTTCATCAATTCAATTCAGGTTCTTGTTTCTACTTCTTGATCTTATCCGATTAAATCAATTGTAAGTTTATATGTATAACCAATATTACTAAAATTCCAACATTCCTCCCCCATTTTAGTAATATTCCAACGCAGCCACGCAGTGAGCACAAAGCGAACTATTCTTTCGCCTTTTACTAAAGAATATCGTGTGCTCGTTGCTTTAAGTGGCATACGCCTATTTTTGAAGGTAATACACACATAAATTCACAATTCTATAGTTCTAACTTGACATAATGTTTTACTAGCCTATGTCCCATCCTTCAAAGAATATAACAAAGCCAAGTCCAAGCTTCTTGAAACAGCTAAACTTCATACTCTTATAGGTAGTTCTCATCTTGCACCTGCAAATGCAATTTACCAAAGAACTATTAAGAAACTATGTTTCAACCTTCTTTATCTTGCAGTCTGAACACATACCTTGGGATGCTATGTTGTGTTCCAATATCTCACGACAAGCCTTCCATATTGAATTCAGCATTTAACGTTGTATTAAATGGGAATCGGGTAACTTAACATGAATACTAAGAAATGGACTTCAGACCCATCCCGATGGCTGATTTATTCACGAGATCTCTTCCTAACCCTTTGGTTAAATGATCAGCCATGTTGTGTTGAGATTTTATAAACTCAACAGATATTATTCCATTCATGATTAATTCCCTAACCATGCTATGTCTAACACCTAAGTGTCTAGACTTTTCATTATACACTTGACTGTATGCCTTAGCCAGTGTAGCAGCACTATCACACCTTATCGAAATAGGTGATATAGGTTTAGGCCATAATGGAATTTCATACAATAAATTCCTTAACCATTCAGCTTCTTTTCCGGCTGAAGCTAATGCTACAAACTCAGACTCCATTGTAGAGTTTGTAATGCAAGTTTGCTTTTTAGAAGCCCAAGAAATTGCACCTCCACCTAGTACAAAATACCCATCCACTAGTAGATGAATGATCTTCTAAATTCGTTATCCAACTTGCATCTGAAAACCCTTGCAGAATAGAAGGTGAACCTGAATAACATAAACCGTAGTTCATGGTTCCCTTTAGGTACTTAAACAGTCTATTCACTGCTTGCCAGTGATGTGAGCTTGGATTACTTGTGTACCTGCTCAATCTTCCCACTGCATATGCTATATCAGGTCTTGTACTAACCATAGCATACATAAAACTTCATATTGCCTTGGCATAATCCAATTGAGCAATAGGATTTCCTTGATTTGGCATAAGTTTAATAGTAGGATCTATAGGAGTTCCAACAGGCGAAGCATTCAAGCAATTGAATTTATTTAATATCTTTTCAATGTAATGTGATTAAGAGATAGTAATTCCATTGCTACCTCGGATTATTCTTATTCCAAGAATTACTTCCGCCTCCCCCATATCTTTCATGGCAAATCTTGATGATAAAAACTCCTTAGTTTTATCAACTTGTCCTTGATCTGTACCAAAGATCAACATGTCATCAACATACAAACAAATTATGACTCCTTTTCCAGAAGAATCAAATTTACTATAAACACACTTATCAACTTGGTCTAGGATAAAACCATATGATAAGACAACCTCATCAAACTTTTGATGCCATTGTTTAGGAGCTTGCTTTAAGCCATAAAGAGACTTAATCAGCTTACAGACTTTATGCTCTTGTCCAGTCATAACAAAACCTTCAGGCTGTTTCATATATATTTCTTCATCTAATTCACCATTTAAGAAAGCAGTTTTAACATCCATTTGATGTATTATAAGATTATGTATAGCTGCTAGAGCTAACAATAATCTTATCGTAGATATTCTTGCAACTGGAGCATAAGTGTCAAAGAAGTCAATCCCTTCTTTTTGTCTAAAGCCTTGTATGACCAAACGAGCTTTATACTTATCTATACTCCCATCTACTTTTACCTTCTTCTTGAAAATCCATTTACACCCCAAAGGTTTACACCCTGGAGGTAAATCGGTAAGTTTCCAAGTTTTATTATGCATGATGGAATCAATCTCATCTTGTATAGCTTCCTTCCAAAAATTTGCATCTCTTAAAGCCATAGCTTCACCAAAAGTCTTTGGATCTTCCTCTACTATGAAACAGTATTGATATTGATGTCTAATTTCATCTCTAGAACCTTCTACTAAATATAGTTGAAAGTCATTTCCAAATGATTTTACCTTTCTAGTTCTAGTACTTCTTCTAGGCTCGGGAGGAAGAATTGTATTATCAATAGAATCATTGATCCTGCTTCGTGAGTGTTGACCCGCATCAATAGGTTTAGGTACTGATGTAAATCTTTTCTCATCAAATATAGCATCTCTAGATTCAATCACAGTATTAATAGACACTGAATCATTTGGTTCTATTACATAGAACCTATATGCTTTTGAGTTAGTAGCATATCCAATAAAGATGCAATCTATGCCTTTGTCACCTAGATTCTTCCTTTTAGGATCAGTAAGACGTACAATTGCCCTACATCCCCAAACTCGAAGATAATGCAGATTTGGAGATCTTTTCTTCCATAACTCATACGGAGTTATTTGGCTTTTCTTATTGGGAGTTCTATTTAATAAATAACATGCAGTCAGCATAGCATCTCCCCAAAACCCATCACTCAGACCAGAATAGGATAACAAAGAATTGACCATTTCTTTTAAAGTTCTATTCTTTCTTTCTGCTACACCATTTTGTTAAGGTGTATACGGTGCTGTGGTCTGATGTATGATTCCAGTGGACTGAAAATACACCGGATCATAATACTCCCCTCCCCGATCTGTTCTAAGGGTCTTAATCAGATCACCATGAAACAGTTCGACCTCTTGTTTATAAATTTTAAATTTATCAAGAGCCTCATCTTTTGCATGTAATAAGTAGACATAACAATATCTAGTTGCATCATCGATAAATGTGATTACATATTTATTATTTCCTAGTGATGGCGTGCTATGAAAATCACATAAATCAGAATAAATAAGATCCAATACCCTAGAATCCCTTTTTACATCTTTAAAAGGTTTTCTTGTTATTTTTGTTAACTAACAAGTATGACATTTATTATTGGTCATATCAAAGCCGGGTATTAGACTCATTTTTGCCATGTCTTGCATTCTAGAATAGTTAATATGTCCTAATCTAGCATGCCACAAGTTAGATATAGAATCTACTTTATCATTATATAAAGATGTCATGTAAATAGCTTCATTATCAAATGGTATGTGAATATTAAGTTTAAACATACCACTAGATAAATATCCAAATCCAACAAACACACCATGTTTTGACAACACAAACTTATCCGACTCTATTACTTGTCTAAACCATGACTATTTTACACAATTCCGGATATAAGATTCTTTCGAATCCCCGGTACATACAACACATTATCTAACATTAATTGTTTCCCAGAAGTAAATAAGAGTTTGACTTTTCCAATCCCTTTGATAGGCTCGGTTGATACATTCCCCATCCTTAGCACGGATCCATCTTCAATTAATTCCAGTTCCACGAACCATTTTGAATCCTTGCAAACATGACTAGTAGCACCCGAGTCTACCCACCAAGCTGTCAAATCATCCTGTACATAGAATGATTCAGCAATTAGTGAAATGTGTTCAACTTTATTCAATTTAATATTCAAACACCTTTTTGAATTATTAATGGTCACCGTCAACGATTCAGCAATAGCCTTAGCGCTATCGATAATGGACTTATGCACAACAACCTTTGACTCGATTAAACCCGAAGGCACTTGCACCGAAGTTGCTTGGGCCCTAAAATTTACTTCACCTTTATTACTTTCTAACTTATTTTTTTGAAAAAAATTAGTTTGTAATAAATTCACATTATGGTGTGTTTGAGTTGGATTATTAGACTCACATTCAATCAAATTCATTGAATCTAAAGATGAATTAGACAACTTACCTTGTTGAGGCGGTGGATCTTTTGACCCACTTGGACCGGCTCCACTTGAACCGATTCCACTTGAACCCTTGTTTCCACCTGGTAGCTTCACGCGACAATCCTTCTTCTTGTGACCCATCTTCCCACATCTCCAACATCCTTCATTAAGCTTCTTATTTGGTTTTTGATATCCACCTTTTGCTTTCCTTTTCTTTTCATTGAATTGATTTCCTTTCTTGAACTTACCATCCTTTTCAACCAAGTTAACCGAATTTTGACCCGTTTCAATTTTTCCTTTCAATTTTCCAGATTCTTGAATCCTAAGAGATTCTTCAATCCTAATATGACTACCCAATTGAACCAAACTTAACTCCTCTTTTTGGTGTTTCAAGGTATGCTTAAAGTCCTTCCATAATGGGGGCAATTTATCAATGATGCTAGAGACTGCAATTGACTCATCCATGTGCATCTTATGTTGTTCAAATTGGTCAAGAATATGTTGCAACTCATTGAATTGATCCATAATTGGCCTATTATCAGTCATCTTGTACGAATTGAAGTTACTTACAAGAAACTTTTTACTAGATGCATCTTCTGCCATATATTTGGTTTCCAAAGAATCCCACAAATCCTTGGCAGACTCGACATTTTGATATACATCAAAGAGTGCATCACACATCCCATTTAAAATATGCCCACGACATATGTAGTCATCATTTTCCCACTTCAATCGCCTTCTTTGTTGATCAAGAGTTTCCTCTTCAGTTACGTCAGGCATTGGAGTGGTCAAGACATACACAACTTTTAAAGTTGTCAAGAGAAAATGCATTTTTTCTTCCATCTTCTAAAGTCTTGCCCCTCAAATTTTTCAAGTTTTGAGAACTTGCTAGACATATCCTTAATCGATTCCCCTGTAGCCATCTGAATTGAATTTCAAGAAATCATTCAGATTCGAATTTTAACTCACTGTTAAAATTATTTAATCCAAATTGAATATTTAATTCAGTGAAAGATATTAAAGAATCTAAATTCAATATTTAGATCAACTTAACACCCACTGTTGAAATCAATCGACCATTCCAATTATTTGCTTTGGAAAATAAATGTCAAATAATTTGATCAAATCTTGAATCAATTCATTAGAAGTTTATTATAATAAACTTCGGCCAAACTTTCGATCCATTACCCACAAAATTGTCACAACCCACAAAATTGTTTTAATAATCACCAAATTCGACCAAAAGTCAATCATAAGTTATCCACTGAATTGAATTTCGATCCAATTAAAAATCGATTTAGATCCATCGGCAAAATCAATATCGATAACAATTAATCGCAGTAATTAATACCAAAACAAAATGGTTTAATCTTAAAGATTAATCGATTTCAAGAACATCCTAGTGATTTAATTTCAATTTCAAGTTATTTATCAAATTAGGGTTTGATGAATATAGAGTTAATTTTTCCTTAATATTTCAACACTATTTACACTATACTTTACTAAGATTCACTTTTTCATTTTTCACAATTATCATTGAAGGTAAACTATATAAAAATCAAATGCAAATATGTTATAATCATATTCATTGAATTAATTTTACTACCAAAACTATAAATTAAAAGCGTCAGTAGTCATAAAGATAGTTTTTTATTTACCATATATAAAAGCATTCACATTTGAGTTCTTATCTTTATTTTTATAATTATATTAAAAAAACTACTTTTTTCCACTACAATCTTTATACATTTATCATTATTTTTTATTTATTCTTCACTCACAACCACTTTTAAAAATATTAAAAAATTTATACTGGTTACGATAAATCCTTAAATTTACAAATAAACTATAACATTTTATCTATAATCCACTACATATAATATAAGAATTTCACTTACACAATTTTAATGAATAAGATGTAAATGTTTTAACTCATAATAAAGTTTATCAAAAGGTTTGGGTTAAAAGAACATTTATTTTTATTATTAATACACCTTAATCTTTCTATATGTTTATGTATATGTGTATGTATACAGAGAGAAAAAAAGAAAGAAAGAAAATAAATTGTATGTATAAATGAAAACCCATCATCCTTAACTATCAAATTGAAAGGTGCAAAATTATCATAAAGCATTATAGAGCACCATTAAGGGTTTTGGTGAATTAAGGTCTACCTACTCATCACTCCGTCGTCGGAGATACAACATTGAGCTAAACTCCGGCTGACGATCGGATGCATCAACCGTTTCTTGACCTAGGTTCGTCAATTTCACCTTCTAATTGCATTTTTTGATTGATTTGGATCCATCTTAAGCATATATAGCATTTACTTTGTCAATCTGTGTAGCAACATCGTGATTTTCATTATTATTAAACGTTTCATTTCTTAATTCTGCTTTGAATTGAAGTTACAATCATGAAATGTTTGGTAATTTCTCAATTCTATGCGACGTACTTGCAGTTATGTTGATAAGGATCGAAAATTTAATGTTTAATTGTTTATGAGATCAAATTTACAGGCGCTTTAGAATTTTAAGTTTCTGATGAAGATGAGGGGAGTCTTAACTAAAGGTGCACAAACTGTTCAAAACATGCACGTATTTAGTTTCAAAGGTAAGTCATCTGGAATCTCAGGTCTCAGACTTCCCTTGGAAGAACTCATTAGACTAGCTGACATTGAGGTGTCAAAAGAGAGGAAGGAAGCTAAGGTTGTAGAGTTGCTCCTCAAGATCAAAGAAGAAAGAAAAAGAAAAAGATTATATAAAGCTCCTACCTTCTCTCCAGTTCAAGAAACCCCTGAGGCAGAGGCTATGGCAACTGAACAAGAAACTCAGGCACGTAGGGAACGAGATAGGCAAAACATGATAACCTACCAGAGTGCCATAGGCCTCTATCCAGTAGCAGACCTACTTCCCTTATCCTATGAATACATAAAGATTGAATACCTCAAGCATCTTGAGCAAGAAATATTGAAAGAACAAAAGGCTGCTAAAAGGAAGATGATGGAAGAGGCTGCAAAGTCAAGAGCCACCATCCGAGCAAATCAGAAGAAGTCTGCTGACAAACAAAAGATGGTGAGCTTCTTGAAGTTGTATGGGTTCTCTAGAAGGAGACTTGGTCCAATATCTCTATCCACCATGGATGAGCACATTAGAGTGATCAAGTAGAAGATCAAGAAGGATGAGCTGGTTCACTTGCATTCTCTATAAAGTTAGGCTGCATGAAGCTAAGGTCAAGTTTGAATCACAAGATAGTGTTGCATCTCAGCAAGCTTCATCTTCTGACCCATAGCAGGGTCCTGATCCTTCTTCTTCTTAACCTACGAAGGAAACGGACCAAACTGAGAAGGACAAACAAGAACCATCTAGTACTCAAGGCCAGCCTTCTCAGTTAAAATATAGAAACCAAAATAGGTTGGTCATTAGAATGGACAGGAAGAAAAAAAAGAAGTCCAAGGCATCCACCTCCGCACCTTAAGATGAGTCAAAACATCCTGAAGGTGATCAATAAGAGACTGCTCAACCAACTCCATTTATTGTAGAGCCTCTTGCTACTGAGAGACCCATCCTGTATGTCACTAGAGATCAAAGGGGTCAAGATGTGTATTTCTTGTAAAACATACTTGACCTTTTGGTGCATGATTCGTATGACATGAGAAGGTACTTTGTCTGAGGAATCCTGACCAAATGATGATCAAGGGAATGCTCTTGATTCTGATGAGGATTGTCAATGGATAAAGATCAAGATTCAAACTTCTCCCTCAGTTTTAGTAGCATCAGCCTAGGAATTTCACTAAGTATCAAATCTTCCGAAGCTGATGCAACCAAAGAGCTCTCAACATGCACATGTGAAGTACATAGAAAGTTACTTCGGAAGATTTGATATAAATCAAGAAATTTCACTAAGTATCAAATCTTCCGAAGCCAAAATACCAAATCTTTGAAGCTAGAGATGAAGTCTTCCGAAGCTTCAAAACATTTTTTTCCAAAGCCAAGAGACTGATTTCTTCCAAAGATAAAGAAAACATGCTTTCTATGACTTACTTTTGATAAAAACGGAACCACTTTCTGTTACCATCTCTGAAGACTCACCCACTTACATAAGTTGGTGAAAAGTCCATACTTTTGTCAACTGCAGATTAAAGTCTTAGAGTCTGTAACTTTCTACTTTTGTACTTTTATCATTTTTGTATTAGATAAGGATGTGAGCTATGGCATGTCATAGTCACTAGTCAAAAGGTAATCTGTCTTTTGACTTTACATTGATCTTGTTGTCTAGATTAGTATTTCCGGCTGACCTTCAAAGTATGGTCGGATGTAGGATGTAGTATAAAGTATTTTAAGTACTTGTCATTTGATTTAAGTTTTGTAACACTTTGTAAAAGGAACTTGAGAGCAATATACATCTTTCTTAAAAACTATATTATTGTGTTCTTGCTCTATTTTTTACTTGTGTTCTTTGTTTCATTCTAATATGGTTTACTATTTGATTTGTTAAGTATTCTAAGTCTCTCAAAACATTGTGAAACTATTGCATTGACCCCCTTCGCCGGTCCTACAAAAACTGAGTACTAGGAATGATATTCAGTAGATACACAAGTGGCTTAAACAAGCTTACATCTACTATACAAGTATGGGGGTTTTATACTATAAAATCTAAACAGTAAGAATAAACTATTCTATGTACAGAATGTACAGCAAGATAGACAATCGGCACATCAGAGTTATGCAGCTTCAGTACTATGTTGTCAGCAAAAGGCAGAACACAACATTCGTCGGTACAAACAGTCTTGTCTTGTGTAACATTTTATCAACATCTCATGGATTTTAGTGCTGATCAACAGCAGTCGATCAGCAACACATCAGATAAATGTTGATCGGGAGTGGTTCAACATATTTTGATAAGCAGTCATTCAGCACATGTTGTTCGGCAGTTGATTCAGCACTTGGCAGAAATCAACAGTTGGTAGCTGGTGCTGAATTCTTGAATTTTCGGTAGCTTCATCCTCTTAATAGATTAACAATAATAATAATAGTATTATTAATAGCAACAACAACAACACTACTTTTACTTGAGTGTATATTTTTATTTCTTACTTATTGCGTTATATTCTCTAGTTACTTTAATTATATTCTCTTATTCAAACTAAAAAAATAAAATTCTATTCATATTATTTTTATATTTATCCTTGATATTCACTCAATTTCATTATTACATTTCTCTATTTTATCACAATTATCATTATAAGTGAAATTGAAACGGGTATATACTTGATGTTTTTATAATTGAATTGCTTCTAATAACAAACAAGTTAAATTATTAGTTTTTATTATTTTCAACAAATCTTTCTACTCTAGTAAAAAGATAAGTAGGACATGTAATAATACCACATTACTCTTCATCAATTTTTTCCCACTTTTTTCTATTAAATATTTAATATTGACTTTTTTAAAATATTTTTTTTAAATACAAGGTAACTAAAATTGGGAGTAATATAAGAAAGTTTTTAAAAATGATATTTTTAAGACATTTGTTCCGAATCAAAATTATCATTATTACTATAATAAGTAAGATTTAGTCGTATATTAATTTAGAATATCATTTTATAATTAATAAATTTTTATTTTATTTAGTATTTTATTTATTTAACTCATGTAATACACAAACTTACTAAAACGAGTAACTCATAATATAAGTTAATTAAAATTCAATTCTTAAATTTGAAATAGAAAACAGTCACATCTCAGGAACTACCAAATTGTGAGGTGCATAATAAACAGGACCGGCTCAACATTTTTGGGCTGGGGTTGAATTAAAAAAATGAGGCCCTTTTGAAAATCACGATCTAAACAAAAGCAATCTAATTAAATTTTTTTGAACAAAGGCAATAAATCAAAGAAAATTTAGTATACCAACTTAAGTCCTTGATAGTTGATTTCTTTTAATAAATAAGGGCTAGACGAAGTCGATCAAATCAATCAGAGAAAAATGAACTTAGGAATGGTCGTTTGCTTTGTGAATTGTGTAACTGTGTTTCTTCAATAACATATCAAATCATCAAAAATTTCATTGAGACTCAACTGTCAAGTGTTATTCCCGCTTTAAAATTTCACTGAGCCATATAATACCAAAATCCATTATAAATATTTTTTTATAAACGGGAGCTCTTATTTTTTTGGGCCCCCAAGCTCATTGCATCACAACTTACATTCTAGAGCCGGCTCTGATAATAAAAATCCCAATGCTATTATGGTGTCTTATTATCAATAGGATTATAGAGCACCCATTGCAAGGTTTTAGTGAATTGAAGTGTACTTACTCATTACTCCATCAACGGAGATACAACATTGAGCTAAAGTCCGGCCAACGATAGGATGCATCAACCATTGCTTGACCTAGGTTCGTCAATTTCACCTTCTAATTGCATTTTTTCAATAATTTTGATCCATCTTAAGCATTTATAGTATGTACCTTGTCAATTTTGTCTAGCAACATCGTAATTCTTTATGATTAAATGTTTTGAGTTCTTACTTTTGCTTCGAATTGAAATTACAATCATGACATGTGATGCAATTTCTTAATTTCTGTGCGACGTACTACAATTTTGAATTGAAGTTACACACATTTTGAGAGGAGTGGATACGTGAAGTTTTGGCTCAAGCTCGTTTATTAGATGATCAACAATAAAAGCACAAGCTCAAGCTTGTTTAAGCCCGAATCATACCGTATTAAAAAGTATTAGTAATTAGCAATAGAAAACTTACCCTTAAAAATTTTTGACTCCATGTAAAAAAATTTCTACATACGTCACTGATCATTAAACGTTAAGTTAAACATAACTAATTCCGACGTGATTCATCTATGTCAAGAAAACAAAGCTATTGCTTTTTGGTTGACATCACAGCGCCAAGAATCGGGTTGTTTCTTAAATCATCGGATGCTTTATTTTAGGTAATAACTATGTATATGTGATGGTTAATTGTTTTAGTCATGATTATGTTTGTTTTGGGGTTATTGTATCTTACGATGATAATTTTGGATATTTTTTGAAAGTATGGTGTTAACTAGTTTTTTTATCAAGTTTAAGTTGTTAACGTTTTAATGAAATAAGTTAAATAATATATTTTTATAAGAAACAAAGTTATTTTACTATTTTGATTTTTTTTCTAATAAAGTTGTTCGTTAACTTTTATCTTAAATATTAATTTATGGTGTGTTTAGTTTTTTTTCTAGCCATCCATAGAACTTTTTTGAATGTGTTCATCATTTAATGTGTGTTCATGTTTATGTCGTAATGTATAAGACATAATCATGTCAGTGTGAAAAGGGCAATGCGCATAACAAATTTCGACATATGTTACAACGTTTGCGAACACACCTTTTACCACATTAATATAACGTATGATCTCGTCATATCGTGCGAAATGCATTATTATTATTAGTTGTATACTAATTTTAAAGAAAAATAATAATAAACAGTTGTGTTGTTTGTTAGCTTGTGGGTCGTCGCATCACCGCCACACAAGCCTTACGACGTGGAGTGTTAATGACCAAATATTCTCCCTTTAGTGTTCATTATTATTATTATTATCATACCAACACTAATTCAACATGTTTGATTTATGAAATGTGAAATAATACACATGTGATAAAATTAAAGCAATGCGTAACACGTAAAAAGAAAGAGGGGTGGGGTAGATTTCACGCAACTTTTAACTATTTTGTGAGGTAGTTAAACTTTGGTCATGTGTTATACTTAGAAGGATTTAGCGTTAGGACCGATTTTTTAGTAGGCGCGAGTAATATGGTAGTGGCGTAGGACGTGAAACTTGGGTGTGAGAATGAGTGTTCCTTCTGGTTTGTGAATGTGGTCATAGCGTTGGCTCGATTCAAAACAAAAAAATTTGTCACATGGGTTTCATTCATGGTAGGAGAAGGGTTGAAACAAGCAAGAATAACAGGATGAGAGATACGTTTAGTACAATCCTATTTAAATTAAACCGAGTCATATTATTTATATATGTTATATTCATTTTTTTATTATATTATATTATATTAGATACAGCTTAATTTTAAAATTTCAATGTCAAAACACAACAAAAATAAAGCATATAGCTCATTTAAAATTCTATTAGGCAGGCTTTCAATGGTATTTAGATTGCATATAGTAGTACTTGTATTAAAAGTTTAAGGATTTGAGTCTTATGGTAAAAGTTAATGTAATACGTGTGTAGAATTAGATGGATATTAGATGTTTGTGTTTTTTTCCACTCTAAAATGATTTATCATAAAACAATTTGTTAAATCTTTTTATGGCGCCTAGCTAAACAGATTTAGAAAATTATTTTATGAAATGAAAAAAGTAGAAAAAAGTTAAGTTTTAATGGGGCCCTAGCTATTGACGTTTTGTTTTTATATAATAAAGAGTTTTATTGTTTATACCTCTACATTAACACACATTGAGAAATACATACACTATTGATGTGATTTTCTTACTCTTTTAGTGCTCCATTTAAAACAAAAAGATAATTGTATTGGGCGTATCTAATGTGATTATGTTTCCGTTTGTATTTCTATAGGGTTTTAACCAGACGTGTTATGTATTTTTCTTATTGCGTTGTATTCTTTAATTGGTTACGTCAGTTATAATTTTTTAATTTTTCACACTAAAAAACAAAATTTTATTGACAGATTCACACTTGACTTTTACTTAGTTTCACTTTTTCATTTCCCTATTAGGTCACAATTATCATTGTAATTAAATTAATAAAATCAAATGCAAATATATTTTAATCATATTCGTTGAATAACTTTTACTACCAAAACAATATTAATTTAAAGCGTAACTAGTTATACAATTAGTTTTTTTATTTACCATATATAAAAGCATTCACATTCGAGTTCTTATCTTTATTTTATAATTATATTTAAAAAACTAATTTTGCCCTCTACTTTAATTAAATAATAAATTTTATATATTTTCATTATTTTTATTTTTTCTCTACTCACAATCACTTTCAAGAATATTAAAACATTTATAAGAATTATAATAAATCCTCAAGTTTACAAATAAACAATAACATTTTCTATAATATCTACTACATATAAGATAAGTATTTCACTTACAAATTTTTAATAAATAAGATATGAATGTTATAACTATCAAAAGTTTTGGGTTATATATTTTTATTATTAATATACATTAATCTTTCTCTCTCTCTCTCTATGTATACGTGTATGTATACAGAGAGGAAAAAAAATGCAAGAACATAAATTGTATGTATCAATGAAAACGTATTATCAATATTTAATTTTTATATTTAAAAAATAAAAAAAGTCACATCTGTGTAGAGGTGGGCATAAAAACCGGTTCGAAAACCGGTTCGGGAAAAAAAACCGAAACCGGTTTGGGGCCCAAACCGGTTTGGCCCAAACCGGTTTCAAACCGGCCCAACCCGACGGTTTAGGTTCGGTTTGTAGGTTTCCTCTTTCAAACCGGTTTCTAACCCGGTTCGGTTCCAAACCGGTTTTCAAACCGGTTTTCAAACCGATTACAAACCGGTTCCCAAACCGATTTTCAAACCGGTTTCAAACCGGTTCCCAAACCGGTTTTCAAACAATTATTTAAAATTTTATGTCTAATTGTTTCTATGTTTTATATATTATATATTTCACTTTGATTTTAAATTATGTACTTAATTTGAAATTATGTACTTTGTTTTTAAAAACAATTATGTAATGTTCCTAATTTTATATGTTTTAATTTTTACAAATAAAAATACGTAAATGCATCTTATAGGTTTATTTAATTTATACAATTAATATGTAACATTCATCTTATAAGTTGATTTAATTTTTACAATTAATTGTTTATTTAATTTATAACACTTTAAAAAAACTAACCGGTTTGGGCCCAAACCGGTTTTCAAACCGGCCCAAACCGGTTTTCAAACCGGCCCAAACCGGTTTTCAAACCGGCCCAAACCGGTTTTCAAACCGACCCAAACCGGTTTCATAGGTTTGGGTTTTTCTAGGTCCAAACCGGTTTAGAACCCGAACCGGTTTGAGCCCAAACCGGTTTTGACCGCAGTTGACCAAACCGGTTCCGGTTTGGAACCCAAACCGGTTTTAGAAAAAAACCCGGTTTGTACACCTCTACATCTGTGTGACTCTCCGTAACTACCAAATTGAAAGGTGCAAAATAAATAAATAAATATCCCAATAGCAACGCTATTATCATGTGTAATTATAGACTATAGAGCACCCATTAAGGGTTTTGGTGAATTATAAGGTCTACCTACTCATCACTCCGTCGTCGGAGATACAACATTGAGCTAAACTCCGGCCGACGATCGGATGCATCAACCGTTTCTTGACCTAGGTTCCTCAATTTCACCTTCTAATTGCATTTTTTGATTGATTTGGATCCATCTTAAGCATATATAGCATTTACTTTGCCAATTTGTGTAGCAACATCGTGATTTTCTGTATTATTAAAGGTTTCATTTCTTAATTCTGCTTCGAATTGAAGTTACAATCATGAAATGTGTTGTAATTTCTCAATTCTGTGCGTCGTACTGCAGTTATGTTGATAAGGATCGAGAATTTGGTGTTTAGTTGTTTATGAGATCAAATTTGCTGGCGTTTTTGAATTTTAAGTTTCTGAGAACGAATTTCAAGCAAATTCACGATTATAAGTTATTTGATACAGAACATTTTTTAATTTTAAGTTTCTGAGAACGAATTTAACTGAATTCATCTTATAAGTTAAAATGAGTTTTTGGCGATGAATTGTAGTTTCTGTACTTGAATTGAACGATTAGACCGTAATATGTGTGTGTGATGTGTATGAATGCCTGATCAATTGATATGTTTGACTACGAGGTGTAGAGAGCTTGTGAAATGAGAGATTTTGACCTTTAGTATGTTCAAAGTTTACTGTGAAGATAGCATAATTGACCATGGTTGCTTCATTTGATTCCTGTTAGTAGACATGTTAGGTAAGTACGTGCTTTTGAAGATAGCATAATTGACTGAAACCGACCTACGCATGGCGTAGTTTTCTGGTAACGTGTTCTCATGGTTATCAAATAATAATAATAATCCATAATAACTGACTGAACAGGGTTGCAAGAAACTCTTTTTTATATAGGAGACCAGCAACATGATAGCATAGTTGACTTGAACTAAATTCATAACAATTCACCAAAATGAACAGATTAATTTGTTTGTCAAACATGTTCTTTATTCTTTGATTGTTGAGTTGCTTATGATATGACTATCTATGATTTGTCTAGGGGACAGAATGGAAGAAGCTGAGGCACCGCCTAAATCTGTTCATGACAAAATAACAGCTTACAAGAAGATGGTTATAGAGGCATATAAGAGCAAGCCCATCTCATACTGGATTCTTTTACTCCTAAGTAGCTCGGGAATGCTTATAGCTTTCCCTGCTTCTTCTCTTCTTTCAAGGCTCTACTTTTCAAACGGTGGCCAAAGCAAATGGATCGCGTCATGGGTAGCGGTTGCAGGGTGGCCCGTCCCTCTTTTTATGCTACTCCCTATGTACTTTTTCTCCAAAGCCTCCCCAACTCCGTTAGACTTAAAACTCACTTTATCTTACATCGGTTTGGGTTTCTTAAGTGCTGCTGATAATCTCATGTATGCATACGCGTACGCGTATCTGCCTGCATCAACTGCCGCCCTTTTAGCCTCTACAGTCCTCATATTTTCTGCAATATTTGGGTATTTTATCGTCAATAACAAAATCAATCTCTCTACTGTAAACTCCATTGTGGTAATCACAGCTGCCATGGTTATAATCGCCTTGGATTCAGATTCTGATAGGTTTCCATATATTACAGACACCCAATACGCCCTCGGTTATATGTGGGATATTTTAGGATCAGCACTTCATGGCCTAATCTTTGCTCTCTCTGAGCTTGTTTTTATAAAATTACTAGAAGGAAGATCGTTTCATGTAGTTTTGGAGCAACAATTAGCGGTTTCCTTCTTTGCTTTTGTATTTACCACAATCGGCGTCGTGGTAAATGATGATTTTCATGGGATGGTATCTGAAGCAAAAAGTTTCATAGGTGGGGAAAGTGCATACTATATGGTTATTATTTGGGGCATTGTTACTTATCAATTGGGAGTTTTAGGCTCAGTCGGGGCGTTATATTTATCATCCACTGTGCTGGCCGGTGTGCTTAACTCGATAAGGGTGCCTATCACAAGCATTGCAGCCGTTATACTTATGCATGATCCCATGGGTGGCTTCAAGATTTTATCGCTCGTTGTTACCTTCTGGGGATTCGCGTGCTATATATATGCAAGTTACCCTGTAAGTAATGGTTCTTCTTCATCATCTAATTGCTAGTTTTTTATATTCGCCCTAGTGTCCTTCAATCGTTATGCTTGCAAGTATATCTATTTAAACACCATCTTTGCCGTCTAAGATAAGTTATGGACGGCCTATATGTTGCTAGTTTTTTATGCAAGCTTATATGTTGTCAGTTTTATTTTGTTTTACTTTTTTGTAGCATGTAAACATTGTACTTATTGTTTAGTCCTCTTTATATACACAATGTATAAAAATTATGAATGTTGTATGTTTTAGAACGCAGTTTGTTCTAGAGGTAGCAACAAGTTTTAAATTGGTTGTTTTTAATGTGGGTTGAAAGCGAGAACATTTGATGCTACAGGTTTTAAATGGGTAGTTTTCTAGTATCGGTTGAATGGGTCGGGTCTGGTTGCCATTGTTTATTTCTATTTACAAATAATTAATGCAGCATATATGATTTAAAAAAAAAATTATTTTATGATTTAAATATGTAAGGTTGTGAAGCCGGACATGTACCATTAGTTGAAATGTTATGTCTCGTTAATTGTTGAAAAATGATTTTTTGGAAAGACTCAAATAAGTAAAAGTGGTGTAATTTGATTTTCTTATAGTTTGGGGACAAGCCGGCTCATCTCACCATCGACCCTTAATGTTTATCAGGTGAACAAGTTACATATTATTTAGAACGGCCGTCTCAAACACTAATGATCTTATTCCTCAATCTACATCTTTTGTATATCATGAAGTTATATTAAATTAAAAATCTGGCAGAACCCACGGCCATCTATACAATATACAATGAGCGGGTCGGGTAAGTAGTACAAAAGCAAAAACTTAAGGTCTTATGTTTTAACATGCCCACCCTAGTCTGAGAATGATATTACTGGGCCTAAACTACAAGAATAATTTTACTTTGTAATGCTACTGTGAATAGTTATAATTTTTTGAATGACTAATTGGATCACTGACGGGCTACTGACCCACCCGATCCTCTCTATTATTTAAGTATGAAACCTAAACCCTCTGGCCCATCTGGAATCTCCTTTTTTTTAATTTTTATCATATGTGGAATTTGAAGCCAAAGCCTCCATCTATTTTTATGAGATTTTGACATACCCTATATTAACCACTTGAGCAATATTGATTACTATAAACATTTAACTGTAAGGAACGTGCAATACACGAATCTATTCACACCTAAGATGGTTCCTAACAAAATGTAAATCAATTTAATCATGTTTGATTTTAGTTAAGTTCCCTAGTCAATCAAACTCTTTGAATTTGCAATATATAATCAAACAAGACATGCCATACTAGGTTGTTCACAAGTCGAGCTAAACCAAGCGAATTTTTGCTCGTGCTTGATTCATTTCCAAACTAAAACCAAGCCGATCAAAAAAGATCGGCTAACAATTATACAACCTACTATCTAGTGTGTCATACGATTTATATTGCAATGAGAAACAATGACAATGTCAGGTACTAAGTTTTAATAACTTAAAAAGCAACCACGTTTCATAACATAATTATTTTCATGAATGACAATAAATTATGACTAACGATGAGGCTAAGGCTGTAGCCAATGAGGCGGTGAATATATTGCAAAGAATGATGATTGCGAAAGCGAGAAATGATCAACTAAGCGTAAGAAGGAAGTTAAAAATTGTCTCTTACCGGTTTTTTATTTCACTTTGAAATAATGGGTCAAATCTACTAGAATGTTATCTATAAACAATATATATATATATATATATATATATATATATATATATATATATATATATATATATATATATATATATATATATAATATAATAATTAATTTGAGCCGAGTCAAGCGGGCATTTGCTCGTGTTTGACTCGTTTACAAACTGATCCGAGCCGATCGGCTCTTTACGACCAAGCAGAAGTTTAAACGAGCATTTTTCAAGCAAATTCCGAACGAACGTCGAGCGACGAACACTTTGAACAGCCTTATCTTATACTAATCATATACTTCTTGTAACATGACACCCTTTCTTTCATGTAGGGATGATAAAACCAAAACATGCTCATAACCTGATATCATAACTTTTGATGTGAGTAATGACATAGATTTTTAGGCATGAGATTAGTATGATATTAGCTTTTTAGAAACTTTCACGGGTTTAGGCGGGTATTGCTTTAGGTGATAACAACCCGATTACCCGAACAAATCAATATATCATATAATTCTTAAAACATATAAGAAACAGTTTGTTAAAGTTGTTAGATACTTGAAACTATAAAATTAAAGATTTGTCAATAATACAATTAAGTAATGAGTATTTCAAGTCGGTTGTGAGGAATAATCAAGAACAATTTTGTGTAAGCATCCCAAAAATCCCAATGTGTGATTTTTAACTACATCTTCTTATTATAATAAAAGGGTAACTAGAGATGTCACATGACATAATATGGTAACTAGAGATGCCACATGTCAACACTACATTCACACTTAACAAAATTTTCCCGCTTCTCTCTCCTATTAAATAACTTAATTAATTACTAATTATATTATTTAATTCTATTTTTTATTATAAGCTATTTTTAAAAATACGAAATAGATCTTTTTAGTAATGTTTATTTTTAGAGAAACACAATTTTATAAAAAGAAAACTTTCTAGAACGTACATCATACTTTTTTAAAAACATGAAATATTTTAAAAATGGCATTTTTTTAAATTTGTTTTGTTTTGAACGAAATGTTTGATTTATTTTTTAGTAAAAACAAAGAAAGTATAATAAAAATTTAAAAAGATTGATATCATTATTTTATTACTTATAGTACTTACTAATACATAATTTAAATAACATATTATTTAATAATTAATAAATTTTTATTATATTTAATATTTTATTAATTTAACCCGTGTAATACACGGGTTCACTAAAGCTAGTAAGATCATAAATAAGTAAACCTGGTATCCATGGATTACACATGTACCTGCAGGGTATTGCATATGAGTACCTAACTTGTATGTGAATAGAATTAACAAAATAAGCCCTTACCTGGCTCATTATCCTCCCAACTATCTAGGTAATTAAGTTTTCGAACGACTTGACCATGGTCATCAAATGCATAAAAAATAAGATAAACGGACGTAATTAGCTATTTAAAATCTTGTTTAAGAGATGACATGAGTGATAAATAAAGTGGAAGAGACTTTGAGTATGAATTCATCAAGGCCCACAAATATAAAACCCTAAGAGTTTATGTAGATAGATGATCAGTGCCACCATTCATTTATAAACCGCACACTATGTCATGAATATAACACCAAAAACTTAGCATATTATAAAGGTTGGTGAATATTATTAGAACACATAAAATATATAAACTGGATATCATGTGTTGATGTGAGATACCATGTGCTATATATAACTACTTGTCAAAATCGATGGTGTTGTGTGAAAAAATATAATTTGGGGAAGTTCAACTTTTTATTCTTTGAGCAAGAGTATATTACTTGTTATGTAATTGCTAAGTAGTTTGACATTTAAATAATGAGTAATTCTTAGTATAGCAAGTTCAGGATGAAATTTAATATGAAGAAACTTGTGGGACCTTTCTTGCCAATTAGACAAACTAGTAAAAATAAGGTCAAAATTGGAATCCATTATCCTCATTTGTGTAGCAATCAACGTGAACTAATTTAAGCACTGGTTACGCCATTTCTTTTCATTTGTGTCCGTGGATCAAGAAATGACATATGGATACTAGTTTATTTTCAAAGTGAAGATAGGTAAGAGTTTGAAACATGAGATGAGATGTCACTTTCTTGTTATTGTGTCACACTAAGATTTTAAGACGTAAAACCTTAAATCGATGGTGGAATACCTACCATAGAAGAAACCCCTTCAAACTTCTATTCCGATTTCCGCCTATGAACGCAACATGTTTTTGTGTAAAATATGTGGAGCATGTTCTCTCACAATCAATAAGATGTTGAGAAATGTGAGTCTCGCGTAATACACGGCGCACAACTATTAATCAGAAGTAGTGAGAAATCGAGGTAGAGGCGGATACATAACCTTTTATGTATCACATTCAAAGCAATAAATAAATATTTATTATGCAGTTCTCAATATGTTATTGTTTTGAAATAAAGACCTCTTTAAATATGATATAAACATGCTTTCTTTTTTAACGGACAATAAATACTTTAAGCACGATCACCCACGTAAACCTATTGGGAAAATGTCACCTACGCCCGCGAACATAGACAACGCTGATAACCCAGCCCGCCCATCATTTCAGAGGAGACCCACCACCTAGAGGCCCATTGTGGTAAAATTTTTGACCCACTTGAAACATATTGCACTAAGTGAGACTCAAACTTATGACCTCCACTATGGAAAGCCATGTGGTGCATTCTCCTAAACCAATTGATCTAAAACTCACTGGTAATGATATAAACATACCGTGAGTGGGGATAAACAACATTTATAACATTGGGCTTTGGCTTCATAAGCTTGCATACAAAGTACAAACAAACTATCACTCACACAAAATAGTTTGGGCCTATGAATAAACCAGTTCAATTTGTAGTTAATGAGGTTAAAATCAGTTTGAGTTTCAAACCGGTTCGGTCTGCTTCTATTTAATGATCGATTTTTATTGGTTTTTAACTTGTTCGGTTTGGTTTGAAACCGGTTACAATAAGGAAGATTTCTAAACGGGCTTCGAACTGTGGTTTTTAATTGATTCCAAACCGGTTTCTAGTATGTTGACTTCAAACTTGTTCAGTTTCGATTTGGTTCACAAACTAGCTTTTTTGTGCACCGCTGCTCCTTTGTGGAGGTACGAAAACAAGAACCAGGTTATACCAGTTTTATAATATGTTCCGTCCCATCTATATGTATAGCCGGTCGCTACCTAATTGTGACTGTTGGTTCCTACCCGGTTTCGTCTTTCGAATTCAGTAACCGGTTTCTAAAGAGAGTATCTTGACACAGTGCAATATTGTGTGAAAAATATATCTTAGAGAATACTTGGACAACCTTCCCTTGATAGAATGTGCACAATGCAATGGTTTATAAATATTTTTTTTTGTGTTAGTTATTATTTAATATTGGACTTATTTAAATATATTTAATTTATAAAACAACTAGTATTTTCGGTTATGACCGATTAATTGGTTCAGCTATTAACTAAATCGTTCCTCAGGTTATGTTGTTCTACTCATCATTCTAAACCAGCTTATACCTGAATTGGTTGCTAAGGAAATCTTTAGACTATAATAAAAGAGTAATTAAGGAGGATAAGTGGTAGCACCACATTCATCGATATCATAATTTTTTTGTACTCTATCTTGTTAAATGATTACAATAATTACTAATAATATTATTTAATATTTTTAAAAATAGTTTTTAGTAAATTAAAGAAAAATCTTTCTATTAATGTTATTTCTAAAGAAAATTTTTTCTTTATAAAATAAGAACTTCTTCCAAAGCATCAAACTCTTATAAAAATATGAAATGTTTTAAATTTGGTCTTTTTAAAATGTAAAATTATTATAAACCAAAAATAATTAAAATAAGAAGTTATAATAAAGAAATTTAAAAGATGACATTTTAAACGGCTTATTTTGAACAACAAAATGTTTGATTTTTTTTAAAACAAAAAAAGTTTAAACATCATTGTTTTATTACTTATAATTCTTACTCTTCTTGGTTTTATAAAGCACAAGGCGCACAAAAGCAACATGGTCTAAAACCGAAGCGCAGAGCGCAAAAGCGCACTACTTTTCGTACGTGAGGAGCAAAATACTTATATATATTTCTAATATATATATATATATATATATATATATATATATATATATATATATATATATATATATATATATATATATATATATATATATATATATATATATAAGTTAATATATAAAATTTAATATATATTTAATATGTATGTACAACCTAAAATGCTATAAATACAACCTAAAGAAGCGAATAATATATTAGGTGTACCTATTGTACAACTAACCAAGCACTGAAGATTTGATAGTTTGATTCCACTTGTTTGTTCAATTGAATCACCGAAGCCTTCTGCCTTAATATTGTGACTTGTTGAATTTTGTTTGTTTATACTTTAGTGGTAATTTTCTGTTTGTTTAATTTTGTTTGTAAAATTTTGAATCCATATGAGCTTGAAGCCTTCTGCCTCCGTACTTGTTTACTAATCTTGTATTTTTTTTAACTTGAATAGGAGGTTTTTGCAAAGCTTTCGATGAAAGATGTTATGGAATGGCTTCAAAAGATAAATAAACGTATGGACCAACCATAATATATTTTTACTTTAATTTCTTTTGACATCGTAATTTTTTTTAATTTTTTTACATTTTGTATTTTTGCAAAGATTTTGATCATCTCTTTTTTTCCTTAAATTCCCGATCCGACCCGA
The DNA here is from genome assembly GCA_025215565.1 of Flaveria ramosissima. Lineage (NCBI taxonomy): Eukaryota > Viridiplantae > Streptophyta > Magnoliopsida > Asterales > Asteraceae > Flaveria > Flaveria ramosissima. The sequence continues at coordinate 66,657,717 of CM046036.1, forward strand.
AAAGCTTGATGTTACATTGTTAGATTTCAATCATCAAAAAGTAGTAACTCTGTAAGAAATATTTGCTGGTTTCGCCTCTGGCATGATGTAGAAGAAACAATACAAGAAAAACAAACTAGAAAAAGTTAACGGTAATAACTACAAGTTCAAGTGTGATAAATGTAATTTAAAGCGAAAGAGAAAGTCACGGTGGTTAGTCTTCAACCCCATTTTCATCTTCATCATTGAGCCTTCTTCATGTACAGAAGCCGCACCTATGACGTCGACTTTTCGCTTGAAAAACGTGCTTAACCCGCACTTTATGTACACCACTCGCCTTAAGACGACAAAGACAAAGAGGGTAACTCTTGAGGTCGCCTTGCGCCTGAGGCATGCTTTTTAAAACCAAGTTACTCACACGTAATTTCAATCATATTTTATTTTAAATATCGTTTTATAATTAATAAATTTTCATTCTATTTAGTATTTTATTTATTTAACGCTTGTAATATATGAGTTTACTAGAGCTAGTTAGTTTTGATAAATATTATCTTTAACCCGTTTAATTATTATGTGAACCATTCTTTTTAAGTGAAAATAAAAAAATCGATATATACACGGCTCTACTCATACTTCATACATAGTGATTCGGGTTGGGCCCAATACTATAACGGGTCGGGTACATCGGGTCGGGTATACTGGGTCGGGTCCGGGTTGGGTTTGGGCTTGGGCTTCATCGACGGAGGAAAAATATAGAATAGTTATAGACCCGCTCCAAGAGTTTGGTCTTTGGTCAAGATTCAAATGATAAATTAGTAGCTTTATTTAAGTTAATTTACAATTAAAATTTAAGTTAACTAATCGAACGTTTAACGAATTTTTCGTGAACCTTTTGGTGGGGTTCGTTTATGTTCTTTCGTTTAATAAATGAACGGACATGAATAAAATATTGAGTGTGATTAACTAAATGAACGAACACAAACAAATAGTGTGTTGGTTCAGTTACGTTAATTAACGTTCGGTAAGATGTTCATGTATGTTCGTTCATGATTATGTCTAAGTTTGTGATAGAGAATGTTGATTTTATTTCTTTATGTGTTCGATTGTGTTCAATTATTTGTTTCTAAGTCATGCGATTACGTGCTCATTAATCGTTCGGTTAGGTGTTCGTAAATCATTCGTGAACATATTCAATTTCTTAATAAATAACAACAACAAGAATTTTCATTTGTGAACATATGCAATTCCTTAGTGAAAGAACAAAAACAAGAATTTTCGTTCATGAACAAATTAAATCTAAACAAACGAACATAAACAAAACTCTATTCTGTTTGGTTCGGTTGTGTTTGTTAACAGACATATTCTAACCTGTAGTAGTTTTATACTTTAACTAGTAAGTATACCCGCGTATTTTTGTGGTGTTTTTGCGTGATTCGTTCAATAAAGTAATGTTATATGTTATAGTATTCAATCATTAGAAAGCCAATTGTTAACTGTGTTTACTGTATACGAAGGTAAGGATGTACACAAATATGTGCACAAAAAAAAAAGATGGAGGGGCAGGAGGTGCAGGGTTGGAAGACAGTTCACAACAAAAGGTCACTCAAAAGGGAGATTAGTACGTTTTTCATCTCCAATATCCCAGATGGATGCAACAGTACACAAATATGGAAGATCTTTAAAGGTTTTGGGGAGATAAGGGATGCTTTTGTACCAAGAAAGAAGGAAGTTTGGTAGAAACTTTGCTTTCGTTTGCTTTGCTGCAGTTGCAGACCCAAAATCTCTTCTGGACAAACTGAACATTGTACGGATTGATAACCATCAGATCAAGGCGAATGTGGCCAGATTTGACCGAAATGGTACAAAGTCAAGGCTAAGAGATAGGACCTATCAAAGGTATGTACAACCGTCACCCCTCACAAATGTAAGTTTTCAGAACGCGAAGATAAACGGAAAATCAGCCAAGCTCTCCTATAAGGAAGTGGTAATAGGAGAGTCGAAAAGGTTAGAAGAGGAATTGGTGGTCGAACCAAAGGATACGTATGCAGCACTGACATGGAGAAGATGCTCGTTAATCGGCCAAGTCAAAAAAGTTACGACCTTGGATAATCTAAGGAAATACTTTGAATCGATTGGCATGCAGGAAATTAACATAAAGTACATCGGGGGTTTGAAGGTACTGCTTACATGGCAAGCTTCGATATTGGCCAAACAATTCTTGTTCGATGCAAAGGAGACATGGGCAGAAGTTTTTGAATCATTGGAAATGCGGGAGGGGCAATCGATAAAGTATGATCGGTTAGCTTGGATTACCATTACAGGTATGCCATTACAGCTCTAGGATGGGGATATTTTTAACAAAATTGGTGAACGATTCGGAAAAGTCGTTTTAAACTCAGAAGCTAACATCTGGGATCATAATTTAACGGTCGGGCGATGTTGTATCTTGGTACAAACTGGTAAGAAGATAGAAGAATGTATAAAGATAAGATATAAGGAGAGCATTTTTCCAGTATGGGTGGCTGAGGAGAATTGTCATTGGTCTCCAAACTTAAGCGCAAATTTATCGGATTCAAACGACAAAGATGATGATACTGTCGAAATGATATACTAGGATGATAATGATGGGGAGGATCGGGAAGATGTATTCCAGGACGATAATGATGGGGAGGATCGGGAAGATGTATTCCAGGATGATAATGATGGGGTGGAACGGGAAGATGGGGATATGGCCGGAGTTGACTCAAATGAAGCGGTCGGACGTGGTAAAGGTAGCTGGAGCGTTAACTCCGGCGGGGTAAGTCAAATAACTCAGGATCAGCCTAGAGAAGTGGATAGAACATGAATGGAAAACGGCTGTGATGATATGTCAGAAGGAAAGAAATCAGTGCCGCAGACAAATGTTAGTTGGGGGAATCATGAGAAGAATAAGGACAACAGAGAAGGTTCTCTAAGGGCCCACACAATATTAATCATGGATGACATTTTTGGGCCTGAAAACTCACAAACTCTAGCCCAAGACGAGAATGTTGGGCCCGTTGTTAGTCAAGTCCAGGAGACAGCACCTTTGGAAACACTTAATGGAGTTGGGCCTGATCATAATGCAAACCCGAACCATAATGTAATGTTGCACCAACCTCCCAATTAGATGTTTCAGTCATTCCCATCTTCTGTGTAACCTAAAGAGGATTTCCGATCACGTTGTTCATCTGGCCGGTCGAAAAATCACATCGCCAGACCCTCCCATTCTCTCAAAATGAAGGACTTATTATGGGTTGCTAGGAATCAAGGGAGTTTGGCAAAGTCTATGACCCGTCTTCCGGTCAGAAAGACGCTGCGGGGAACGAAGAAGATGGGCGGTCATGTGAGCAAGATAATCCAGATGCAGAAGTGTATAATACATGCAGGGTGGGGGAAATTCTTGGTTTTAAGATACAAGGAAGTGACCACCTGGTAAAAAATATTTTTATGGGGGAGGGGAGTGTTAAGGATATCAAATGAATTGGTTTTCAATTAATATAAAAGGTGCCTGTAAGGCCCCGTTCCCGGGACGCCTACAGTTGGTCATTCATCGCACATAAAACATACATTACATTTTTCCTTTCATAAATAGTTGCAGCGGAAACATTAAAACATAATTTCATTTCATCAAAATACTTTTGCACATCAGTACAATCGTTTCTTTAACATTATCATGTTACATTTATTACAACAACATTAAACGTAAAGATGCCATCCAAAATACGCTGAGTAGCCGCCCCGTGCCATCCTCAGCAACATACCTGCCAACTGGAAACACATCAAAGTCAGCGTTGCTGAGTGAGTTCTAGTTTTATATTAAAACTTACTTTTCTTTCGTAAAACCGTTCTTTACTTTCTTTACAAAAGCATTCGTTACATACATGCGTTCACACATCATACGTACATACAGATAATGTCATTATTATCTTCATCATTACGTTCATTACATTCATCATTCATCATTATCTTTCACTTCTTTCTAGATCCTGTCAGACTTTACCCTCTTCATGGCACACAGTCACGATTACTGAGGTCGAGTGACAAGGATTCCATTTCATACATTATTAGGATCATTCGTTAACGTTCATTTCATACGTTCATTCTTTCATTTATCTCTTTACTCATTACCCTTCCTTACTCGAATCTTATCTTATGCAATATCCCCGACTCAAGCTCGAAAGCTGATGTTGTGCCGGGACCTGCTCACAAGCCCCCGACTCATGTCCGAAGACTGACACAGCACCGGGATACGCGACAAAGATCCCATGCGAGTCAATCACAGGATTTGAACTCCATCCGAGGCTGTTGCAACACCAAGTCGCTCACCTCAATAACCATCTCAATGAATGTACGCTATCCGAGTCTTTTGCACCCCTAGGGTTGCTCACCTCATTGCCCATCACGATAGCAAGCTATCCGAGTCTTTTGCAACAACAAGGTTGCTCACCCCAAGGCAACATCACGATAGCGCGTACTCGAGTCTTTTGCAACGACCGGGTTGCTCACCTCATACATATACATGGCTTCATGCTACACCCCCGGAGTTATGCGCAACCCAGGTAACCATCATACATTACACCCCCAACATTATGGGTACTACACCCCCACCGAAGTGGGTACATCACCCCCACCAAAGTGGGTACATCACCCCCATCAATATGGGTACAACACCCCCATCAACATGAGTACATCACCCCCATCGAAATGGGTACATCATCGAAGGTCAGCCACAAAGACTGGAACCCTTGCGTGCACACTATAGACTAGCTGAACCTCTCACGGTTGAGCCTAAGGCATTAGAGCCGTGCACTTCACTTCGCTTCACATACATACCTCACACGATTTCATTCATTCATTAATGCATGCATTCATTCATTACGTTTCTCTTTTCTTTATCTTTCACTTCACGTTACATAATACTTTCATTTCATTCATTAACGTTCAACGCAAAGACATAGAAAGATAATCATACATAGCAAGGAACACAACATAAACATAAACATACGGCATCATCATACATACGCATCAATCATACATCACATCACGCACATCATACATACTATGCACCACACGCACCGCCGTGCCTAACATAACACATAACGTCATACATATTACCATCATCTCCATCAACATCCACCTCATAAGCTCATCATCCTACGTTACCTTATACCGTCCATGCCCTTCACATCGTCGAGGAATTTCATCTCGGTTATCATTTCTGAAAACTTAGGCGAATGGGCATCTATGCGAATGGGCTATGGGCGAATGGACCCCTATACGAATGGACTCCCAGTCGCATAACTCTCATGCGTATGGCCTTCAGTCGCATGACTTCAGGCGTATGGGCTTCAGTCGCATACTCTCCATGCAAATGAACCTCAGTCGCATGGCCTCCAGGCGCATGGACTTCAGTCGCATAACCTCCGTGCGAATGAACCTCAGTCGCACCATCCCTCAATCGCATGACTCCCAAGCACATGAACTCCAATCGCATGACCATCATGCGTATGGACCTCAGTCGCATAGCAAACGTGCGTATGGACCTCAGTCGCACTTCAATCGGCCGAATGGCCTCCAGTCGCCCTCCAGTCGGTCGCCTAGCCCTAGCTGGTGCAGAGTGCAGTTAGGTCGACTGCAGCCGCGGGTTTTCGACCTCCAACCCCTTCCAAACCTCTTTTAAGCTCAAATCAACCCTTCTAAAGGTTAGGGAATCATACCATGACCTCATACAAGCATAACCAAGCAAGAAATCGAGCCTCTAACGCATCATACATATACATACATTCATCAAAACGGGTTTTCACCCAAAACTCGAAAATAGGTTTTTGGACGTGTTCCAGCCCCAAAATCAGTTGAAAACGTGTAAAAGAGGGGTCCTAGAACTCACCTTAACGATCCCGTCGAGTAGAGCTTCGATTTGACTCGCTCCTCGTCGATTTTGGCTACTCGAACCAACCCGGGCCAACACTTCTTCTCTTTTCTCTTCTTTCTCTCTTCTCCTCCCTTGGCTGAAAAATGGGGAGAATGGGAGTGTTTTCCCCCTTTTATACTCCCGTGCATCAAAGTTTCTCTCGTTGGCGGGTTTGGTCCCTCGACTTTGGACTTTATTTCTTTTTCTTCTTTCGTCGGCTACAAAGGAAATTTCCGGGTGTTACAAGTCCACCCCCCTTATATAGGTTTCGTCCCCGAAACCTGTTATTCCTTAAACCGTCGCGAGCAATTCTGTCTCATCTCTCCTCCAGTCTCCTACCTGGAGTTCAATCGGTCTACGTCGCTTATCCACACACGACTTCTTATCTATCTTTGGCTACCTCTCTCAGGGCTTTGATTCCTTTCGAATTTCTCAGTCGTTGCCTCAGTCACCTCAATATTTCCCAAACGTTGTTTGGTGCTTGGCCTTCACTTGTAGACAAGTAAGGCATCTACTCACTTACTCCATCATGTCACGCTTCATGCACCTTCCCGCCATTGCCATCGAAATCACCTTCGGAATCATCGTGACTCAATCACCTTAAGCCATTACCATGATCCCCTCATGCGCTGTTAACCGTATCATCTCTTTGCGACACCTAGTGTTCGCTCCGTAGTCCGTCAAACAATCCATTCTTAGGGCTACATCGAATGGCGTATTTATATTCTTACCATTAACAGGCAATTTAGCATAGAAAACAGCAGGAATAAAATTTTACTTACGCCAACATTAAATAACACAAGCTAAGGATCTATTTGCTAGGAACATACCTGACACAACATCGAAGTCCGTCCTAGCTTCCTCCGATCTTCTTCACTCCCGAACCTCCAGCCCTTTGCTTCTTACAGTCCCTGCTCTTATGACCTTCCTCACCACAAGAATAACACTTCCCCATACCGCAGTTCTTCGCTACATGCCCGGTCCTCCCACAACGAAAGCAGGCATCAGTCCCCAATCTACATTCTCCGGGGTGCCTGTGTCCACACTTGTTACACCTTTCAGAACCCACATCATCCATGACCACTCGCTGGTCATCCACCCGTGCACCTTTGTTACTTGGAGCGGCTCCGTCGCGTCCCAATCGCTTCCCGTTCCAATCCCGATCACCATCTCCTTTCTTGCTACCTTCTGTCACCACCATCAATTTTTCATCGTATAATCTTCCCGCTAAATCAACCGCCGACCTAAACGTGCTCGGTCGGGCAGCAATCATGTGCCTACGAATGTCCGCTGGCAAGCCATGAATATACCTCTTGATCTTTCGCGAAAGAGGTGTCACCTGATCCGGCACCAGTCGCGCCATTTCGTTGAACTTGGTGGTGTATTGCTGATGCGTCATTGTTCCCGCCTCCAGCTGCAGGAACTCTCTTTCAACTTTATCCATCTCACGGTGAGGACAGAACTCCTCAATCACCAGCCTCTTCAACTCTGGCCATCTCATCCTTCCGATAGCTCTGCTTCCCTCAACTTGGACTATGTTGTCCCACCAGCACAAAGCTGAGTCCACGAAAGAGTGGGTAGCAAACTTTACTTTCTGATCTTCTCGGCACTCGCTGATATTTAGAACAGCTTCCATTTCCCTCACCCATCGGTGAGCAGCAGCAGCAGTGCCATTACCATCAAAAGTTGGGGGCTTGCATCGTTGAAACGCCCCATAGTTACAGCCTCGTGCCGCCTCCGGCGTAGGCTCTTCCTCTTCTTCTTCCTCTTCGTCATCGGAGAGAACTGTTTCAGTCTCGGGTCGTCTCCTTTCGCCCGAAGGTCTACCCCTTTCCCTTCTCTCCTCATCTCTAACAGCCTTTATAACTTCGGTCACCACCGACGGTAGAATCGTCTGCATGACCTGATGCACTTCCTCCACGACCGCCTCTCTCATCGAGGCCCTCTGATTAGCATTCTCATCACCGTCCTCAGGATGAGGGGTCACAGGTTCTTCATGAACTACCCTTTCGGCCCTTGCCCTTCCTCTTGTGACCCGTGGTTCAGCACCACGTCCACCGTCACCTCCACCATGAGAAGCTTTCGAAGATCTTCCACCAGCCATCCTCTAAACACACTGAAAGATTCAAACACTAACACGGTCATTCGAGGAACAACTCAGTTTATGTCAAGTATAGTAAGTCCCTAATTACAGTGGCCAGTTGTGATTAGCCACTTACTTTACTCTTCATACTCCGAGCATTACCTATCCTGACTACATCAGTATCTAAACCTACCAGCAACACATAAACCATATAACATGCGCACGTAAAACCGGTTAACTTTACAAAAACATACCTGATGGCACGCAGCTACTCAGATTGGCATCCCATTCCCTTTCCGTCCCATTCTCAGTTTAAGATTAGGTTTTTGAAAATATTTACCCAATTCACTTAAACTTTGGCTCTGATACCAACTTGTAAGGCCCCGTTCCCGGGACGCCTACAGTTGGTCATTCATCGCACATAAAACATACATTACATTTTTCCTTTCATAAATAGTTGCAGCGGAAACATTAAAACATAATTTCATTTCATCAAAATACTTTTGCACATCAGTACAATCGTTTCTTTAACATTATCATGTTACATTTATTACAACAACATTAAACGTAAAGATGCCATCCAAAATACGCTGAGTAGCCGCCCCGTGCCATCCTCAGCAACATACCTGCCAACTGGAAACACATCAAAGTCAGCGTTGCTGAGTGAGTTCTAGTTTTATATTAAAACTTACTTTTCTTTCGTAAAACCGTTCTTTAATTTCTTTACAAAAGCATTCGTTACATACATGCGTTCACACATCATACGTACATACAGATAATGTCATTATTATCTTCATCATTACGTTCATTACATTCATCATTCATCATTATCTTTCACTTCTTTCTAGATCCTGTCAGACTTTACCCTCTTCATGGCACACAGTCACGATTACTGAGGTCGAGTGACAAGGATTCCATTTCATACATTATTAGGATCATTCGTTAACGTTCATTTCATACGTTCATTCTTTCATTTATCTCTTTACTCATTACCCTTCCTTACTCGAATCTTATCTTATGCAATATCCCCGACTCAAGCTCGAAAGCTGATGTTGTGCCGGGACCTGCTCACAAGCCCCCGACTCATGTCCGAAGACTGACACAGCACCGGGATACGCGACAAAGATCCCATGCGAGTCAATCACAGGGATTGAACTCCATCCGAGGCTGTTGCAACACCAAGTCGCTCACCTCAATAACCATCTCAATGAATGTACGCTATCCGAGTCTTTTGCACCCCTAGGGTTGCTCACCTCATTGCCCATCACGATAGCAAGCTATCCGAGTCTTTTGCAACAACAAGGTTGCTCACCCCAAGGCAACATCACGATAGCGCGTACTCGAGTCTTTTGCAACGACCGGGTTGCTCACCTCATACATATACATGGCTTCATGCTACACCCCCGGAGTTATGCGCAACCCAGGTAACCATCATACATTACACCCCCAACATTATGGGTACTACACCCCCACCGAAGTGGGTACATCACCCCCACCAAAGTAGGTACATCACCCCCATCAATATGGGTACAACACCCCCATCAACATGGGTACATCACCCCCATCGAAATGGGTACATCATCGAAGGTCAGCCACAAAGACTGGAACCCTTGCGTGCACACTATAGACTAGCTGAACCTCTCACGGTTGAGCCTAAGGCATTAGAGCCGTGCACTTCACTTCGCTTCACATACATACCTCACACGATTTCATTCATTCATTAATGCATGCATTCATTCATTACGTTCCTCTTTTCTTTATCTTTCACTTCACGTTACATAATACTTTCATTTCATTCATTAACGTTCAACGCAAAGACATAGAAAGATAATCATACATAGCAAGGAACACAACATAAACATAAACATACGGCATCATCATACATACGCATCAATCATACATCACATCACGCACATCATACATACTATGCACCACACGCACCGCCGTGCCTAACATAACACATAACGTCATACATATTACCATCATCTCCATCAACATCCACCTCATAAGCTCATCATCCTACGTTACCTTATACCGTCCATGCCCTTCACATCGTCGAGGAATTTCATCTCGGTTATCATTTCTGAACACTTAGGCGAATGGGCATCTATGCGAATGGGCTATGGGCGAATGGACCCCTATACGAATGGACTCCCAGTCGCATAACTCTCATGCGTATGGCCTTCAGTCGCATGACTTCAGGCGTATGGGCTTCAGTCGCATACTCTCCATGCGAATGAACCTCAGTCGCATGGCCTCCAGGCGCATGGACTTCAGTCGCATAACCTCCGTGCGAATGAACCTCAGTCGCACCATCCCTCAATCGCATGACTCCCAAGCACATGAACTCCAATCGCATGACCATCATGCGTATGGACCTCAGTCGCATAGCAAACGTGCGTATGGACCTCAGTCGCACTTCAATCGGCCGAATGGCCTCCAGTCGCCCTCCAGTCGGTCGCCTAGCCCTAGCTGGTGCAGAGTGCAGTTAGGTCGACTGCAGCCGCGGGTTTTCGACCTCCAACCCCTTCCAAACCTCTTTTAAGCTCAAATCAACCCTTCTAAAGGTTAGGGAATCATACCATGACCTCATACAAGCATAACCAAGCAAGAAATCGAGCCTCTAACGCATCATACATATACATACATTCATCAAAACGGGTTTTCACCCAAAACTCGAAAATAGGTTTTTGGACGTGTTCCAGCCCCAAAATCAGTTGAAAACGTGTAAAAGAGGGGTCCTAGAACTCACCTTAACGATCCCGTCGAGTAGAGCTTCGATTTGACTCGCTCCTCGTCGATTTTGGCTACTCGAACCAACCCGGGCCAACACTTCTTCTCTTTTCTCTTCTTTCTCTCTTCTCCTCCCTTGGCTGAAAAATAGGGAGAATGGGAGTGTTTTCCCCCTTTTATACTCCCGTGCATCAAAGTTTCTCTCGTTGGCGGGTTTGGTCCCTCGACTTTGGACTTTATTTCTTTTTCTTCTTTCGTCGGCTACAAAGGAAATTTCCGGGTGTTACAGTGCCAGGGGGAGCACCAAAAAGACTTGGGTGCAACAAATAAAAAAGGAGAACGGGATTTCATTTATGGCGATTCAAGAGACCCAAATCGAAGCCCCCAAGCCAACAGATTTTATGGGTTTTTGGAGGAAATATCCTTTAGAGATGGAGATGGTGGAGGCTACAGGAAGATCGGGTGGCATGGTATCTATGTGGAACCCTACTTCATTTTCAAAACTATTAGTAATTAAAAACCGAAATTTCTTACTTACGAAGGGCAGTTCACCTGGACTTCCTGAATATTTAGTGGTGGTTAATGTGTATGCGCCAAATGACCCAGCTCTAAGATCTGCCTTATGGAGAGATCTATTACAGCTCAAACAAGAGATATCAGGTTTGTAGATTTTGTTAGGGGATTTTAATGAAGTTAGAAACCCATCGGATAGACTACACTCCAATTTTTGTGAATCGAATGCTGCTTGTTTTAATGCCTTTATTCACGAAGCAAATCTTGAGGAGTACCCAATGGGTGGGCGAAGCTTTACGTATATGTCAAACGACGGGTTGAAGTTAAGCGAGATTGACAGGGTGTTGGTTTGCTCTGAATTCAGGAATTGTTGGCCATGCGCTGCGCTTAGGGCCCTGCCTCGTCGACACTCCGACCACTGCCCTTTGGTGCTTAGTACGTTGGAGGTGGATTTTGGCCCAATTCCTTTTAGATGTTTTAATTCCTGGTTGGATAAACCGAGATTTAAATTGGTGGTATCGAAGGCGTTTAAGGAGGCTGCAGTCTCTGGGCCTCCAGACAAGAGATTGATGATGAAACTACAGGCCATAAAGGAAGCGATAAAGAGATGGAGAAAAGACGAAAGGGAGGTGGAGCAGGACAAGTTGATGGAATTGGAGATCAAAATAAAAGAAGTGGAGTTGGTGGCAGAAACCAGACAATTATCAATGGAGGAGTTGGAAGAAAGAGTAAACTGGAAAAAAGAATTAAAAGGTTTAGATGAAGCCAAACTTAGAGATTTAAAACAAAAAGCTAGAATAAAGTGGCTCTCGGATGGGGATGAAAACTCCAATTTCTTTCACCGATCTATTAAATGTAATGTTAAATATATCAGGATCAATGGTATTGCGGTTAATGGTGTGTGGGTAACATCACCTGATGGTATTAAGACAGAGGCACTAAACCAATTCAAAACCAGATTTTCGGAGACTCTGAATGTTCGGCCCCTGTTTTGGAATGGTAAGTTTAGGCATCTTTTGGATGAAGCTGCACAATCACTTGTTCAACCGTTTACAAAAGCAGAATTGAAAGAGGCAATCTGGAACTGTGGGGGTGATAAAGCGCCGGGTCCAGACGGTTTTAATTATAATTTCATAAAGGAGTTTTAGGAACTACTTGAAGAGGATTTCTTCAGTGCTCTTGAGTATTTCTACTCGGGTGCGCCAATCAGCCCCAGGTGGAACTCTGCGTTTATTACTCTTATCCCAAAGGTGGGAGATCCGCTATCAATCAACGATTACCGCCCAATTAGCCTGGTTGGATGTTTAAACAAGGTAATATCTAAAAGAATGGCGGAAAGGCTGAAGAAGGTGATCCATTTCGTTATTAGCGATACTCAGTCTGCGTTTGTTGCCGGAAGGAATATTCTGCACGGTCCGTTAATTGTAAGTGAAATTGTATCTTAGTTGAAGATGGGTGGAAATAAAACAATGTTGTTTAAGATTGATTTTGAGAAAGCTTGTGATATGGTGAATTGGAGGTTCCTAGATTCAATCCAAATTCAAATGGGCTTCCCAGAATTATGGAGGAAGTGGGTCAATAACAGTTTTGCCTCAACTAGATCCTCGATTCTGGTCAACGAGTCTCCTACTGAAGAGTTCCAAGCGACAAGGGGGTGAGACAAGGGGACCCTTTATCACCATTCCTGTCCATTATGGTGATGGAAGCGTTAAATGTATCCTTGTTGTCGGCGGTTGACGTGGGGATTTTTCACGGTATAAAACTTCCAAATAATGGTCCGATTATATCCCATCTGTTTTATGCTGACGATGCTCTTATAATAGGCGATTGGTCACTCACAAATGCAAAAAATTTGGCTCATATTCTAAGATGTTTCAATTTGGTTTCGGGGTTGAAGGTGAATTTTCAGAAAAGTAACTTATTTGGTATTGAGATTGACCAGAGCAGTCTAACATCTATGACGGAGATATTGTCATGTCGAGTCGATACTCTCCCCTTCATGCATCTCGGAGTACCTATTGGGGTGAATATGGGACTGATAAAAAATTGGCAACCCATTGTGAAAAAGTTCAAAGATAAGTTATCTAATTGGAAGGCAAAAAATTTATCTTTTGGCGGCCGAATAACGCTTATAAAGTCTGTACTTGGGAGTCTACCTACGTATTATCTATTATTATTTAAAGCCCCAATTAAGATAATTCTGATTTTGGAAGGAATTAGAAGGAAGTTCCTTTGGGGAGGAGGTTTGGAGGAACGAAAAATAAATTGGGTTGCATGGGAAAAGGTCTTAAGCTCCAAGAAAGCCGGCGGGCTCGGTATGTCGAGCATTAGAGACACTAATATCGCATTACTAACAAAATGGAGATGGAAGTTCAAGAGGGAAAATAATATGCTATGGGCAAAAGTTGTATCTGCAATTCATCATCAACCATCTAAGATAATGGTGCTTCCTTGCAAAAAATCAATACCAGGTATTTGGAAGCAGGTGAGCGGAGTTCAAAAGGATTTCATTAAAGAAAATCTAGAAATAAATAATTTGATAAAAGAAAAAGTAGGATATGGGGATAAAGTGAAGTTCTGGCTAGATAACTGGGTTGGGGAGGGAGTTCTACGGGAGATATGTCCCACCTTGTATATGCTTGAAAAGGATAAGAGATGTGTGGTTTTGGAGGTAAGCAACAATACCGTAGTTTGTAAATGGGAATGGAAAAAGAGAAGCTTAAATCAGTTGGAGAGGGCTGAAGTAATCTGACTTGAAGACAAGATTAAACAAGTGGTTTTCCATGATGGTCCTGATCAATGGATATGGGAAGTGGACCCATCAGGTGAATTCTCGACAACATCTTTGAGGAAGATATTAGAATCTAATCGTACGTATACGGATCTAAGTCCAATGGTATGGTGTTGCTGGGTTCCGATTAAGGTCAATGGGTTTATTTGGAAAGCAAGATTAAATAGTATTCTGGTAAAAGAAGTGTTGATAGGACGAGGGGTGAACATGAATTCGATGGAATGTTATTTATGCTTCGGACATACGAAATCTGTGGATCACACGCTTGTTTCATGCGCCTTTGTCTCCGATATTTGGACGTTTGTTTTGGCCTGGTGCAACATGCCGAGGCGGGTTCGGTTCGTGAAGCACTAACATGGGCTCTGGAGGTCACGGGTTCGCAGAAGAAAAAGATGATTGTATACTGTATTGTAATAGCCTCGCTTTGGTTCATCTGGTTAGCAAGGAACGAGATCATTTTCAATGGGAGAACGCCTAACGTGTCAGAGACGGTGGAAGAGATCAAGATTAATTCATATTGGTGGGTCAAACATAGAGCGAAACTTAAGGATGTAGATTGGAATTTATGGTGTAATTTTATTTTCTAAGTGTGACGATATGTTGTATTGCGCCCTAGCATTTTGCTAGTGGCTTTATATGTTGGCAATAAATTTGTTTTTGGTTGGCCGGTAAAAAAAACACAAATATGTGCACTGTGCACATACATATATTTACATAAAAATGATATACCATTATAATATTATACCACTCTAAGAAGAAAACATCTCAACATAACACTTGCACAATTATAGTCTACAAAAAAATTATTGTCCCGCCCAAAATAATTTAATTTTTTTTATAAAAATTAGTAATTAATATAGTAATTTATTTAGACCTTTATGACTAATGTTTTAATTTTTGTTTATTCAAGGAAACAATTTAATATTTCTTAATTCATTTCTCATATGTAAATAGAAAGATACCATATATATCATATTTTCTATAACTATTTTATATATGATAAATAAATTATGTTAATAATTAAAATTTTATACACATTTATATTTGTATGTTGTATTATCCAATTCTTGTAATACACAGGTTTTTAAGGTTAGTTTGTAAAATACGTGTCAATTAGTTTCCAAAGATGGGGAAGCTATCAACTCTTTTATTTTTGTCACTCTATCTTCAAATTATAAAATTGAAAGATAACTACAATCATCTTCATATTTAAGGATGCGTATTCAATAAAGTTATATAATGTGTAACCATGATATTTTTTTTAGATGAAGTCTTTCACAAATGAGGTTATTCATCCCTCAAATTCATTTTTTATAAGTGGTTGTTATTAGAAAAATTAAAAAGATAATATTGCAAAATTGAAAATATGATATTACAAAAAAGATAATATTTAAGGATAAGTGAAGTTGGTAGCCTAGTTAGTAGAGGTGAAGTCTCTAGAAGCATCAATTCTGAAAAAAATCTAAGATTCAATTGTTGACAAGTGTAGTGTATAGATGACGTGATGTTTAAGAGTAAAAATATAATAAATTTGTCGTTATAGAAAATTTGAAATTGAGATAAATATGAGAAATGATATTTAGAATATTTTTTGGATAATAAGAAATAAATATAATAATTGATCATTTTTAATAAAATTATACGGATGAGAAATGGTAATATACTATGAAAACTATTGTATCATCTATCTAAGGAAACAAGTTTTATAAAATAGGATTTTTTTAAAACATCAAACTTTTTTAAAATACAAAATATTTAAGAATTGGTGTTTTTAAAAAGTTAAATATTTATAAACAAAAATTAATTAAAATTGAGAGTTATAATAAAGAGAATTTTAAAAATGAAATGGTATGTTTTCAAACAAAATACTTATTTTATTTTGGAAAAAACAATAAAACATTTAAAAACAAAAGTTTAAAAGTTGATATAATTATTTTATTACTTATAGTTCTTATTCATATGTAATTGTAATTATATACTATCTTAAATTATCATTTTAATAATTAATAAAATTTTATTATATTTAATATTTTATTTATTCAACCTGTATAATACACTAGTTACTAAAGCTAGTCTTCTCTAATAAAACAAAATAGTTATTGTCAGATGTCCATTTACTAACATGTAGACGTCATCTCCCTCTAGACTCATGTAGGATTGTTCACGTTTATTCACCACATTAAACTTACTAATCTTAGTAAACATTAATACTGTTTTATAAAGAGTTTCCTTATTAGATGCTTATTTTATATTACTCTATAATAAAAGAACAAGGGAAATGAACAGTGACGTACGATTTATATTGCACGAGTCACAACACTACAAAGTTAGAGTAAATTACAGTTTTTGTCCTTTAAGTTTGTTTAAAATTTTACCTTTTGTCCTTTAACTTTATAAATTACAAAAAACATCCTTTATTTGAAAACTTGTTATAGTTTTAGTCCTTTACACTTACAGTCGTTAGATTTTTCTAGTTAGTTGTATGTAAAATGACCAAGTTGCCCCTTATATTGAAAAATATTTAAAAGATTAACTGCATTGTTTAGAAGTAAAGTTAAAAACATTAGAAATTAAAACCACCACTATCAATAACTCTACCGCCATCGAATGTTGCTTCCCCATTCTAAATTCCCGGTCATGAGAAGTTCCGATGATGTATTCCAGCTAAATTATCAAAACACCAATCACCCTTCTCCAGCAACCACCACCACCACACTATTACACCCAACCATCATCACTAGCATCAACACATGCACCATCGAAGGTCCGCCCTTCACTTTCGTCTTGCACCTACTTAAGACTACTAACATCTATTATCCTCTTCACCGCACTACCTGAACCATCCTCCTATTGTCATCGTCCACCACCATTGACCCATTTCTACTTTCCACCATCGATCCTATTCGGACTAGTAGATAAAGACAATGATCAACACCGCTAACCACCAACTTGACATCCCTCTCCAATCGACAATTCCGCCTCATTCGTCCAAATAGAAAATCGAGAGTGAAACACTTCTATTGTTGCAACTTTTATTGATCGCAAGCTAGATCGGAGAGTTGCAAGAGGTCTGATATGAGGTGGACGCTGATTTCTTGCATTTGGTGGCGGGCGTAAGGTAGTACTATGATAGTAGAATGTACTAGCATAACTGATTTAAGCTTGTTTTCTCACCAAAGGAATGTGGTCATGGTGATTGTGGTTGTGGCGGTGGTGGTGTTGGTTATGGTGAGGGAGAGAGTAGTTTAAGGGTGGTTTAGAGTAAATTACAGCTTTTGTCCGTTAAGGGGAAATTGGTCATTATAAATATTCAACGAAAAATCTAACTGCTGTTAGTGTAAAGGACTAAAACCGTGACAAGTTTTCAAATAAAACATGTTTGTTGTAATTTATAAACTTAAAGGACAAAAAGTGAAATTTGAACAAATTTAAAGGAGAAAAACTATAATTCATTCTTTATATTATATTAAACAATATACTTCTTTCCATAAATAAATAAATCATTTTATTAAAAATATTTTGATGAGACTTAATTAAATATAGTTTAATTTCTAGTCGGTCATTGTTAGACTAAAATAGAAAGGTATATAAAGAGGTTTATAAATATTTATAACTAATATTTTTATTATATTTTATGACTTAATTATGTTTGTTACATATAATAATTTAATTGATATGTTATATACAATAAATATTAGATTATACGTATATATAATCTATTATATATGTATATTTTTATTTCAACTCATATAATATACCTAACAAACCTCATTGCCTTAACTCCCGCTTTGCATGTAGTCTTGGGAGGTTTCTAATCACCTATCGATCTAATGTACACACAATTATAATACATTTTGTATAGAAGTTCTCTTTCCCACAACTTGAACTATGACCTGAAGGTCCACAAAACAACAAACTTATTAATGGCTTCAAAACCAAATTCGATACCTAATAAACCTAAAACTAAAAAAGATATTTTATTTTTCATTGGTTACCCGACCTAATCTACCACTTTTGTTTTTTCCTTGAAAGCGTGTAGAATTAACATAAGTCTAGAGTGGTTGAGTGTGAAATCAAGATTAAAGGCAATTATTGTACATATTCATGATTCCACCCAATAGTAATAATAATTTTTGCAATGTATTAATATTCAATTTTGAGTTTATGTAAGTTTTAAAACTCATCGATCTTGAACCAAATTGACGTTTAATTTCACTCTAGTCCTTGCAAACTTCAAATTAGCCACCCCCAACCAAAGTATTTTTCATAGTGAAAATGAAGTACATCATTACAAATTTAAACAAATTACAAAAAGGTAAATAAAATATTGTCATGCTTATGACCTTTTTAATTAAAATGTAGTGATTTTACAAACATTAGTTTATTTATAATTAAAAGAAAATCAAACACTAGTAACTCAGTCAAGAACTAACAATTATGTAACTTTATTCATATATATTAGAATTGGAAACCAAAAAAGTGCTATATATCTTAGTTTTTTTTGTAGAGAGCTTGTTATAGAGAAATATATTCTTAAAATAGGTGGCTATCAAATGGACTAAGATGACAGTATGTGTGATTATAGTGTTTTTAGTTGCTTGTCCCCGTTTAGTTTAATGATATTCATACACGATTTATACGAAGATATTAAGACGACATGTGATCCGGTAGAACCCGACAAATTTTCATCATTATGTTGTTCATTCTAAAGATAAAAAGAATGATAAACGTTTTATCATAGAAGTTCAAACATTATTCTGCGTTATGTCAATTAATCAATTACTAAAAAGATATAACAAAAATTAGGAGTCCTTCAACAAGCATTAAGTTAAAATAATATGTTATCATGTTGTCTATTATAGCGTGTAAGTAACAAGTAGAGTTATTCAATTAATATCATTACGTGGAGTCTAAGATACAGCATATATATAGACATTATCAAATTAAAAAATGGACACTATTTTCTGTTGAAAGTGGAACAAATGTCGTCTTATTTCTTGATCTACGGCAGAAATAATGGAATGGGAACAAAGGAAAAAGAAAAGTTTGAAATCTTTTTCTTTTTCTGTTATACAAGTCAAACAAGAATATATGCTCCACAACCAACATCACTTTTAAATTGCCATAATGTATTAACCTATAAAATTATTTTTCCATTGGCCACAAAAAGATATTATTGCAAATTTTTATACGGTTTTAATGTAATTTACGTTCTTCAATATTAATTACTATTATAGAGTAAATTACATAAATCCATACCATGACATGTCAAAATTTTACTTTCGTTCATAACTTTTAGAAATTACCGCTTTAGCCGTTGTTGTTGAATGAGGTTATACCTTTCATCTCTAATAATAATAAGGATGTCCATTAAAAGTTATTAAATTGTTAGTTTTACCACATTATAACTAAAAAAAGGTTGCAAACCTTTTTATCACATGAATCCAAGCCCCTCTTTG
The DNA here is from genome assembly GCA_025215565.1 of Flaveria ramosissima. Lineage (NCBI taxonomy): Eukaryota > Viridiplantae > Streptophyta > Magnoliopsida > Asterales > Asteraceae > Flaveria > Flaveria ramosissima. The sequence goes on from CM046036.1 coordinate 66,677,207, forward strand.
TAACACCCGGTTATTTATTATTTTGAAGCCGACGAAGGAAGAAAAAGAAATAAAGTCCAAAGTCGAGGGACCAAACTCGCCAACGAAAGAAAGTCGGGTGAGTGGTGGTATATAAGGGAGAGGGCAGCCCTTACCCTCTCCCCTACACTCACATTTTCAGCTATCAAAGAGAAGAGATGAGAGAAAGGAAGAAAAGAGGAAGAAAGGGTCGGTTTGGGTGGCCAAAATCGTTGTGTAGCAAGCCAAATCGAAGCCCTTGTCGTTGTGCTCGTTTGTGTGAGTTCTAAGACCCCACTTTTACTTGTTTTCAACCGATTTTAGGGCTGAAAAACATCAAAAACCTGTTTTTGTGTATGTGTTTGACCCATTTGGGTGTGATGTGTGTGATGCGTTTCGTGTATGTTTCCGGGCTTGTGTGTGCTTGTATGGTGTTGTGGTATGCATTCCTAAGGTCTAGGATGGTTGATTTAGGCTTAGAATGGGTTTGGATGAGCTTGGAGGCCGAAAATGGCAGATTGGGTTCGCGATGAACTCCATTCTGCATCAGCTAGGGCTGGGCGACCGAATGGAGGCCATACGGCCGATTGAGGGGCGATTGAGGGGTGATTGAGGTTCATTCGCACGATTGGGATCCATTCGCACGATTGAGGGTTCATTCGCATGACTAAGTCTTCATTCGCACGATTGAGAGTCCAGTCGCATGGGCAGTCATACGACTGAGGCTTCAGTCGTATAAGTGCTTAGTCGCATGAGTCCATTCGCATTAGGTCAGTCGCATAGATGCTCATTCGCATTAGTTCCATCCGGATGAGGTCCATACGCACGACTGGATTTCCATTCGCATAGATGTTCATCCGCATGAGTCCAATCGCATGATGTTCAGTCGCATGGAGGCCATGCGACTGAAGGGAGTCCATACGCACGAATAGGGCTGTTGTACCCGAAGGAAAGTGTAGTTAGACTTCTGACTTTTGGGGGAAAGTGCAGATGTAAGTTTTGACGTAAAGGTTCCCGTAAGAGCATGTAAGATAACTGTTATGGCCTTAGAAAGCAAGTAGGACATAATGATGATGATGTTGCATGTTTATGCATGATGCATGTTATGTATGTATGATGTTGCCCTATATGACGTGATGTTGGTGCATGTTAATGTTCCTTAGTATGATGTATGTTTATCTTTCCTATGGTTTTACGTGTTATGATAATGAATGAAATGAAGTATATGTAAGGTAAAGTGGAAAGAAATGAAAAGTCTTGCATGCATCGGATAACAGGTCATTCTTTGTGATCGACCATTTATGTAGAACCTCTACCGCTTACCCCTAGTACTGTGACATACGCTCAGCTATTCAATTATTGACTTCGGCCCAGTAGCTAAGATTGCTCGGGGTGTAGCATATGGTATTGGTACGGATGATATCCGATGCGCAAGTAAAGTTATATTGAACGAATGAATGGATGAATGAATGAGATAATAAAAATATTATCTATGTGTACGTATGATGTGTGATCATGCAAAAGTAACGAATGGTTTTAAATGAAAGTAAAGTATGTTTTATTATAAAACTAGAACTCACTCAGCAACGCTGACTTTTTATATGTTTTCTAGTTGGCAGGTAATGTTTGCTGAGGATGGCACCGCGAGACTACTCAGCTCTTTTCGTATGGCATCCATTTATAAAGCTTTTGTGATGTTATTTTTGAATGTTTCCGCTGCAATATTTTCTTAAGGCAAATGTAATTATATGTTTTATGTGCAATGAATGAGCAACTGTAAGCATCCCGGGAACGGGGCCTTACAAGTTGGTATCAGAGCCAAAGTTTAAGTGAATTGGGTAAATATTTTCAAAAACCTAATCTTAAACTGAAATTGGGACGGAAAGGGAATAGGATGCCAATCTGAGTAGCTGCGTGCCATCAGGTATTTTCTTGAAGTTAACCGGTTTTATGTGCGCATGGTATGTGGTTATGTGTTGAATGTAGATTTAAATACTGATGTAGTCAGGACAGGTAATGCTTGGGTTATGAAGAGTAAAGTAAGTGGCTAATCACAACTGGCCACTGTTAGGGACTTACTATACTTGACATAAACTGAGTTGTTTCCTTGAATGACTGTGTTGGTGTTTGAATCTTTCAGTGTGAGTTAGAGAATGGCTGGAGGTAGATCTTCTAAAGCTTCTAGGGGTGGAGGCCGTAGCGGGCCTGATGTTGAGCCGCGACCCAAAAGAGGAAGACCAAGGGTCGAAAAGGTGGTTCCTGAGGAACCAGAGACCCCTCATCCGGAAGCTGGGGATGAGAGTGCAAACCTGAGGGCCTCGGTAAAGGAGGCTGTTGTTGAAGAAGTACACCAGGTCATGCAGACAATCTTACCGTCTGTGGTGACCGAAGTCATTAAGGCGGTGAAAGAAGGAGAAAGAAAGGAGAGAAACAGGTCTTCGGGGGAACGAGAGCAACCGGAGCCCGAAACGATTTTCTCTGATAATGAAGACGAGGAAGAGGAAGATGAGCCTGTGCGAGAGGTGGCACGAGGCTGTAACTATGGGGTGTTTATGAGATGCAAGCCCCCTACTTTTGACGGTAATGGCAATGCTGCCGCTGCTCACCGATGGGTGAGAGAAATGGAGGCTGTTCTCGATATCAGCGAGTGCCGGAAAGATCAGAAGGTGAAGTTTGCCACTCATTCATTTGTGGACTCGGCACTATGCTGGTGGGACAACATTGTCCAAGCTGAGGGTAACCGGGCAATCGGGAGAATGAGATGGCCCGAACTGAAGAAGATGGTGATTGAGGAGTTCTGTCCTCACAGGGAGATGGATAAGATAGAGAGGGAGTTCCTGCAGCTGGAGGCGGGATTCATGACACACCAGCAATACACCACCAAATTCAATGAAATGGCACGGTTGGTGCCGGATCAGGTGACGCCTCTGTCTCGGAAGATCAAGAGGTACATTCAGGGCTTACCGGTGGATGTTCGCCGGCATATGATCGCCGCCCGGCCAAGTACTTTTAGGTCGGTGATCGATTTGGCCGGAAGGCTATATGATGAGCGGGAGGTGGTGGTGACAGAAGCGAATAAGAAGGGTGGTGGTGATCGGAACTGGAACGGGAAAAGGTTTGGTCGGGGTGATGCCTCGACGGGTAACAAAAAGGCACGGGTGGATGACCGCCGTGTGGCCACACCGGGAGCGGGATCAAGGAGGTGTGGCAAGTGTGGAAAGGAGCATGCGGGAGAATGTAGGATGGGATCGAATGTGTGCTTCAAGTGTGGGAAGACAGGGCATATGGCAAAGGATTGTCTGGCGGGCAAATGTTTTAACGGTGGGGAAACTGGTCATATGAGCAGGGATTGTAAGAGGCCGAGGGCTGAGAGCTCCGGGACGAAGAAGACAGGAGGTGAGGGACCAAGGGCGAGCGCCAGGGCATTCACCATGACACAGGAGGAAGCTAGGACGGACCCTGATGTTGTGTCCGGTACGTTTCTAGTGAACCAAACTTTAGCTTCTGTGTTATTTGATTCTGGTGCTAGTAAGAGTTTTATTTCTGCTGCTTTCTGTGCTAAGCTGCCTGTTAGTAGTAGACGCGTTGATGCGCCCTTTGATGTAGAAACTGCCATAGGTAAGTCTACCAGGATCTCTGAGATGACAGAGAACTGTGATGTGGAACTTGAGGGTCATAAGTTTCCTGTTAGACCGTTCGTGATGACCTTAGATGGTTTTGATTTGGTTCTTGGGATGGATTGGTTGGCGGAATTCGAGGCGAACATTGTGTGTCGCAAGAAGATGATTCGTTTGACAGTGCCTGACGGTAGTTCAGTGACGGTTTATGGTGATCGGGTTACTACGATTCCGAAAGTGATCTCTATGGCTGTGGCAGGAAAGTGTATGAGGCGGGGATGTAGTGCCTACTTGGCCTATGTAAAGGATGTGGATACGCCAACACCACAACTAGCCGATGTGCTGGTTGTGTGTGATTATCCAGATGTGTTCCCAGAAGACTTATCAGGAATGCCACCTGACAGAGAGATTGAATTTCATATTGATCTGATACCGGGTGCCCAACCTGTCGCCAAGGCACCGTATCGGTTGGCTCCGACGGAAATGAAGGAATTGATGGAGCAGTTGCAAGAGCTGCTTGATAAGGGGTTCATTAGACCGAGTATCTCTCCTTGGGGTGCTTCGGTCCTGTTCGTAAAGAAGAAGGACGGTAGTATGAGGATGTGCATTGACTACCGCGAGTTGAACAAGTTGACGGTGAAGAACCGATACCCCTTACCGAGGATAGATGATTTGTTCGATCAGCTTCAGGGTGCCAGTTGGTTTTCAAGGATAGATCTTCGATCAGGCTATCATCAGTTGAAGGTGAAGGAACAAGATATCCCTAAAACAGCTTTCCGCACGCGCTATGGTCACTACGAGTTTCTTGTCATGTCTTTTGGTTTAACCAACGCGCCAGCTGCTTTTATGGATCTGATGAACCGTGTATGTCGGCCGATGCTGGATAAATCAGTGATTGTGTTTATTGATAATATCCTGATTTAGTCGAGGAGTGAGATTGAGCATGCCGGTCACATTCAGGAGGTTCTGGAGACGTTGAGAAGGGAGAAGTTGTATGCTAAATTCTCCAAGTGCGCGTTCTGGTTGCGCGAGGTTCAATTCTTGGGTCACGTGGTGAATCCGGACGGGATTATGGTGGACCCGGCGAAAGTGGAGGCGGTTATGCAATGGAAGTCACCAAAGACGCCATCCGAGATTCGTAGTTTCTTGGGTTTGGCGGGCTACTATAGAAGATTTATCCAAGACTTCTCTAAGATTGCTTCTCCACTAACTAAGTTGACTCGAAAAGATGTGAAGTTCGTATGGGGTCAAGCTCAAGAGAAGGCGTTCGAGGAACTAAAGGCGAGATTGACTCAAGCTCCTGTTCTGTCATTACCCGAGGGAAGTGAAGACCTGGTGGTTTATTCTGATGCTTCTTACTCGGGGTTGGGGTGTGTGTTAATGCAGAGAGGAAAGGTTATAGCCTATGCATCCCGACAGTTGAAGGTTCATGAGGTCAACTATCCTACTCATGACTTGGAGCTAGCAGCTGTGGTCTTTGCGTTAAAGATTTGGAGGCACTATCTTTACGGGACGAAGTGCACCATATTCACTGACCACAAGAGTCTGAAGTACTTCTTTGAGCAGAAGGATCTGAACATGAGGCATAGATAGTGGTTGGAACTTATAAAAGATTATGATTGTGAGATCCACTACCATCCGGGCAAGGCCAATGTGGTGGCTGACGCCCTTAGCCGGAAAGAGAGGCCCGAGCCGATTCGGGTGAAAGCATATCAGTTGATCATGACCTCCGATGTAATGAAGCAGGTTAAAGAGTTTCAAGATGCGGCACTGAAAGAAGATCATCTTAACTCTGAAAGAATGAGAGGTCTGGTCGCGGAACTGGGTGAAAACACACTCGGTGTTAGAACCCGATTCGATCGTGTGTGGATTCCTCGTTTTGGGGATCTACGGGTGAAGATCATGGATGAAGCTCACAAGACTCGATACTCCATTCACCCAGGTGCCACAAGAGTGTATCAAGATATGAAGAAGGATTATTAGTGGCCGGGTATGAAGCGTGATGTGGTGGAGTATGTGAGTAAGTGCCTTACTTGCTTACAAGTGAAGGCCGAGCATCAAAAGCCGTACGGAAAGATCCAACCTTTGGATATACGGAATGGAAGTGGGAGCACATCACAATGGATTTCATTACAAAGCTACCGCGTACCCCGAAGGGGTATGATGCCATATGGGTGATAGTTGACCGTTTAATGAAGAGTGCTCACTTCCTACCGATTCGTGAGACATATTCATCTGAGAGGTTGGCTGATCTGTTCATCAAGGAAATTTTAACTCGTCACTGTGTGCTGGTGTTCGTTGTGTCGGATCGCGACACTCGGTTTACATCTAAATTTTGGAAGAAATTCCACGACGCTATGGGGACGAGGTTACATATTAGCACGGCTTATCATCCCCAGACTGATGGTCAGTCAGAAAGGACCATTCAGACACTGCAAGACATGCTTCGGGCATGTGTGATTGATTTTGGTGGAAGTTGGGATGACCACGTACCGTTAGCCGAATTCTCATACAACAACAACTATCATGCCAGCATTGGTATGCCTCCATATGAGATGCTATACAATAGGAGATGCAGAACACCCGTTTGTTGGGGTGATATTGGTCAGAAGGAATTGGGGAGCGTCGAGGTAATCGAGGCTACGACCGAGAAGCTTGAGAAGATTAAAGCCTTCATGAAGGCAGCCAAAGATAGACAGAAGTCGTATGCTGATAAACGACACAGGCCGATTGAGTTCCAGGTGGGTGACCGGGTTATGTTGAAGGTCTCACCTTGGAAGGGTATCATTCGCTTCCGAAAGCGGGGCAAATTGAGCCCAAGGTATATAGGCCCTTTCTGAATCATTGCTCGAGTAGGAGAGGTGGCCTATAGACTAGAGTTACCGGATGAGTTAAGTGGAATTCACCCGACATTCCATGTATCTCATCTGAGGAAGTGCTTGGCAGATGAAGATATGATTGTTCCATTGGAAGATATCGAAGTAGATGAACGGCTCAATTATGTGGAGCAACCAGTGACAATCATCGACCGAAAGGAGAAAAGGCTGAGAAATAAAGTGGTTCCACTTGTGCGTGTACAGTGGAAGCACAGGAAGGGATCTGAGTCAACATGGGAGACTGAGGAAGAAATGAGAGAGCATTATCCACGTTTGTTCGAAGAATAACAGGTTCCGGGGACGAAACCTATTTAAGTGGGGTGGACTTGTAACACCCGGTTATTTATTATTTTGAAGCCGACGAAAGAAGAAAAAGAAATAAAGTCCAAAGTCGAGGGACCAAACTCGCCAACGAAAAAAAGTCGGGTGAGTGGTGGTATATAAGGGAGAGGGCAGCCCTTACCCTCTCCCCCACACTCACATTTTCAGCTATCAAAGAGAAGAGAGGAGAGAAAGGAAGAAAAGAGGAAGAAAGGGTCGGTTCGGGTGGTTAGGGTGGCCAAAATCGTTGTGTAGCAAGCCAAATCGAAGCCCTTGTCGTTGTGCTCGTTTGTGTGAGTTCTAAGACCCCACTTTTACTTGTTTTCAACCGATTTTGGGGCTGGAAAACATCAAAAACCCGTTTTTGTGTGTGTATGTGTTTGACCCATTTGGGTGTGATGTGTGTGATGCGTTTCGTGTATGTTTCCGGGCTTGTGTGTGCTTGTATGGTGTTGTGGTATGCATTTCTAAGGTCTAGGATGGTTGATTTAGGCTTAGAATGGGTTTGGATGAGCTTGGAGGCCGAAAATGGCAGATTGGGTTCGGGATGAACTCCATTCTGCATCAGCTAGGGCTAGGCGACCGAATGGAGGCCATACGGCCGATTGAGGGGCGATTGAGGTTCATTCGCACGATTGGGATCCATTCGCACGATTGAGGGTTCATTCGCACGACTAAGTCTTCATTCGCACGATTGAGAGTCCAGTCGCATGGGGAGTCATACGACTGAGGGTTCAGTCGCATAAGTGCTTTGTCGCATGAGTCCATTCGCATTAGGTCAGTCGCATAGATGCTCATTCACATTAGTTCCATCCGCATGAGGTCCATACGCACGACTGGATGTCCATTCGCATTGATGTTCATCCGCATGAGTCCAATCACATGATGTTCAGTCGCATGGAGGCCATGCGACTGAAGGGTGTCCATACGCACGAATAGGGTTGTTGCACCCGAAGGAAAGTGTAGTTAGACTTCTGACTTTCGGGGGAAAGTACAGATGTAAGTTTTGACGTAAAGGTTCCCGTAAGAGCATGTAAGATAACTGTTATGGCCTTAGAAAGCAAGTAGGACATAATGATGATGATGTTGCATGTTTATGCTTGATGCATGTTATGTATGTATGATGTTGCCCTGTATGACGTGATGTTGGTGCATGTTAATGTTCCTTAGTATGATGTATGTTTATCTTTCCTATGGCTTTACGTGTTATGATAATGAATGAAATGAAGTATTATGTAACGTAAAGTGGAAAGAAATGAAAAGTCTTGCATGCATCGGATAACGAGTCATTCTTTGTGATCGACCATTTATGTAGAACCTCTACCGCTTACCCCTAGTACTGTGGCATACACTCAGCTGTTCAATTATTGACTTCGTCCAGTAGCTAAGATTGTTCGGGGTGTAGCATATGGTATTGGTGCGGATGATATCCGATGCGCAAGTAAAGTTATATTGTACGAATGAATGGATGAATGAATGAGATAATAAAAATATCATCTGTGTGTACGTATGATGTGTGATCATGCAAAAGTAACGAATGGTTTTAAATGAAAGTAAAGTATGTTTTATTATAAAACTAGAACTCACTCAGCAACGCTGACTTTTTATATGTTTTCTAGTTGGCAGGTAATGTTTGCTGAGGATGGCACCGCAAGACTACTCAGCTCTTTTGGGATGACATCCATTTATAAAGCTTTTGTGATGTCATTTTTTAATGTTTCCGCTGCAATATTTTCTTAAGGCAAATGTAATTATATGTTTTATGTGCGATGAATGACCAACTGTAAGCGTCCCGGGAACGGGGCCTTACACTCTTAGAGACGGTTGAACCACATCTCAATTCTTGCAACCAACAACCCATGACAATCTCCATCTACAATTCCTCAATCTCCAATTTAAGTTTAAGTTTTTAAGTTTTATGATAAGAGTGTATAAACAAATTGCATAAAACAACACATTAATCAACTTGAAAATCATACATCGACCAAATAGACTACAATCTAACTCCTTTTTAATCTAAGATCCCAAAGTACAACATATGAGACACTCTCTTACACACACATCATCTTCTCAAATTTAATTGCAATGTTTGAATATAAAGATACGTACACTCTAACGTTGTCACATGAAAGTGGCATGTAACATCCGTAATTGAATAGTGCCACATCATAAGTAGGAGTTGAGGGTGTCACGTAATGATCAGTTGGTATGCTAATTAGTTGATGATATCAGTGGTTATTACCATTAGTAAATAGTAACAAACTGATGAGTATATGTAGCCTTTAGTGCTTAGATAATAACTAATTAATTGGAATGTTTAGTTGTCACTTGAGTCCATACGTGAAGATTACATTATTATATTGCTTCTAAGTACGATTATGATTACTACAATGCTTCTCTCCAAATCTAGTTACCAAAAGCTGTTAGATTTATACGCAACTTATGAACAAATCAACCATGATTAACTAAGTTTTCTGTAGAAGATTTCTTGCTATTGATGGTCTAATTTGCTAATGAATCACAAGCTTGTTATCAAATTCTTATCTGATTATTACCAAGTTTACTAGTGAGGCATGTTCTCTATTAAAGATTAATGCGTGCCAATGGTATCAATAATTTTTTGAGTAATGTACAAAAAAAATCATTTATGTATATACTAAATTCTCAGTTTGGTCCTTAATCTTCATTAATTACCTTTGACATCCTTAAACTAAGAGGTTTATAACAAGTCAGGTCCTTTTCACTATTTGATGTTAAAAAATTTGGTTAGTTTTTTTTGAAATGAAATATTTACCCTTACATTCAAAACAAAACCAAAAACAATAATAAATTCTTCTTTACCCACTTCATCATTTTCATTGTCAACCAATACCTCTCATTTTATTCAAAACCGAGTTCAACATAACAACAATGATATACCCATCACAATTTTCACATTTTACACTCACGAAATCGAGTGCGGACATGAGGAATGAATACCTTAATCATCATGAATATAGGGTTTAAATTGTAGGACAACATGAGAGAGCTAGTTACAAAATCTAAAAGGAGTTGAACCCAATCGATCCCCACAAATTCTATCTGAGTTAACGATGATCCATAAACACAATTTAACCTAATTATTACTATGAATTAAAGCACAATTAATCAAGATCCTAATTATCACTATGAATTAAAGCATAGTTATCATCGCTTTCATCAACGACGTGAAAATGGTAACCCACAAAATCATATACGACTGTTGCTGGCAATTCCACTCTAGTAACAAATATTGTTGTCGTCTGATGTGATGGTGCTTAGTCACAAAAAATAACACTTTTGGTACTCGTTTCATAGAGGGCTTACGTAATGATAAAAGAAAAGAATGCTGCAAGGCAAATATTTCTTGATGGTTCCCATGGTTTTGTCTCACCAAAAAAAGAACAAGAGAAGATCTGCTAGCAATGTCCCATTTGGGATCTTGAATTTCCACTTTTCAAGGTAACTCCAAATAAATTAATCTTAGTTACCTTCAAATACATATCTAACACTTGATGCCAATATGGGGCTAGCCCATTTGATAGAAGCTTTGCCTCTTAGAGTGGACGTATTAGGTTCAATCTCAAGCAAGGAGTAGAATTAGTTTAGTGTAGTTTAAGAGTAGGAGTAGAGTAGTTTGTTTTTAAAAAAATTAATGGGAACAGAGATTGTAATTGGTGTTGTTGTCGCAGGAATCATGTGTGTTGATGGGGGTGTCAGTGCAAAGGGGGAGAGGATGCGACAAAGAAAAATGTGGTGGGAGTTAAAGAGTGTTTTATATTATAGTTTTCCTTTTCTTTTTATTTGTTTAAGTATTAAATTAGAGGGTAAATTGGTAAATTAACATAAATGTTAACACATGTTAGTGTAAAGGTCCTAAATTATTACAAACCTCTTAAATAATGGACGTCAAACATAATTACTAAAGGTTAAGGACTAAACCCACAATATACTATATACATAAAGGATGTTTTTTGTAATTTAATCTAAATTTTTTATTTGGATTTTCTAAAAAATTTAGTTTTAAATGGTTTTTGCTTATACTATTTTACACACAAAAAAGACAAGTGTACTTGTCTTGCTATAATATAGTGTTGATAAGAACCGAGTATTAATTCATGGACACACCGAGCCTACTCAACAATCCTAGTGATTGATTAACAGTTTTGGTTTGATTTGAGAAAATGATAAGTTGTATTAGTATAACCATTCTTTTTTAGATCTTTTATAAAATAATAATGTAAAGTGAATTTTGAGACTTTTGGCTATAAAACAAGAAATTTAGGCTATCTTTTTAATTTAGATTACACTTATGTAACTGTGATAAATTTCATGGTGTGATTATAGATTAAGATTAAAAAAAGTAGTTTTAATGTTTATACACGCGAGCCAGCACGGAATTATCGTAAACCAGCTCAAAAGTAACAAGGAAAGTTACATCGATTCATTACAACACAACCACCGAGCCCTTAGTGATGTAGGTAATAATCGTGCACTCTTTTAATATACGATTTCTGAAAACATAACTTAATGTTAGAAAAAGAGTTAATCAAGTTCCTTGTTAACATACCATTAATTTTAAAAAATCATAACAAAAACTATAGATTTCTCAGACTAATTAAAGGAAACCGACAAATAATCAGAAAGTTAAGATGGTATCATAATAATAATCATTTCTAGTTCATTAGCCATGAATTTATTATGAAGACTGGTTTTGCGAATAAAAGTTAGTTCATGTGCTTTTCAACCTTGTTTGGCATGCACAATTACAAATCATAAGTTTATAACTTCTCATTCAAATGTAGATGCTACCCATCAAAAGTTTACGTAATATTACATAACATTAACATAACATAAATCACACCATTACTTCATCAAAAAAAATTCATCAGATTATGATGATAATAACAGTTTATCTCATAATGAGTTTGAACATAACAACAACTAATATAGAAAATAAGTATGAAATTATTAGTGAAATGGAACAATCAAATTGATGGTCCACAATGGGTGATGTTTAGACGATCCCGAGTTTCTTCTATGTGTTATGTGCACCTTTTGACCCTCCCAAGGATCTTTAAGTCTGGATTCCCAGGAGAAATCAGTAGAGTTTGATCCTCCCAAAAGCTCCCTCGCATGTTGAAGATGACCTCGCATGTTAAATTAATTATTATTTTATTTAAATATTTAAGTATATAACTTATATATATCTTCATATTTATAATAACTATAATACTAATATTTTTAGGGCATATTATGAGTTTAATAATTTTAATATTTATCTATATCTTTTATAATAAAAGTGAAAGGAGGATGGAATGATAATTTTACATATGAATTAATACACCCATATGAAAAGTCATGCTTAAATTTTAAGAAATTAACAATTTTATTCCATTTATGCCCTTACAATAATGTATAACATATGATGCTTATAACACAAATGATAAAGCTTATACACGTGGCCAAACAAAAGCGTCAATTACTTTCAATGTCATTCATTCATTGCAATTGATCATTAATCCCTCCTCCCCTTTCTCTTGCTGGTTGTTAACAACTCAATAACAATCAAGATGGTAATTTGTGGTGACAATTTCTCCATTAACTTTCTCCAGTCTTTGCAAATCACCACCGAAAGCTGCTTCCAATAATCATAAACTCTAACCTACATTCATAAAACGAAACCCACCCCCCTAAAATCTAGGCAATAAGTGATTTCTAACCATAAATATCACCCATGCTTTCACTAATCTTGTTGGGATACTATAAGTGTTTTAAAGACTTTTGTAATATAAGTAATTATTTTCTTTCATTTAATTTTTTTAATAATTATATTTTGATTTTTTTAATTTAAATCATAACGCACTGAGCCGATACTGACTCAAATCGAATTCCCAAAAAATCGCGCAACAGCCGTACCGCCGCAACGGGCGAGCATTTCCACTAGTATATTGTGTATGCATAGATGTTTACATTAAATTTATTTTTCTAGCTTTATATGATGTAGATTCGTTAGATTAGATGTAACACTCGGTTATTTATTATTTTGAAGCCGACAAAGGAAGAAAAAGAAATAAAGTTCAAAGTCGATGGACCAAACTCGCCAAGGAAAGAAAGTCGGGTGAGTGGGAGTATATAAGGGAGAGGGCAGCCCTTACCCTCTCCCCCACACTCACATTTTCAGCTATCAAAGAGAGGAGAAGAGAGAAAGGAAGAAAAAAGGAAGAAAGGGTCGGTTCGGGTGGTTCGAGTGACCAAAATCGTCGTGTAGCAAGCCAAATCGAGGCCCTTGTCGTTGTGCTCGTTTGTGTGAGTTCTAGGACCCCACTTTTACTTGTTTTCAACCGATTTTGGGGCTGGAAAGCATCAAAAACCCGTTTTTGTATGTGTATGTGTTTGACCCATTTGGGTGTGTTGTGTGTGATGCGTTTAGAGTATGTTTCCGGGCTTGTGTGTGCTTGTATGGTGTTGTGGTATGCATTCCTAAGGTCTAAGATGGTTGATTTAGGCTTAGAATGGATTTGGATGAGGCCGAAAATGGCAGATTGGGTTCGGGATGAACTCCATTCTGCATCAGCTAGGGTTATACGACCGAATGAAGGCCATACGGCCGATTGAGAGGCGATTGAGGGTCATTCGCACGATTGGGATTTATTCGCACGATTGAGGGTTCAATCGCACGACTAAGGTTTCAGTCGCACGATTGGGAGTCCAGTCGCATGGGGAGTCATACGACTGAGGGTTCAGTCGCATAGATGCTTAGTCGCAAGAGTCCATTCGCTTGCGGTCAGTCGCATAGGTGCTCATTCGCATTAGTTCCATCCTCATGAGGTCCATATGCACGACTGGATGTCCATTCGCATAGATATACATCCGCATGAGTCCAATCGCATGATGTTCAGTCGCATGGAGGTCATGCGACTGAAGGGTGTCCATACGCCCGAATAGGGCTGTTGCACTCGAAGGAAAGTGTAGTTCGACTTCTGACTTTCGGGGAAAAGTGCAGATGTAAGTTTTGACGTAAAGGTCCCCGTAAGAGCATGTAAGATGACTGTTATGACCTTAGAGAGCATGTTGGGCATGATGATGATGATGTTGCATGTTTATGCATGTTATGTATGTATGATGTTGCCCTGTATGATGATGATGTATGTGTATGATATCTTCCTTATTATGATGTATGTTTATCTTTCTTGTGGTTTTACGTGTCATGTTAATGAATGAATGAAGTATTATGTAACGTAAAGTGAAAGATAATGAAAGAGGAACATGAAGTAAGAATGCATGCATTAATGAATGATGAATGAACGAAGGAAAGGCTTGCAAGCACATATATGAGGTGAGCAACTCTGTGTTGCAAGAGACTCGGATAACGTGCAATCATTGAAATTGCCCATGGGGTGAGCAACCTTGTCGTTACAAGAGACTCGAATAGCATGCTATCGTGATGTTGCCATGAGGTGAGCAACCTTGTTGTTGCAAGAGACTCGAATAGCGTGCTATCATTGAGATTGGTAATGAGGTGAGCAACCCTATGGTTGCAACAGACTCGGATAGTGTGCAATCGATGAGATTGCTATTGAGGTGAGCGACTCTGTCGTCGCAACAGACTCGGAAGAATGAACGTATGAAAAGAACGAAAGTTAACAAATGTGATGAAAGATAATAATGACATTATCTGTGTATACGTATGATGAATGATCGCATGAGAAAAGGAATAGTTTTAATGAAAGTAAAGTATGTTTTATTATAAAACTAGAACTCACTCAGCAACGCTGACTTTTTATATGTTTTCCAGTTGGCAGGTAATGATTGCTGAGGATGGCACTACAAGGCTACTCGACTCTTTTGGGATGGCATTCATTTATAATGCTTTTGTGATATAATGCAAACATGTATTTTGTAATCGGATAATGATGTATTATTTGGCAAAAGTTTTTATAATGAAATGAGATGTCATTTTTGGATGTTTCCGCTGCAATATTTTTATGAGAAAAATGTAATTATATGTTTTATAAGCGATGAATGACCAACTGTAGGCGTCCCGGGAACGGGGTCTTACAAGTTGGTATCAGAGCCAAAATTTAAGTGAAACGGGTAAATTTTCAAAATAAACCTTAACTTAAACTGAGAATGGGACAAAAAGGGAATGGGATGCCAATCTAAGTAGCTGCGTGCCATCAGGTATTTTCGTAAGGTTAACCGGTTTTATGTGCGCATGGTATGTGGCATGTGTTGTTTGTAGATTTAAATACTGATGTAGTCAGGACAGGTAATGCTTGGGGTATGAAGAGTAAAGTAAGTGGCTAATCACAAATGGCCACTGTAATTAGGGACTTACTATACTTGACATAAACTGAGCTGTTTCCTTGAATGACCGTGTTGGTGTTTGAATCTTTCAGTGTGATATAGAGAATGGCTGGTGGTAGATCCTCTAAAGCTTCTAGGGGTGGAGGTCGTGGTGGGCCTGATGGTGATCTCCGACCTAAAAGAGGAAGGCCTAAAGTGGAGAAGGTGGTTCCTAAAAAACCAGAGACCCCTCATCCGGAGGCTGGGGATGAGAGTGCAAACTTGAGGGCCTCGGTAAAGGAGGCTGTTGTTGAAGAAGTACATCAGGTCATGCAGACAATCTTACCGTTTGTGGTGACCGAAGTCATCAAGGTTGTGAAAGAGGGAGAAAGAAAGAAGAGGAATTAGGGCCTTGGGGGAGTGGGAGCAACCGGAGCCTGAAACAATTTTCTCTGATAATGAGGAAGACGAAGAAGATGAGCCCGTGCAAGAGGTGGTACGAGGCTATAACTACGGGGCGTTTATGAGGTGCAAGCCCCCAACTTTTGATGGAAACGGTATTGCTGCTACTGCTCACCGGTGGGTGAGGGAAATGGAGGTTGTTCTTGATATCAGCGAATGCCGTGAAGATCAGAAGGTGAAGTTCGCTACCCACTCTTTTGTGGATTCGGCTCTGTGTTGGTGGGACAATATTGTCCAAGCCGAGGGTAGCAGGGCCATTGGGAGGATGAGATGGTCTGAGCTAAAAAAGTTGGTGATTGAGGAGTTTTGTCCTCATCGGAAAATGGACAAAGTCGAAAGGGAGTTCTTGCAACTGGAGGCGGGAACCATGACTCACCAACAGTACACCACAAAATTTAACGAGATGGCACGTCTGGTGCCGGATCAGGTGACACCTCTGTCCCGAAAGATCAAGAGGTATATTCAGGGTTTGCCAGCGGATATTCGCAGGCACATGATCGCTGCCCGGCCGAGCACGTTTAGGTCGGCAGTGGATTTGGCGGGGAGACTGTATGATGAGAGAACGGTGGTGGTGACTGAAGGTGGCAAGAAGAGCGGTGGTGATCGAAACTGGCAGAGGAAGAGGTTTGGTCGGGGTGATGCCTCGACGGGTAATAAGAAGGCACGGGTGGATGACCGCCGTGTGGTCCTGTGGAGTGCGGGATCGAGAAGGTGTGGCAAGTGTGGAAGGGAGCATAACGGGGAGTGCAGGTTTGGGTCGAACTTGTGCTTCAAATGTGGGAAGGCGGGGCACATGGCAAAGGACTGTCGTACGGTCCGGTGCTTTAACTGTGGTGAAGAGGGTCATATGAGCAAGGATTGTAAGAGGCCGAGGGCTGAGAGCTCCGGGGCGAAGAAGACAGGAGGTGAAGGACCGAGGGCGAGCGCCAGGGCATTCACCATGACACAGGAGGAAGCTAGAACGGACCCTGATGTCGTGTCCGATACGTTTCTGGTGAACCAAACTTTAGCTTCTGTGTTATTTGATTCGGATGCCAGTAAAAGTTTTATTTCCGCTGCTTTCTGTGCTAAGCTGCCTGTTAGTAGTAGACGTGTTGATGCGCCCTTTGATGTAGAAACTGCCATAGGTAAGTCTACCAGGATTTCTGCAATGATAGAGAACTGTGATGTGAAGCTACAGGGTCATAAGTTTCCTGTTAGACCGTTTGTGATGACCTTGGGTGGTTTCAATTTGGTTCTTGGGATGGATTGGTTAGCGGACTACGAGACGAACATTGTGTGTCGCAAGAAGATGATCCAATTGTCAGCGCCCGACGGTTGTTCAGTGATGGTGTATGGGGATCGGATTACTACGATTCCGAAGGTGATCTCGATGATAGTGGCGGGAAAGTGTATGAGGCGTGGATGTAGTGCCTACTTGGCCTATGTAAAGGATGTGGATACGCCAAAACCACAACTAGCCGATGTACCGGTTGTGTGTGACTTTCCAAACGTGTTCCCAGAAGACTTATTAGGAGTGCCACCTGACAGAGAAATCAAGTTTCAGATTGATCTGATACCGGGTGCCCAACCTGTTGCCAAGGCACCGTATCGGTTGGCTCCGACCGAGATGAAAGAGTTGATGGAGCAGTTGCAAGAGCTGATTGATAAGGGGTTCATTAGAACGAGTATCTCTCTTTGGGGTGCTCCGGTCCTGTTTGTAAAGAAGAAGGACGATAGTATGAGGATGTGTATTGATTACCGTGAGCTGAACAAGTTGATGGTGAAGAACCGATACCCCTTACCGAGGATAGATGATTTGTTCGATCAGCTTCAGGGTGCCAGTTGGTTTTCAAGGATAGATCTTCGATCTGGCTATCATCAGTTGAAGGTGAAAGAACAAGATATCCCTAAAACAGCTTTCCGCACGCGCTATGGTCACTACGAGTTTCTTGTCATGTCTTTTGGTTTGACCAACGCGCCAGCTGCTTTTATGGATTTGATGAATCGTGTGTGTCGGCCGATGCTGGATAAATCAGTGATTGTGTTTATTGATGATATCCTGATTTATTCGAGGAGCGAGATTGAGCATGTCAGTTATATTCGCGAGGTTCTGGAGACGTTGAGAAGGGAGAAGTTGTATGCTAAATTCTCCAAGTGCGCGTTCTGGTTGCGCGAGGTTCAATTCTTGGGTCATGTGGTGAATCCCGACGGGATTATGGTGGACCCGGCAAAAGTGGAGGCGGTTATGCAATGGAAGTCACCAAAGACGCCATCCGAGATTCGTAGTTTCTTGGGTTTGGCGGGATACTATAGAAGATTTATCCAAGACTTTTCTAAGATTGCTTCTCCACTAACTAAGTTGACCCGGAAAGATGTAAAGTTTGTATGGGGTCAGGCTCAAGAGAAGGCGTTTGAAGAACTGAAGGCGAGATTGACTTAAGCTCCTGTTCTGTCATTACTCGATGGAAGTGAAGATCTGGTGGTTTATTCCGATGCTTCCTACTCGGGGTTGGGGTGTGTATTAATGCAGAGAGGAAAGGTCATAGCCTATGCATCCCGACAGTTGAAGGTTCATGAGGTCAATTACCCCACTCATGACTTGGAGCTGGCAGCCGTGGTCTTTGCGTTAAAGATTTGGAGGCACTATCTTTACGGGACGAAGTGCACCATTTTCACTAACCACAAGAGCCTGAAGTACTTCTTTGAGCAGAAGGATCTGAACATGAGGTAGAGAAGGTGGTTGGAACTTATAAAGGATTATGATTGTGAAATCCACTACCATCCGGGCAAGGCCAATGTGGTGGCTGATGCCCTTAGCCAGAAAGAGAGGCCCGAGCCGATTCGGGTGAAGGCATATCAACTGATCATGACCTCTGATGTAATGAAGCAAGTCAAAGAGTTTCAAGATGAGGCATTGAAAGAAGATCATCTTGACTCTGAAAAAATGAGAGCTCTGGTTGGGGAACTGGGTGAAAACACACTCGGTGTTAGAACCCTATTCAGTCGTGTGTGGATTCCTCGTTTTGGGGATCTACGAGTGAGGATAATGGATGAAGCTCACAAGACTCGGTACTCCATTCATCCTAGTGCCACGAAAATGTACCATGATATGAAGAAAGATTATTGGTGGCCGGGTATGAAGCGCGACGTGGTGGAGTATGTGAGTAAGTGCCTTACTTGTTTACAAGTGAAGGCCGAGCACCAAAAGCCGTATGGGAAGATCCAACCTTTGGATATACCGGAATGGAAGTGGGAGCACATCACCATGGATTTCATTACGAAGCTGCCGAAGGGGTATGATGCCATATGGGTGATAGTTGATCGTCTGACGAAGAGAGCTCACTTTCTACCGATCCGCGAGACATATTCATCTAAGAGGTTGGCTGATCTGTTCATCAAGGAAATTGTAACTCGTCATGGTGTGCCGGTGTCTATTGTGTCGGATCGCGACACCCGGTTTTGCATCCAAATTCTGGAAGAAGTTCCACGACGCTATGAGACGAGGTTACATATTAGCACGGCTTATCATCCCCAGACTGATGGTCAGTCAGAAAGGACCATTCAGACACTGGAAGACATGCTTCGGGCATGTGTGATTTGTTAGGACCTGGTATTTGAACGAAATACCTAGTGATTAGCGTGTTAAACCAACTCAAATAGTGCGGAATCCTATTTGATTGGCGATCCAATCAGTAAGAACACACGAAGAATCAATCAAGAATTGAATCTAATGTTAGAAGTCGATTAGGAATCGATCTAATGTGTTCTGTGAACTTGGAGAACGATTTGGGAGGCTTCTGGACGGCTAGGTACGTCTGGAATCGTAATGGTATGAATGCTTTTGTTTTTTCCACGAATTGGGTCTATTTATAGGTTAGTATTGTTCAATCGCGCGACTGGGCCATAAGTATGGTTCAGTCGTGCGATTGAACCATGCGGTTGATTCATCCGCACGACTGAGTGTTCAGTCGTGCGACTGAGCCAATCTTATGTGTCAATCTTACGACTGATCCAGTCTCCTGGTTCAGTCGTGCGATTGAGTCAATCGTCTGAAGTTATTCATGCGTGTGGTCCATTCGCATGGGCCATTCGCATGAGAACTTCATTAAGTTAAGTTTGAATGTTTTAATTAATATAACATTATATGTAACCATTCAAACAATCATAAATCCAATCAATTCAATCATGACTCATTAATGAAATATAAAACATTACAAATAACAAACAATCCATGTCATTTCATTAATCAATACAACTTACATCATAATCAGACAGACAAGATTTATTACATTACAAATCATGATCTAGGGACATACATGCATCAACAAACTCCCCCTTGGACCTAGATCTATCTAATCTCTTGTCTTCTGCATAACCTCCTTATACTTCTTGTACTTCTCCTCTTTGGTGACTCCTGCGTGAATCTCAAACGCAAAGCAGAGTCGTATAATGTTTTGGAACTGGAGGGCTTGTACAATATCTTGTGTGTCATAGAACAGTGGCCACTTGTATAATGTATAGACATCATTAGCAGACAAGTTGGTTAGCCACATCGGGTCGAATACCCTGATTGTATCCATTTGGCCCTTTTTATTTAGAACTATGACAGCTTCAGCTGTTCTCCAATCATAGTACCACCATTTGAAGTGTGGAGTGAAGTCCTGTGGCATTTCCCTGAGAGGGATTCTCGACATAGTGCGCGGAGGACTCCACTTCAACACAATCTTGGGCTTGCCAGTAATGGCATCAACCTCAGACCTTCTTATGTACCTAGTAGGCTGTGTGGGGTCTGAAGTTAACCCATCTGGTGTGGTACTCCTTCTTAAGGGCAGCCTCGAACCAGCCTGACATGTAACATCCGTCATTTTCAAATTATAAATCCGAACTCGAACTCATTTTGAGTTTCTAATATTAAATTATTTTAATAATTTTAATGGATTTAATATATTAAGTGTGAGAATTATTATTATGAAACCTTCATAAACTAAACAACTTGTAACAATTTACTTAGAAATAAATCTATTCAAAAAGTTATAAAGAATTATTTATCATTTTACGATAAAGACTAAATAAAAAGTCTTATTAGGTTATAAAATAACTTTAATAAGCTTATAAAGTTTTATAGTTGTTATGAATTTTTGAAATAAATAATCAAATTATAAAGTTTATAAGTTTTATAAAAGTTATAAAGATTAAAAATAAATAATTTGATTGATTATTCAAATTGGTTTTATAAAGTCTATAAAATTTTATTAAAAAAGTTGTAAAATTAGAGTCTTCAATAATTTAAATTTTAAATTATAATTATTCTTTTATTTATTTAAATTATTTAACTTTATATTTATTTCAAATTCCAATCAGAACCCCCTTTTAAAAGATTTATAAATCACCATTAACACCATTCATACCTCCTCCTAACCTCAAGTATAAAAGCAAGGCTAGGCCTCATTTTCATTTGCTCATTCTCTAAAAATCTCACTCTCATATCTTTTTTCATCTTTGGTTATGAACAATTTGAAGAATTTATTTTACAAGAGATTTCAAGAATTCTTAATACTAAGGTAATCTTTTATTGCTTTTAATAGGATACATTTTAACATCCTAATACACAATTGTTTTCATTATTCTTTCTTCTACTAAATCTCTATTCTTTAATCATAAAATTTTAACAATCACTAACCTTATAACAATCACTAACATCCCTAACTAAGCTAACAACATACTAACATAAACAAAGAATCCGTTTGCATATGGACGGCTATGCCGCCGCATTGCGGTTATTCAACATAATTATTGTTTTAAATGATGGCTATGCCAAAGTATTAGAATATCTTTTATAACTCAAATAAATACTAATATACCATATATGACATAATAAAATGTCTAACCGTTTCATGCTTTAACGATTTTAAAAGTGCACATAAGTGCCTTACTACAATTCTGGCAGAATATAATGTTACTTCAATCGACCATAACTTAATCAAACAAACTAAATTTGAGTAAAATAAGACTTCAATATTAAGTTCATTGAATTACCTTTTCAACGACAGTGTTTATTCTTCAATCTCAATCGGAACGACTCAAATAGCCTTTACAAGATAAATGCGCATTTCAGCAACTTCTGTCTTGTGCTGCTTTGACCTATTTAAGATCTTTTCATAAATTGTTTCTGAATGAAAGTTGTCCGGGAGACTTTGAACTAGTCAAGTATAAATTTTTTAATTTATGATGAAAAACCGTTTGGCATTTAAAACCGTTCAAACACGTATCAACATTCTGTCCAGAATCTAAAATGGGTGACATAAATCAGTTTATACTCTACCTTTCGCTTATGTGGTATTCCTAAGCGTCCTCAACTTCTCGTAATGAATGCCAAACTCAAGTTATTGTTTCTTTTTATCATTTAGGACATCACCTTTGACTCTTGACATCCAAGCTTTCTTATGTACTCTACAATCATCACTATACTTGTGAGTTTTCCATGTGAGTATTTCCATACCCCCTTTTTGATTATTTTCACACTTTGGGGTGAAACATGTTAACTTATACTTTGCACTTGTAAACTTATTTGAGACTTGTAAACTTTATGGCAATTCATCATGTTAAGTTGTGGTTAGTTGAACTTTTGTGGTTACCATGTTATGGCGTTATATGTACAATCATTAACTATTGCTAGCCCAGCGAAGTCATAGATCTATGGGTAAGACAAGCCTGCTTGGTTGATCCAAGTACACTTAGCTGATCGTATATACTTTTAACGTTTGAGACTTGTAAAACATTGTCAAGGTTTGATTGTTGCATTGTTCATAACATCCCTAATCACTTGATTCACTAACTTATGACTTGAATTGCCATCTTTTATATACTTATGTATTGAAAACTATGGAATGCTCACCAACATTTTTATGTTGACCTTTTATTTTTAACATGTTTCAGGAATACCCCAAGTTTGTGATCTACTCTTTGAAGCTTGCACATCTAGGAATGGACCTAGATAAATAAATAAAATAAGAATCATTTGTACATTCTTTGTTTTGCTTTTAATCTTTATGAGACTTATGTATGTAATGTGACAATTAAAACTTATGTTTAAATTATATTTGAATCGTTAATAGCGTTATGTGGCTGTGAACGATCTTAACTCTCACTCCTCGACGTTTCCGCCGTCAAGGTTGGGGTGTGACATGACATTTTCCTTGGGTCAGCATACAAAAGCTTTAGCTTAGCCAGCTGGTTGAGCTCAAAACCAGGTAGAGTCTTCAGATCATGTGGAAATCTGAAGTACTCTATGCCCTGTTCCCTCTTAACTGCATACGCGTTAAGATCATCAAAATAAGCCCATGCTATAATCCTGCCTGACACCTTGTGGTGTTTCTTGACTCTGTAAAGCTTGGTGTAGGCATCTTTCTTTGGTGCAGCACGTTGGACTCTCACTTCTTCAAAACATGCAGCCCACTCAGCCTTTCGAATGTCAACATCATCATTTGAGGCTTGGGCTGTTCCTTCGGCCTTCTCCGTTTCCTGCTCCATCTTGTTCAGTACCTCAAAAGTATCACTGACTAGGGACTCACCCAGATTGGGGACCACATTACCCTCGTTGTTAGCATACTGAGGATACTCTTCTGCAGTGATATCTTCGACCTCGACTTCATCAACATCATTTAGCTCTTCATCACTGGTCGAATCAACTGTTGGAGCATCTTTGACGATTTCATCCGGATTGAGTTGAACATCTCTGCCAGTTGCTCGTTAGATAGGTCATGAATTATTTCCCCTTCTTCAGGGGTATAACTCACAGACCTTCTTACAATCCCTTGCAGATCAAGAATCATGGTTAGTTGAGTCTTGACCTGTTGAAGGGGAGCAATATCAAACTCATCTCTTTGAAAATTTGGATCTGTTTGATTTAAACATTCAACACATAAATCATTAGTAAATAATCAAACAGAATTACATTAACTTAATATATAAACATTCAAAACATTGTTTTTCAGTACATGATTCAAACACAAAAAGTAAATAAATACATAAAACATCTAATCTGTACTTTTGTCTTGAATCATGGTCTCATCGCTCGGAGGAGCAGAGGTGGTAGATGACTGGTCCTGTCGATTCTTCGATCTT
This sequence comes from Flaveria ramosissima, assembly GCA_025215565.1. Classification (NCBI taxonomy): domain Eukaryota; kingdom Viridiplantae; phylum Streptophyta; class Magnoliopsida; order Asterales; family Asteraceae; genus Flaveria; species Flaveria ramosissima. Next base: position 66,700,893 of record CM046036.1, read on the forward strand.
CGTTCTTGACCTGAAGCACAGGCCGATGCAGCCGCATCCCCTCCTTCTGCTTCGTCATCATCATCTTTTCCCTCTGTCCTTTCTTCCTCTGTCTCTTCCTCATCCTCATCATCCTCCTCATCCTCATCATCATCTTCATCCTCGTCATCACCATCTCCATCATCTCCATCACCCTCCTTTATCTTTAAGGGCTCATCTTTTGATCCCTTTAACCGCATCATAATGGTCTTGTTGGTAGTCTCCAACTCCTCTATACATTTGGCTGATTGGGCCTGCTGGTCCTGGAGTTGGGACATCTCGACTCTCTGTGCATCCATCAGCTGGGTCTGCTGCTCTATCACCCGAGCCTGCTCTGCCATCTGCTGAGACTGGGCAGCAGTCAGGTCGGTCAGCTGGCGAATCTGCGCAGCTTTCTCCTCATCTGCAGCTAGCAGGCGCATCACCATACGGTTTAGCGCCGACAGTTGTTCCTCTACCCCGATTGGAGGTAGAGGAGATCCATACAAGTGCGAGGACTGGGCTGATGGTCCTGCATGATGTGAGGTGGTGGTGGTAGTGGCTGTGGTGAATATGGGTCGGTAAAATGGTGAAGGTGATGTAGGTGTAAATGGTATGGTGGTGGTAGGTAAGGTGGTGGCTGTGGTAGCAGTAGTGGATGTGGTGGCTGTGGTGATGGGTGGTATGTCAGTGGAGGTGGTAGTGGTGGCTGTGGTGGTGGAAGTAGAGGCTACAGTGGTAACGAAGGTCAGTCGACGCTTCTTCTTCTTCAGTCCATGGGGTTGAGCCATCCTCTTCCTCCTAGTCCCAGTGGAAGTGGATGCTCCCCCTGCAGCTCTGCCCGCTGAACCCGGAGCATAGCTCGGGTCAGTCTCTGTCTCTCTGGAGTCCCGAGGGTGTTCACCAACCACCCTCAGCCCGTGTTCTGTGGGAACAACCTTGCTTCCCACAGTCCTCGTGAGGGGCTCCTCATCAGACTCCTCCTCCTCCTGATCACCAACAACAAACTCCTGATGAAAACCGGCCGTCTCAGCAACCTCTCCGGCAGGGGCAGACCCCGGGGGAATAACATCTGAATCAGTGCCTCTAGGTGGAGCAGGCATATCATCCCCGGCGTCTCCGCTATCATCATCATCAGAATCCATCTCTGGGAGGAGCAGCCTCTCATCATCAGAGTCACTGTCCTCATGACGCCATTTGCGTCTGCCTGGCGCCACATACCTCTCGTTGGCCAGGTGGCCAATCAGTCTCTTCACTTGGGGCTTCACCTGCTTCCCCCTATAAACTCTCATCCGGCCCAGAGTCGTATCATCCATGATCTCTAAAGCCACTGCATCATGACTCTCTTTGGGCAGATGTGGCAGCTTCTCGTTGAAGATGAGCTGTAAGAACCTGGGGTACATACAAAACCCCTCCTTTCCCTTGGCCTCCAAGTTCTCCACCAAGTAGGAGAATATCATGCTAGAAAAACTGAAGGGGTGGTTCAGCACCAGTGCCACGTAGGCATTTTGGATCTGGTCTGAGAGGTCGTCGAACCCACCCCTCCTCGATGCAACACACTTGAGGATCACGTGTGCTAAGTACTTGTACTGGGGCTCAGGTTGCTCTTGTTGAGCACACCTGAGTTGATGTCCCCAGCGTACTTTATCCTCAGAAAGCATCCTCGCACTGTCAGTGGATGTAATCTAGTAGGATGATCAGTGTCGTCCCCAAACTCTAGGACCCTCTGGATGTCGGCAGCAGTGATCTCAATCTCATGACCCAGTATAGAGCTCCTAATGCAGTAGGGCTCACGGGAGCGGTCCACAGAGGCATTCTCCCAGAATGCCTGATGCAGTGATCTGTATGGCGTGCAAGGAGTGGAGATAGCCTTATGAATCCTGGACCGTCTAAGAAAGGCTATAATGTCGGTAAACTCGGCCCCGTTCCTGGTAGTGTGATCCAAATGAGCACAGATGTTGTGCTTTGGATTTATGGACCATCTCTCTGCCATTTTCCTGAAACACACATGACATAGAACCATTAGTACATAAGACATGAAAATTCTGTTCTAAGTGTAATGTTGAAACTCATTCTGATTCATTCGTGCGAATGAATCATGCGACTGAATTCAGTCGTCTGTTCTTTCATGCGACTGAACTCATTCTGGTCAATGTGACATGCGATTGGGTTCAGTCTGCTGACTGAGTCTGCGAATGGTTCAGTCGGCCGACTGAGCTCAATCGCATGTTTCATTCGGGCGATTTGCCCAATCGCAAGTTTCAATCGTGCGATTGGAGTTCATCCGGGCGACCAGTCGCCTGTCCTGTAGTTCAGTCGCCAATCGTTCGAATCTTCAACAAAACAAGTGTTTTAACACAGATAACCGGTTCAATAGACTCGCATTCTTGTTACTAATAACCTATTAGACTTAATTTTAACATTTTGCTTAGTTTTGATAGGTTATTAGGTCTTCCTAGTCTCGGTTCTTGTTTCACAGTCGAGTAATCAAAATTAGGGTTTGAATCTTTCATGTTTTGGTACGATGAGTCTTCAAACTACCTGTATAATCAATACCGAGAGTCAGTGAATCAATATCAAGAAGAAATCAAAGTCTAATGAAATTTTGGCAGCGTAACGGTAGGGTGTGCGATTTGAGAGCGATTGGGTTGTGATGAATGAAATGCGATCGACTGTGCCCTTTAAATACTGAAGCTGAGTTCAATCGGCCGACTGGCCTCAGTCGCTCAGTTCATTCGGGCGACTAAGGCTCAATCGTACGATTGGCCCAGTCAGTCGCATGCTGTTGACCGACTGAGGTTCAGTCGGTCGACTGACTCAGTCGTGCCTTTCATTCGCATGTTCAGTTGACCGAATGAGTTTCAATCGGTCGACTGACTCATTCGCCCCCTTCCAATCGGTCGAATGGGCCATTCTGATAAGCCATTCGTGTGAATGGCTCAATCTCATGTCCATTCGTGCGAGTGGAAGCCATTCGCATGGTTGGTCCATTCTCATGGTCCAATCGTGCGAATGGGTCACACTTAGTTAATTTTCTGCCATTTTTACCAATTTACATTTAAACCCTTTTAAATTATTGAAATTAACGTTATGAGCTTTTGATCATCTCAGACATGATCATTTTAACTTGAAAACTTTATGATCACCTCAGACGTGATCCTTTTAACCAATTTAGTCACCTCAGACGTGACCCTTTTTAACACTTTGTCACCTCAGACGTGACTGTTTTAAATTTTAGAGCACATGTGGTCATCTCAGACATGACCCTTTTAGTGAGTTGGTTCCTTTCTGATTTTCCTGATGTAGTCCGACAACCTAATAAAATTAAAATTAAAAACTACTAACTAACTTAGAAAATTTAAACTAATTACTCAAACAAACTTGTTTTTGGCTTTTTGTGAGAGATAAATCCTAAGATAGACATCTACGGGATTTGGTTCCGGAATAGACAGCTTCAACTTGGATTGACACACCTGGACCAATTCAATTTTGGAATCATACAGGCAAGTCAAATCATTTGGGACTTGTTATCAAAATCTTTTGATGCTCAATTCTCGGTGTTCATCCAGAGTCGTTAGCAACTTAAGGAAATCATACTGAAACTCTTAGATTGTCACATTGATTTGAACTTTTGAGAATTGTAGCCACAATGATTGTCAATATGTTTGTCCACTTAAATCCATACACAGACTTTTGACACAGACTGGTGACTGATTTAGGTTTAATTATTTCAACTAACATTTGTGGATCCCACACTTATATGGTAATCAACATTCCTCAGGAGCTTTTGAGCGGTCTACGGGTATTATTACAAGAAGAGACTATTCTTAGAGCTTTCAAAGAGAAGCCAGTCCTCAGGTCAGTGCCATCGCACAGCAGAGAGGCGGCAAACAACAATGAATTCTAGAATATCTAGGTTATGCTTATCCTCAGGTCAGTGCCATCGCACAGCAGAGAGGCACACAACCTATCTCCTTGTTAGAGCAGCTTATTTTATTTTACACAAAATGCACCAACAACATAAGTCATTAGCTTTATAGCATTTGTCTTTCATTTTTTCTTTGCTTTGCTCTAATTATGGTCATCCGCACACATTTGTGGCGTTTAAATGCTCATTACCCCTTATTGGAATATTGTTGATTGTGTTAACCAGTGATAAGATGGAAGCCCACAGTCAGTTGAACAACTTAGTTTGATCTTGAGTTCACCAGTCAGGTCTAATCATCTATTGTGTTGAATCTACCGACATATCATTTGTGGTCTAGCAACCTCTAGGTCTACTTTCTTTGTGTTACCTTAGGAGTTACCAGTTTTCTATCATCTTCCCTTTTGTATTGCCTAGACTACACAGACTTATACTTTAAATTTTTGCATCTTTTCAAAACTTAAATTTTTAAAGTCCCTCTTGATTTGTTCCTGTGTACTATCATTTTCCAAAGGTGTTGAATCGGTATCACAGATACGATCTACCTTATATCAGCTATTCACTCCTTCTCCCTCATTTTTTTTTTTTTTTTAATTTTTTTTAATGTTAACTTGCTGACATATTCTCCCCCTAAAATACTAAAATCATTACTGGTTAATTATTTTAGGATTTTAATAAACAGCAAAATAACATGAGTTTAAATTTAACATTGACGAAAATAAACACATAAATAAAATAAAATAAAATAAACTTTAACTAAACTACATCGGACTACACATTATTCTCATCAGGAATTACCTCACTTTTCTTTTTAACGCCGTTGACCTCTAGCAAATATTGAAAACGTGGTTTATCAAAGGCTTTAGTATAGAGGTCAGCGCGTTGAAAATCAGTATTAATTTTAACCACATCAATTAAGTTCTTTTCAAAACAATCTCTTATGAAATGGTATTTAATACCGATGTGTTTGGTCTTAGGATGTTGAACCGGATTTTTAGTTACTGCAATTGCAGCAGAGTTATCAACAAAAATAGGAGTAGACGAGAATTTTAAACCGTAATCCCGCATTTGCTGTTGAATCCAGATGATTTGTGAACAGCAACTTGCAGCAGCAACATATTCGGCTTCACAGGTTGACAATGCAACCGATGTCTGCTTCTTACACTGCCAGGTAACTAATCTTCTCCCAAAGAATTGACACCCTGCTGATGTAGACTTGTAGTTCATCTTGCAGCCCCCGTAATCCGAGTCACTATACGCGGTAAGCTCAAAGTCATCATCATGAGGATACCACAATCCAAGTGTGGGTGTACCCTTCAGATAACGAAAAATCCTCTTGACCCCGATCAGATGGTTGACCTTAGGTTTAGCCTGATATCTAGAACATAAACATGTAGCATACATAATATCAGGTCTTGAGGCAGTGAGATACATAAGGGATCCAATCATTCCTCGGTACATCGTGGCATCTACAAGATCTCCATTCTCATCAGGTGCTATATCGTGATTCGTAGCAAGTGGAGTCCCAGCAGCAGAAGCATTCTCCATGTCAAAGCGACTGAGAATGTCTCCTACATACTTGGTCTGATGTAGAAAGATCCCATTTGGTGTCTGATCCACCTGTAACCCGAGAAAGAACTTCATCTCCCCCATAGCACTCATCTCAAACTCTTTCTTCATCACTGCTTCAAACTCTTTGCATAACTCTTCGTTCTTTGAACCGAAGATTATGTCATCAACATAGATCTGTACAAGCAGTAGGTCGCCATCCTTTTCTTTAATAAACAGTGTGCAGTCAATGACTCCCCTGCGAAAGCCGTGTTTCACAAGATGAGTCGAGAGTTTCTCATACCAAGCTCGAGGAGCTTGATGAAGCCCGTATAAAGCCTTGTCGAGCTTGTAAACTCTATCCCGATGATAAGGATCTTCAAATCCCTCGGGTTGACTTACATAGACTGTTTCCCTGATTTCCCCATGAAGGAATGCACTCTTCACATCTAATTGGTAGACTTTAATCTTCATGTACGATGCATAGGCAAGGAAGATACGAATGGCTTCCATCCTTGCCACGGGTGCAAACACCTCATTGTAGTCAATTCCCTCGACTTGGCGAAAACCCTGAACCACCAATCGAGCTTTGTTCCTGATAATGACCCCTTGGTCATCCTTCTTGCATTTCAAGTACCCATTTGGTGCCAATGACTTTAGCACCTTTAGGTCTATCAACCAGAGTCCATACACCTAACTTCTTGAACTGCAGAAGTTCTTCTTGCATGGCACTCACCCACGCCTCATCATTTAGTGCCTCACTGACATATTTTGGCTCAACCTGCGAGACAAAACATCGATAAGCACCATCATGAATGTAACCCTTCTCCATAACCGAGGCGTAATCAGCTGAGTATAGCTGATTTCGGGTTTGTACTCCTGATCTGACATCCCCAATAACATTGTCAAGGGGATGATAGACGTTTAGTCGTGATCCTGGAGTAGTAGGAACAGCCACCTCAGAACCGAGATTATGAACATGTGGTTCTGCATCTGAGGTAGTTGGAGTTTGAGGTTCCGAAGTCGAAGGTGCATCACTTGTAGATGCTTGTGGACTTTCAGGAACTGGAACCTGTTCCTCCTGACTGTTCTGGTCATCTGCTTCAGCTTCATCTTCAGAGGAGGAGTCACTGTCATCGACTACTCCCCCTGACTGAGTAGATGATTCTCCCTGTATGCTAGATGGTGTATTCAGAATATCATACATCATCCTAGTAGCTAACTCATCATCCGAGGGAGAGAGAGGGATGTTGAAGGACTTGAAGAATCCATCATAGTCGAAGAAGTAGGCGGGTCCTTTGCCTGTAGGTGGTGTGGTATATCTCTGAACGTCAACATTACACCACACTTCTACAAGACCCGTTGAGTTGTTGTAAACTCGCTTGTTCGGTATGTTGTATCCTAGAAAGATTCCTTCATCCGCCTTCTCGCTGAATTTGCCTTCTTGTGTCTTCTTCAGAAGTGTGCACGGCGCGCCAAAAGGTTCAAGATACTCCAAATTCGGTTTGCGTCTTTGTAGTAGCTCGTAACATGTCTTTCCGTGGCGCTTGACTATTAGGACTCGATTCAGTGTATAACATGCATTTGCCACTGCCTCATTCCAGAATTGGATAGGCAGTTTCGAGTCCGCCAGCATAGTCCGTGCTGTCTCTATCAAGCTTCTGTTTTTCCTCTCAGCAACACCATTCATCTGAGGCGTGTAGGCAGAAGTGAATTGATGCACAATTCCCTTTTCCTTGCAGTATGCCTCCATCCATTGGTTCTTGAATTCTGTCCCGTTGTCTGAGCGTACTTGTCTAACCTTTAGCTTGTAGAGAGATTCCAGTGTGGTTACTAACTCCTTGAATGACTCAAATGTTTCTGATTTGGATTTCAGAAACATTACCCAAGTGAACCTTGAGTAGTCATCAGTGACCACAAAACAGTACAAGTCGCCTGCAATGCTCTTTGTACTGACTGGACCAAACAGATCCATGTGAAGAAGTTCAAGAGGAAGTTCTATTGAATGAACTTTCTTTTCCTTATGAGACTTCTTTGTCTGTTTGCCTTTCTTGCAAGCTACACAAAAGTCAGGAAGCTGGAAGTTCTTGACATTAACTCCTCTCACCAATCCTTCTGAATCAAATGATTCATCTTCCTTTGACTAATGTGTCCCATTCTCCTATGCCAGGAGATGGAATCCTTCTCAGTAGCTTTAGATAGAAAGCACTGAACCTCATGATCCGTTGTAGCAGCTGTTGACAGATCCAAGACATAAAGGTCTTTATATCTTGAAGCAGTCATCAGAACTTGGTCCTCTGGGATCATGTAGTCTTTCTTCAGCACGTAACACTTCTTGTTGTCGAAGATGACCTTAAATCCTTTATCACAGATTTGGGAAACAGAAAGTAAGTTATTCTGAAGTTGTTGAACGTAGTTCACCTTATCAAACTTAACTTTCTGATTTCCCACTTCTCCCTGAGCTGTGATATAGCCTCCCTTGTTTCCAGCAAAGGAAACATGCCCTCCTTTTATTTGCTTGACGTTTGATAAAAGGGCTCTATTTCCTGTCATGTGCCTGGATGCTCCGCTGTCTACAATCCACGTGTTAGTCTCAGCACTGTATCGAACACCCTGCACATACAAAGTAAATGAATTAGTTTAGGTTAGGAACCCAAGCCTTTACTGGCTTGGGTTTCCCAGAGGCATCACACATCATAAACTCCACCCATTGACCCTTCGAGGGTGAGGGTAGCTCAGGTTCCTTCTTGTCATCAGTATCAGACACGCAGGATGACTTTTCTTTCCATAAGCCAGATTTGTGCAAGGCCTGTTTATGATAAACAGTCGTCTGGCTTACAGGTTGGACTTTAGGTTCACTAGCTCTTCTAGGTGGAGTCAGAGAACTCCTCTTAGAAGACCTAGGCTTAGAGTCCTGAAGATCAATCTTCTTCCTAGGTGTCTGATAGAAAGGACAATAGGAAGCAATGTGTCCACATTCTCCACAGTTGTAGCATGACCGGCTATCAACTTTATGAGTAGACTTTCTTTGTGGAGAAGTGCGTGACACTCTAGTAACATCAATCACTTTAGGTTTTGACTCTTGTGCGTTAGATGTTTTCTCTGGTTTAACAAAATTAACTGGTTTTAACCTGTTTAACATCTTTCTCTTTTTGGTTAACTGGTTTTTGACTTGAAGCATGTGAAAAATTAACATTTGAAGTCCTTTTAGGTTCTGATTTGACTCTGTTTGACCCTGACTTTAAGTTAACTTTTTCAAATTCATTTTCCAGATTAACACAAGGCAATTTACCCTTTGCCTTTGAAGTGGCCTCCTTTTGTTTGTGTCCAGATTCAGTAGATGAACATGAGGTATCTGGATCACTAACAAGAGGAGTAGACACCACGTGATCCTTGATGGGGTTATTATTTACTGGTCTAGTCTTAGTGTTCATCAAGGTCTCAGGTGGTGGTGGAACCACTTTGTAACCCAATCCCTCCCCGTTATTCCTTTCTCTCACTAAGTGTTGAACTATGTGTGAAGAACTAACTATGCAGTTTCTGTTTTAATGAATTTACTTCTACTTCTAGAACTGCCGTTTGCTTCTTAGTGTCTTCTAGGGAGTTTAGATAGTACCTAATGTCATTTGCTTGGTTAAAGGCAACTACTTCGGTTTCCCTAAGCTGTTTAGTCAATAGGTCTATCTTTTCTTTATAACTATGCTCATTTTGTTTTAATACTCTATTAGCCTCAGTGCACAGTTGTAAATCTTTTACTAAGTTATCATTATGATCTAATAACCTAGCAAATTTTTCATCTATGCTATTCCTAAAAGTATCACAATCAGAACAAGCATGATTATTAAACATTTGGTCAGTAGTACTTACCTGAGTTGGTTCAGAAGAGCTAGCCATCAACGCAGCATCAGATGTCTCTGGTTCTGGTGATTCTGTCTTTTCTGTCTCTGACTTGGAAGTCTCCTCCTTTGGCTTGTAACTGACCTCGGCTGCAGTTGCTTCTTCACTATGTGACATCGCTATCTCAACTGCTAGATCACCTTCACTCGCAGAATCATCATCAATATCCTCTACACTGGCAATATTTGATTCTCCTGGTGAGACAAACCTAAAGCTCCAATCCTGTCCTTCATCATCATGAGCAGTCAAGGCTTTTGGATCCTTGTTTGATGAAGTAGAACTGGAAGCTTGCTTGTCTTGGCGAGTAAAGGACGAGAACGGGTTCCCATTACCCGTCTTCTTTGGCTTGACACATTCTCTTTTGAAGTGCCCCTTCTCTCACAGTTGAAGCAGGTCACTTTGCTCTTGTCAAAGCCAAATGTGGTATCCTTTGTAGCTACCAAGTTCTGTCCAGTCTTTTTAACAAACTTCTTCGCCCTTCGGACAGCACTAGCTAAGGCCCACATTATATCCATCCTCTCAAGCTCCATTTCGTCCACCTGCTCGTAGTCCTCATCTGCCAGATGGCAGTTTCAATCTTCCCGGCAACAAGTCCATCATATGAATGAACCACTGCAGCTAGAAGATCCATATGCTCTCGAGCTACTTCCACAGTCACATACCGAGGTTCTCGGTTTCAGTTTGGTAGCACTTGCTTCTGATCCAATATAGTGGGTACAAGACGACCCTGACGTGTCTGATCCAGAAGGAGAAGCATGTGAAGGACCTGACGAGCTAGACACAAAAGCAGTCTGGAGAGGCGCTCCAGATGTCTTAGCTTGAGGCGTGGCGTTGTATAAAGCTGGATTTTGTGTGTACGAAGACTTCTGCGCTCTGTACTTCATCCTTAGTGCTTCTTCTCGCAACTTAAGAATGAAGTCATTAATATCCAGCTTTACAAGAATTCCATTCTGTCTCAGGTTAGACACGAATGAAGCCCACTTATCAGGCAATCCGTCTGCGAAGTTACACACTTTCTCTTCCATGGTCGTTTCCACTCCATGTGTATGCAGTTCGCTCATCAAGTGGTAGAATCTATCTATGACATCGTCTAAACTCTCGTTACCAATCGATGAGAAGTTATCAAATTCCTTCTTTAACTCCTTTGCCTTGATTGCCTTCAACGAAGCATTCCCATCATACCTCTTCTCTAGCTCATCCCACAGTTTCTTGGACTGCTTATTCTCTAAATACTGGTGGAATATGTTTTTGGGGATAGACTGGGTGATCAATGCATAAACCCTTTTCTCTGCATTGTACTTGACTTTCTGTGCGTCCGTCATCCCACCTAACGTTAGCTTGACTCCATCAGCTCCCACCGGCGTACTATACCCAATCTCAATGGCTTCCCACAGATTAAGTTCTACTCCATTGAGGTAGATCTCAAAACGTTGTTTCCAGTGGGGAAACTCATCTAAAGTCAAGAGCTTTGGGGGTTTATTGTGATTACCCACCTCACTCTCAAGCAGCAGCAGGTTCTGTATCCTCGAGTCCTTCCCAGCAGTAAAGGCTGACATCTGATCTTCCATGGCAAATAACTTAGAATCTAATCAAACAAACTTTCACTGATGCGACTGAAGGATGCGAATGGTCTAATCGTGCGTATGAACTCTGCGACTGGTTCAATCGTGCGGCTGAACTGGGCGATTGGTTCAGTCGTGCGAATGAATCTGGTGCGTATGAGCTATGCGAACGAACGGTTCAGTCGGCCGAATAAAGGTGCGGCTAGGTCCAATCGTGCGAATGAGCAATGCGAATGGAGTCCAGTCGTGCGAATGAGTCACTCGTGCGACTGAAGCTGCAGTTTTGCGAAATTTTCTAGGTTTGACGGGTTTCAGCCGTAAAAATTCGAAATTTCACAAGTCCTAATCGCCTAAGTCCGTAGAAACCAAACTTCGATGAGCAGGGAACGTCCAAGATCACTTTTGACACCAAAGATTGCGTTTTTAGTGCAAAAACACAAACTTTTATGCAATCTTGATTGAATCAACACGTAATCAAGAGCCAAAGCTCTGATACCACTTGTTAGGACCTGGTATTTGAACGAAATACCTAGTGATTAGCGTGTTAAACCAACTCAAATCGTGCGGAATCCTATTTGATTGGCGATCCAATCAGTAAGAACACACGAAGAATCAATCAAGAATTGAATCTAACGTTAGAAGTCAATTAGGAATCGATCTAATGTGTTCTGTGAACTTGGAGAACGATTTGGGAGGCTTCTGGACGGCTAGGGTACGTCTGGAATCGTAATGGTATGAATGCTTTTGTTTTTCCACGAATTGGGTCTATTTATAGGTTAGTATTGTTCAATCGTGCGACTGGCCCATAAGTATGGTTCAGTCGTGCGATTGAACCATGCGGTTGATTCATCCGCACGACTGAGTGTTCAGTCGTGCGACTGAGCCAATCTTATGTGTCAATCTTACGACTGATCCAGTCTCCTGGTTCAGTCGTGCGATTGAGTCAATCGTATGAAGTTATTCATGCGTGTGGTCCATTCGCATGGGCCATTCGCATGAGAACTTCATTAAGTTAAGTTTGAATGTTTTAATTAATATAACATTATATGTAACCATTCAAACAATCATAAACCCAATCAATTCAATCACGACTCATTAATGAAATATAAAACATTACAAATAACAAACAATCCATGTCATTTCATTAATCAATACAACTTACATCATAATCAGACAGACAAGATTTATTACATTACAAATCATGATCTAGGGACATACATGCATCAACATGATTGATTTTGGTGGAAGTTGGGATGACCACCTACCGTTAGCTGAATTCTCATACAACAACAGTTATCATGCCAGCATTGGTATGCCTCCATATGAGATGTTATTCGGAAGGAGATGCAGAACACTCGTTTGTTGGGGTGATATTGGTCAGAAGGAATTAGGGAGCGTCGAGGTAATCGAGGCTACGACTGAGAAGCTTGAGAAGATTATAGCCTTCATGAAGGCAGCCAAGGACAGACAGAAGTCGTATGTTGATAAACGACGCAGGCCGATTGAGTTCCAGGTGGGTGATCGGGTAATGTTGAAGGTCTCACCTTGGAAGGGTATCATCCGCTTTCGAAAGCGGGGTAAATTGAGCCCAAGGTATATAGGCCCTTTCCGAATCATTGCTCGAGTAGGAGAGGTGGCCTATAGACTGGAGTTACCGGATGAGTTAAGTGGAATTCACCCGACATTCCATGTATCTCAACTAAGGATGTGCTTAGCTGATGAAGATATGATTGTTCCACTGGAGGATATCGAAGTAGACGAACGGCTCAATTATGTGGAGCAACCAGTGGCAATCATCGACCGAAAGGAGAAAAGGCTGAGAAATAAAGTGGTTCCTCTTGTGCGTGTACAGTGGAAGCACAGGAAGGGATCCGAGTCAACGTGGGAGACTGAGGAAGAAATGAGACAACATTATCCACGTTTGTTCGAGGAATAACAGGTTTCGGGGACAAAACCTATTTAAGGGGGGTGGACTTGTAACACCCGGTTATTTATTATTTTGAAGCCGACGAAGGAAGAAAAAGAAATAAAGTTCAAAGTCGAGGGACCAAACTCGCCAACAAAAGAAAGTCGGGTGAGTGGGAGTATATAAGGGAGAGGGCAACCCTTACCCTCTCCCCCACACTCATATTTTCAGCTATCAAAGAGAGGAGAAGAGAGAAAGGAAGAAAAGAGGAAGAAAGGGTCGGTTCGGGTGGTTCGAGTGGACAAAATCATCGAGTAGCAAGCCAAATCGAGGCCCTTGTCGTTGTGCTCGTTTGTGTGAGTTCTAGGACCCCACTTTTACTTGTTTTCAACCGGTTTTAGGGCTGGAAAGCATCAAAAACCCGTTTTTGTATGTGTATGTGTTTGACCCATTTGGGTGTGTTGTGTGTGATGCGTTTAGAGTATGTTTCCGGGCTTGTGTGTGCTTGTATGGTGTTGTGGTATGCATTCCTAAGGTCTAAGATGGTTGATTTAGGCTTAGAATGGGTTTGGATGAGCTTGGAGGCCGAAAATGGCAGATTGGGTTCGGGATGAACTCCATTCTGCATCAGCTAGGGCTATGCGACCGAATGAAGGCCATACGGCCGATTGAGAGGCGATTGAGGGTCATTCGCACGATTGGGATTCATTCGCACGATTGAGGGTTCAATCGCACGACTAAGGTTTCAGTCGGACGATTGGGAGTCCAGTCGCATGGGGAATCATACGACTGAGGGTTCAGTCGCATAGATGCTTAGTCGCAAGAGTCCATTCGCATGAGGTCAGTCGTATAGGTGCTCATTCGCATTAGTTCCATCCGCATGAGGTCCATACGCACGACTGGATGTCCATTCGCATAGATGTACATCCGCATGAGTCCAATCACATGATGTTCAGTCGCATGGAGGTCATGCGACTGAAGGGCGTCCATACGCCCGAATAGGGCTGTTGCACTCGAAGGAAAGTGTAGTTCGACTCCTGACTTTCGGAGAAAAGTGCAGATGTAAGTTTTGACGTAAAGGTCCCCGTAAGAGCATGTAAGATGACTGTTATGACCTTAGAGAGCATGTTGGGCTTGATGATGATGATGTTGCATGTTTATGCATGTTATGTATGTATGATGTTGTCCTGTATGATGATGATGTATGTGTATGATATGTTCCTTATTATGATGTACGTTTATCTTTCTTGTGGCTTTACGTGTCATGTTAATGAATGAATGAAGTATTATGTAAGGTAAAGTTAAAGATAATAAAAGAGGAACATGAAGTAAGAATGCATGCATTAATGAATGATGAATGAACGAAGGAAGGCTTGCAAGCACATATATGAGGTGAGCAACTCTGTGTTGCAAGACTCGGATAACGTGCAATCATTGAGATTGCCCATGGGGTGAGCAACCTTGTTGTTGCAAGAGACTCGAATAACGTGCTATCGTGATGTTGCCATGAGGTGAGCAACCTTGTTGTTGCAAGAGACTCGGATAGCGTGCTATCATTGAGATTGGCAATGAGATGAGCAACCCTATGGTTGCAACAGACTCGGATAGCGTGCAATCGTTGAGATTGCTATTGAGGTGAGAGACTCTGTCGTCGCAACAGACTCGGAAGAATGAACGTATAAAAAGAACGAAAGTTAATGAATGTGATGAAAGATAATAATGACATTATCTGTGTATACGTATGATGAATGATCGCATGAGAAAAGGAATAGTTTTTAATGAAAGTAAAGTATGTTTTATTATAAAACTAGAACTCACTCAGCAACGCTGACTTTTTATATGTTTTCCAGTTGGCAGGTAATGATTGCTGAGGATGGCACTGCAAGGCTACTCGGCTCTTTTGGGATGGCATCCATTTATAATGCTTTTGTGATATAATACAAACATGAATTTTGTAATCGGATAATGATGTATTATTTGGCAAAAGTGTTTATAATGAAATGAGATGTCATTTTTGGAAAGTTTCCGCTGCAATATTTTTATGAGAAAAATGTAATTATATGTTTTATGTGCGATGAATGACCAACTGTAGGCGTCCCGGGAACGGGGTCTTACATTAGAGGCCCAACTAAATTAATAAAATGCATATTTTTATAGGAGGGTGTATTATTGTTGGACTAAAGGCCCAACAAAATTAATAAAGTATGTAATTCTACTTTACAAAATTTGAAGGCCCTTTAAAATTAAGGGCCCAAAGCCCTAGCTTTACTAGCTTTAGGCTTGGAACGACCCTGTTGGTGGATGGTCGGTAGTTCAAGGAGGTGGTGGTGTTGGTGGTGGTCAAGAGTTTTGAAATGGAAGAAGGAATGGGGAGGATCTGACTGGTTTTCCAATGAGGTGGTGGCGGTGGTCGGTTTTATGACGAGGTGTTGGCAGTGGTCATCAGAGCTAATAAGGGGACGAGGAAGATGAAGTATAAAGATGGGGTCTCTTATCATTTTTTGTTTATGTTTTGTTATAAAGGGTAATTTGATCATTTCACAAGTATTTAACGATCCAAGTTAACAGACATCCATTTCAATGACCATTTTTGTTATGTTTTTGCAAATTATTGGATAAAGCTTGTAATTTATATGACTTAGGGACCAAAAGTGAAAATCAGGACATACCATAGGGACTATCCGTGTATTTAAGTTTATAATGTAAAATTATGATTATTATGCTACTTGAATTATCCTTAATAACAAAAATAAAAGTTAGAAGTGTCATTGCTTAAATTGCAAGTATAAATTATTATTAATCAACGCATCATAGTTTGAATTGTTAAAATTTAATTTTTCTAATTTAAAAAGTCTTAAAATGACATTGTTAATATTAACATAAGAGAAAATGTGATCATCTTCTCTCTTAGTGCTTCTAACATTAACAATAAAGATACATATATAATATCACTTTATTTTGGTTTGTTTTATACTTCTTTTAAAAGTGTTCAATCACAATTTACCTTTTTATACATTTACAGCTTTTTATAAGATATTGAAACATTAAGTTGACTAATTGCACACTTCTTTTAATAATTAGTTTATTTATTAACCTATATGTTTAAAGATGAACTGTTTTGAAAAAGATGTGTCTTTTTAATTTAGTCCAAATGAATTTATTCTACATCTCTATCATGGGTGTCGTGATCATGTTCTTTTTGACCAATGATGTCAATTTGGAATCAAGGATTTTTAATTTTGTCATCTAACATATAATAAAGGTATGTTTTTCTAAACATGAGTACCTAATTATATCTACATATATTAAATGAAAACTTTGATGAACAGAAAAGAAAAATCTATAGTTTCAACTGTTGAGTTCACTTACAAGGTATTTTAATAATATTTTAAATTTTAAATTTACTTTTAATATATGTTATCTTTTTGTAAAATATGATGTTTTTATAAAATTTTGTTGCGACGTGTTGATTTTTATCTACATTTCGGTATAAGTTTCGTCGAAACCGACTTGAATCATACGATGTATTTTTTTTCTCAATGTATTGTTTTTTAAAATTCTAGATATATCATTACGAAGTCATAGTTTCTACCTATGTTTTGATATAAACTTTATCAAAATTGAGACCTAGCAACGCATGGCCAAAACAAGTGTATCAAGTATGATTTTTTTTTCACGACAACTTAATGTTATATAAACTTTGAATATATCGTTATGATCTATATGCTTTTACCTACATTTCGATATTAATTTTTCAAAACCAAGTTGTTGATTCAAAAAATCTACTAGTTCGTTATATTGCATAACAGAGGGAATGGAGTGTTAGTCAATTATTGCGTACTAGCTTTAGTAAACCCGTGTATTACACGGTTTAAATAAATAAAATATTAATATAATAAATTTATTAATTAAACAATGATATTCTAAAATATGATATGACTGAAATAAAAAAACGGTAATATCAACTTTTCAGAATTTTGTTTTTAAATTTCTTTTATTGAAAATAAATATTTTGTTTTAAACAAACCTTATAAAATGTCATTTTTGAAAGTTTTCTTATTACAACTCCAAAATTTGATAATTTCAAACTATTAATTTATTTAGAAATAACCTTAATAAATAGATTTCTTTCTTAATTTATTAATTATTAAAAAGTATTAAAATAGTATTATTAGTAATTAAGGTAATTATTTAATAGGAGAGAGAGGCGAGAAAATTTTGATGAGGATGATTGTGGTGCTGACACGTGTCACCCCAATGATTGTGGTGCTGACACGTGGCACCCCATTTACCCTTTTATTAGAATAGAAAGATTTATACCAATGATTCTTAGCACAAGTGGTTGAGATGATGTACCAAAACAATTGAAAATGGGAAGGTCTTGGATTAGAGTCTCACTTGAAGCAAAAATGTTTTGGGTTGATTCAAAGATTTTTCAGTTGTCGGTTTTCTCGTGAGGGGGTTGAGAGTGCAGTTACTGTTAAAAAACGTATTGATGAGCCCGATTAAAATAACATTTATCCTTCAAAACATGGTCATCGTTTGGTTTCATGTTTAGCTGACAATGTTTACACCCGGACAATCAGTTTGACTTATGTTTTAATTTTTAACAAACAAAACAAACAAACAAACAAACAAACATAACAAGTAAATCCCACTCAAGAGCAGGGTTTGGGAGGGGTAGTTGGTGGCGAGTCTTTCCTCTATCTTGGGAGATAGAGAGACCGCTTCCGAGGAGACCCCCGACTCAATAAGGAAAACAATAACCGTAGCAATCATAATATACGGCATACAACACACAGGTAAAGATCACATAAAAGCTCAGAGAGTGTGTACAACAAATAAGCGGCAAGAAACGCGATAAAGGGCAGATTGAAGAAAACAGGGGTCCCGCAACTAAGTCTACGTCTACCCTTCCTACCCACAGATCCCGCTAAAAGTCCTTAATTTTAATTCTACGCCTCCATGCACTCCTATCCTTAATCATGTGCTCAGAGAGGTGCAAGTCTACCATATCTCGCCTAATTATCTCGTCCCAAGTCAACCTAGGTCTACCTCTACTCCTCCTACCCTCTACGTTGATGTTCTCTACTACTCTAATGGGTGCTACCATCGGCCTCCGCTTTACGTGCCCAAACCATCTTAATCTTCCCTCTCGGATTTTATCTGTGATACCAGCCACCTCTAGCCTCTGTCGAAACACGTCGTTTCTTATTCGATACAATCTTGTGTGGCCACACATCCACCTCAGCATTCGCATTTCCGCGACCTCGATTTGTCTCTGGTGCGATTTCTTTATGGCCCAACAGTCTGTTCCGTATAACATAGCTGGACGTACTGCCACTCTGTATAGTTTTCCCTTTAGTTTTGCTGGGAACCTCTTATCACACAGGATCCCTGCTGCTGCTCTCCATTTGCACCATCCTGACTGCACACCGGTGAGCTACATCGCTGTGTATCTCTCCGTCCTCCTGTACGTACGAGCCCAGGTATTTGAACCTAGACGTCTGTGGTACCGTTATACCCTAGATATTGATTTGGGTGTCCTCTTCATCCTCACCACTAAAGTTACAATGCATGTATTTCGTCTTAGAGCGACTTATCCTTAAGCCTCTGCGCTCTAGTGCGGCTCTCCACTGTTCTAGCCTCTCGTTAAGCACTGGTTTAGATTCTGATATTAAGACAATATCATCCGCAAACAGCATGCACCAAGGGACTGGCTCTTGTATAGACTTAGTCATCTCATCCAACACTATTGTGAAGAGAAATGGGCTCAATGCCGATCCTTGGTGTAGTCCCACTTCCGCCGGAAAAAGTCTGTGTCTCCGACTGGTGCTCGCACACACGTTTTTGTCCCTTCATACATATCCATTATTATTTTGATATACCTCTCTAGTACCCTTCTAAGTCGTAGACTTTCCCAAATGAGTTGACGCGGCACATTCTAGGTCAATGAAAACCATATGTAGGTCCCTTTTCTTTTCTCTATATTTCTTCATTATCCTTCTTATGACGAAATTTTTAACAAACAAAAGAGGGTTAAAAATCTAGCCGAAATAACAATATTTATATATTTATATTTTAGTGATAGTTTTAAATTTCTTATTCTTAATACATTTGTTCAAACTGGCTCTAGAATTTCTAGGTTATGGAGTTGGTGTGCTCACTTTAAACTCTATATTATATTGATATTGAACTAGTTTTATATTAAACATGTATTCTTATGGTTCAAAATTTTGCATCTTATGTGTTCTAAGTTTTGTATTTAAAATATATTATATGAAAATCCAATAAATCCAAACATGTTAGTTCGGTTTGAACTTTTAACAATATGGTTTTACTTTACCAATATTAGAATTCTTTAATAATGTTTTGATTTACAGTTAACTTAATTCTTAAAAAACATAAAACAAAACAGAAAACACCCTAATTCAAAAAGAATATATATTACCAGATTAATGTTTATATGGTATTTATGAGGGAAAAAACAACTTTTGTCCATAATATTTTGTCTTGTTGCATGTGAGAATAGCAAATAGGTGGTTACCAAACCTTTTGGGTGACCACCACCATATGATCATGAACCACAAAGCATGCATTTCATAGATGACTTCCAAAAGTGGTCCATGAGACCAACACTTACACAAGATCCATGAAATCCAAGCTTAAACACAAAGTTTCAATCCAAAAATGTAACAAACAAAATGTTTGAACACAAAGTGTGACCATTATTTAACAACCTTATAGAAGTTAGGGTAAGAAAGTGTTGGTGATCTTTAATGATATTTAAACAACTATGCATTTTAAGTTATTTTTAATTAAGGAACCAAAGTGTGACCATTATTTAACCTTATAGAAGCCATGTGGTTTGTCTGTGGTTTATAAAGATTTAAATCATTACTGACAGTATAATTCATATGTTTCATCAAAAAAATAAAAAAGAACATACACGATGTTTTTTACCATCAAAAGAAGATATTACCATGTTACGTTTACATGGTAATAACAAGACAATATTATTATGAAGAAACAACTTTTGTTTCATAACATTTTGTCTTTTAAGATAGCATGTGAACATAGCAAATTGATGGTCACCAAACCTTTAGATGGCCACCACCATATGATCATAAACCACAAAGCATGCATTTCATAGATGACCTCCAAAAGTGGTGGTCCATAAGACCATAACTTAACATCCATAGAATCCAAGCTTAAACACAAAGTTAGAATCCAAAAATATATGTAGCTAACAAAATGCTGAAACATAAAGTTTGAATAAACTTCAACCTTATAGAAATTGGATCAATAAAGTGTTGGAGATCTTCAATGATATTTAAAGAAACTGTACATAGTAACAAAGAACTAACAAGCATAACTTCACAACCTTAAAGAAAAAGATTTGAGAAAGTAATCCAACAAGAACACAATACAAAGAACCAAATTTCATTTGAAACTTCTAAATGATTCAACTCATAACTGTTCAAGATCCTTCAAAAGTCCAACTACTTGTTGCATGCTCGGTCTCTTAGCCGGAAGATCAGCTGTACACAAGTAACCAATCTTCAACACCTCAACCATTTGACTCTCGGTTCCAGTTTCACGAATTTTTGGGTCAATGATCTGTGACCCGCGATTCTTCCTCACTAAACCTCTCACCCAACTCACCAAGTTTGCATCTTTGGAGAAATTATCATCAGGGTACTCATCTTCAACAGGCTTTTTCCCTGTTATTAGCTCAAAGAGAATCACTCCAAATCCATAAACATCTGATTTTGGAGTAATCATATACGGTGAAGAGCTTCCATCTTGACTAAGAAACTCGGGTGGAATGTATCCAGGGGACCCACGAGTGATCTCATCTTCAAGTTCATTACCGAAAATCTTTGAAAGTCCAAAATCAGACAATCTTGGTTCAAGATTGTGATCAAGATAAACACTACTCGCCTTAACGTCTCTGTGAATGATTGGTGGTGAACATCCATGGTGTAGAAACGCCAATGCACGAGCTGTCCCCAATGCAACTTTATGCCTAAATCGCCATGTGGTCAACAACCCTTCGGATCCCACATTTTGAATCCCGTCATTGTTGCTTGCATCAATCTCCCATGTATCAGAACTCCAATCTTCTGTGGCCTGAACTCCAAGAGGAAGATCGTGAAGCAAATTATGCAAATTACCATTTTCCATGTAATCATAGATTGCAATACGTTGTTCGCCTGCCAAACAATATCCAGTTAAAGGGACAAGATTCGGGTGTTTTATCCTTCCAAGATACTCGAGCTCTCTTGCTGCTTCTTGATCAGTCATGGTGGATCCATGGACCAAAACCTTAACCGCCACATGGATGCCACCTGGCAAGAATCCTCTATAAACAGGCCCGAATCGCCCTTCAGCTAAAAGGGTCCCTCTATCAAAATTTGAAGTAGCCGAAAGAAGATCAGAGAATGTGAAATTTAGCAGCGGCTTTTCAAAGATCACAACGGGTACTAAAGTTGCAACCTTTACATCAGCTACCCAAGTAGTGGAATCCGTTTGGAATGAAAACGGTCCTGACATTACTTGCTCTTCTTTGTAAGAATCTTGTTTGACAGCCCACATTTGTGTTTTCTTTCGACATCCAAATGCAAAAAATAGCAACACCCCGAGTAAAAAGACTATTGAAACGGTTAAAGCTAAAGCAAGTTCTAGTCCCTTGCGGCTACGAGATTTTGACTTCAAAAGATTTGGGTTTGCAGCAATGGGGCAACTATTTGTTGACCCGATAAACGCAGATTGAAGGGTTTCGGTTGAAAACGCAGAATCACAAAGGGTTAGATTGTTGTATGAAAAATTGAATCTTTCCATCCATGGAAGCTTTTTCAAGAGAGCAATGGGTATCTCTCCAGTTAAATTGTTAAAGGAAAGATCAAGATTTTGGAGGGTTGTCAAGCTCAAAAGTGGGATTTTTCCAGTGAGATGATTACTCGAGAGATCAAGTGTCTTCAACTGAGTTAACAACGAGATTTCCATGCTAATTCGACCGATTAAATTGGTTTTAGACAAGTTTAAGTACTCCAAACTACGAAGTGAACCGATGTTGATCAAACTTTGCTCTAAAAATCTGTTCTTGGCAAGATTAAGGTGTTTTAGCGTATGGGTTCGACTCAAATTAGAGAAAAATTCTCCACTAATTTCATTATCAGATAAATCCAGATAAGCTAAATGAGAACTGAAGTTTAGCTGAGAAATGTGACCTTCAAAGTGATTACTACTCAAATCAGCAACTTCTAATGGCTCCTGAAAGATTTCAACAACTGACCCCTGGAAAAGATTCTTGGAAATATTAAGGTACGTTAAAGATTCCAACTTTAAGAAATCAGAACTCTTTCCATTGATTCCATTACCAGCAAGATTCAAGCTTTTGAGCTTAGGAAATGATGAACCAAAACTATCAGGAAGAACCCCACTGAAGTTATTCCAAGAAAAGTCAACAAAAGTTAATGAATGGCAGCTTATGATTCCCAATGGAACAGTGGAATCGAACCGATTTCGACTGAGATCAAGAACTTGTAAACCGGTTAATGAACTAACAGAATCAGGGAGCCTACCAAAGAAATTGTTGAAAGAAAGGTCTAATTTTTCAAGTGAACCAAAGTTCCCAATGTTACTTGGGAGATTCATGGAGATTTTGTTGTTTGAAAGATTAAGATTCTTGAGTGACCCCAAACTCCAAAAATCAGAAGGCAAATCAGTGATTTGATTATTGCTTAGATCTAAAGATTGAAGCTTTGTAAGTTTGCCAATTGTGTTATCAGGGATTGAACCAGAAAGACCCAAATTAGCAGCAGTAAGACCAATCACATTTTCTTGATTTGCATCACAGAAAACAACTTCCCATGAACAAACAGGTGCAGAAATGTTATAAACATGAGCAAAAGAAGATGAATTCGAACCCATTTGCCTAAAGAACTCAGAGATGAAGAACTCATCTGTATTGGGTTTGAGCTGTTCTTGTTGCTGACACAAATTTGCCCTGAAGAACAGAGTTAGAACAACAATTGAGCCAACAAAAGCAAAACCCATATTCAAAATCACCTCAAAAAGATTGAAAAATAGATAAAGATTTCCCAAAACTTCAAGAATTCAAGAAAATCCTTTTCTGATAACCAATTTCAGTTCCACCCAAACACCACCACCGCCACCGGCCACCGCCACCACCGGCCACCGATCCACCACCACCAGTGAATTTGGTTTATCAAGAAAATGAAGAGGAATCACCAAAAAGGGTCAAAATTATCGCCATTTATATGTATATCTCTTCAAGAAAGATGAGGTCTTTAGGTTATTTGAATATTTGTAGTTGCAGGTGGGAGTGAGGCAATAGAGAAAACAAGAAAATTAAAGGGTATTATGGGTTTCTATTGAAAGGGGATATTTTGATTTGTGTACATTTATTTGAAGGAAATAAATTAGGGTAAATGAAATTGGCAGAGGAGGATGAAGAAGTGAAGTGAGTGGGAAATGGGAATTCATAAATGGGTATTGATGGAAAAGGGTTTGTGTGCAAATGTTGATTTGGTGGGTGAAATCATAAGAACAAGCTTTAATTTTTTATTTTATTTTATTTTTTTCAATTATGGTATTGTGAGGTGCTTTGCATCATTTTACCCCAAGTTGAAAATGTTTTACATGATCATATTATTTTGGAAAGAATTATAATTTTTTTCAAGTTTTAAAACTTTAAGAAAAATGTTGTTCCATTACCTTAAAAATTTCTTTAACCTTTATGCTAAAATCTTTTGTAGTGTTATAGATAATTATAGAATGGGTATCTATATAAGATAAAGGTTCTTGAATTAAACTGAAAGGAATATTTTACCTTTTTTAACTATGAACACACCATAATCTTTATTTGTTATGTGGTGATATTGTTTAATATCTTTTTTATTACTTTTATAGAAACTTTAACTTCATATTATTTTTATGACTAGAATATGTAAGTTAGAGTAATTACATGCATTCACGAATTTTTTAAATAACTATTTATGCTAGAAATGTTTATTAGATCATTAGAGAGCATGTTTTTAACGTTGTTTTTACGACTCATTCAGTTATTAATTTTTCTTTTATGAGGAAAAATCCAAGCAATACATTTGTCATTACAATCATCTATAAGTTTATAACTGATTTAATTTTTATAATATTTTATAACTAGTTTATTTATTTAATAATAGATATGAATATAAACTAAATGAAAGATGGGTATTTATCAGAATATTTAGTAGCAAAAAGTCTTTAAGTTTGAAAATATAAAAGTAGAATTTTGAATTATGATAGGGCACTTTATTTATAGTAAATAAATATAACAGGATATATTTAAACATATATATTATAATATCAAATAAAAATACTATTAAAATAACTTTTTCAGTTTTAAAATTGTATGTAAATACAATTTTATAACTAGTTTAATAAAATACAAATAAAAAATTATACGAATATTGTTATCATCGGAACTAAATTTCTTTTAGTTAGTTGATGACCCATCATACTTTATTGGTGGAGCAAGGGAGTCATTAGTATGAAAATATGATTTTTTTAAGGATAAAGAGACAACGTCACGTAGATCATTGTTTGTGCTCTAAACTACATAAACTAACTTTATGGTTAAAGTTATGTTTCTTTAGCATGTTTACGATAATTTGGTGAAACGATATAAAAGGGTTAAATATGTATTCTAGCCTCCTTTCCTAAAGGAGATCACATAAGTCGTTTGGGTTTTGAGAAGTGATGGTTTCAACTTCAGTCATATAAAAAAAACTAGGTGAATTTTGATAGAAGATCTGTACTGTATAATAAATAAATGATAAGAATGAACACGTGACGACTGTAGTTAATTGTAAATTTGTGTTTTTCGTTTTTCGTCTATTAAATGATAATAATTTTAATTAAATAATTAAACAATTAATTATGTAAATATATATCTTCTTATTCTAATCATTTATTAAAACATAGTAAACTATATGATTTTTATTATATATTATATTAAAATATAACTTAAAATTTTTAATTTTTATTATTATTATTATTTATAATCTATATCTATTTATTCTAATAAATCAAGGTTTTTGAGAGACTCATGACACGATTATTTACATTCTCAACTTAGTTTTCTCGGCTAAACTCATATACACTTTTTAATTAAAAATAATTTTTAACACTTACTAAAATCATATTTTGCTTTCCTTATATAAATTTCTTGTTTCCTTCCCTGCACATCTCTCTTCTATTTTAGATTAATAATTTTATTATTTCTAAATGCAATTGAATGACTATAAGTAATAAACAATAACATCATTTGTATATAACTAAGAGATTAATAATTTCATTACTTCTATATGTAATTAGGTGATTATAATTGGTTTTATAATTTCCAGATCTCGTAATTTTAATTTTCTCATGTTTTCTCTCTTATTAAATTAGTACATTAGTTAATAATGATATTAAGTTTTTTAAATTAAAAATATTTTATAATAAATTAAGAAAGAGGTGTTTCATAGATGTAATATCCAAAAAAGCAAGTTTTTATAAAATAAGAAATTTTTGTAAAACATAAAACTTTTATAAAAATACAAATATTCTAAAATCTTAGCTTTTAAAAATACAACTTTTATAAATCAAAAAAAAAATTAACAGTTAGAATTATAATAAGAAAAAATTTAAAATGAATTTTTATAAAACAGTTTGTTTTGCAAGACATGTTATTTTTTTGGAAAAAAAACAAAAGTAATTTATTATAAAAGTTATAAAAGTTATAAAAAATGATATTATTGTTTTATTACTTATAGTTTTTATTCATACGTAATTCAATAAAATCTTATCTCAAAATATCATTTTATAATTAATGAATTTTCATTAATATCTATATAATAATATATATATTTAACGGTGTAATACAGGATAAAAACATAGTATATAAAAAAATAGATTTGGAGACACATATCATCATTATAGAACATAAAAAAAATTGTTTTTTCCACCTCTCTCTCTTTTAATAAATATTAAAATTAAAACAATCAATTTGACTTTTCTTTTTTTAATAAATTATTTTAAAGAAAAACACATTTCAATATATATATATATATATCTTTATTTTTTAATTATTAATTTTTTTAATTTTTTAAGATTAATAATTTTACTTATTTATGTTTTAAAATGATTTTATAAGTTATTTAGTGTTTAAATCTTAGTAACGTGCATAATTACCAACCATCTTATTTGAATGATTTAATTTAATCTTTTTTATATTTCAACACTTAATTTATTTATATTTTTATTAAAAGAGTATCGAGTTGGGTTTACCCGTTCATTGGACCCAAACCGAATTAAATTTCTGAAATAAAAGCGGCTGAATGAATTAAATTATAGGTCCGTAAATTAAAAGAGTGGCTAATCGTTTTACAATCATAATTTATTAATTATTAACTATTTAATTTAATATATTATTTATTAAATTCGTGTGGTACACGAGTTTTTAAGATAGTTAATATCATAACCCAATTTCATGTTTTTCTAATGGAAAAGCAAAATTTCATTGAACATCATACTTTTAGCCAATCACTAAAGAGCAATATTCGTATCAAGGAAAACAAACAAAAACCAAAAGTATACAACCAATTTTACGTGAACGGTGAAGTTAACAATAGAGGTAAAGTTAATAAGTGTTGTGATTCTTTGTTTATTACACTAACACTAAAATAAGGCAAGATTCTCTTCCCTTACAAGATTACTTGCTAATAAATTTGATTGATTGTATTAATAAGGTAATCTCTAAGGTTTGACTGATCAATTGAAATAGGTTTTTGGGTTGGTATTCGGATACAAAATTCACATTCTTGTCCTAATATCGAGTCACTTTTGTCCCACTTATGATTCACCTACGATGATGCTCTTATATGGAGCTCATCTCTATTTAACTTTCACAATATAGCTAGAATCATAAGGTTATTTTATTTGGTCTTTAAGCTAAAAATAATCGGAAAAAAATGTTTATATTTTTGGTGTTAGGGTGGAAGATAGTACTATTCAAAATACAACTACTTTGCAATATGAACATGGGGGATTCCTATTCACCTATTTGCATGTAGGTGTTAATATATATAAGCCTTATAAATCACTAGAAGCGGTGATGTACATCTTTGAATCCTGTCTTTCATTGATGAAAGCAAAGTCTTTATTATTTGACATACGCGTTACACTTCCAAGGTTAGTTCTGGAAAGCCTCTAATGTATTATTTCTCATTTTATAAGAAACAATTACAAGTAATCCCAACCTTGAAGTGACTTAGAAAGTTGTTCTTTTAGAGCGAGAATGCTGAAATATCAAAAACTCGTGACGTGGCATGGGAAATGGTGGTGGCACCCAAAACTTCGGGTGGTCTAGGAATAGGCATTCTCACCACTACTAACTTGGGCCTGCTTAGCATGATGTTGATGGGGCTATAAGATCGAAAACTCGAGCATATGGTGAACGATGATTTTAATAATTCATCAAGGTCTAAAACTATGATATTAATTCTAATAACATTAAGTTATTTTAGAATTAAAGAACCATATTTACAAATGACTTTGTGCTTTAAAAATTCCAATAAGGAAATCGGTTCCCTGATAAGAGGGATGGTTGGGTGTGGTAATGAGATTTGATTTTGTTGGATTAGGCTCTTGGTTTGCACTCACAAACACACACTCTCGAAACACAAACTTTGTTTTTTAATTGATTTTATATGTAATATGTGATCACTTTACAAGAAACAAACCTACTCTATTTATAACTAATTTTTTTTTTTACATATTTCCTCTTCTTAAGATTATAAATTATATATTTCCCCTTCCTAATACATATATATTACATATTTATTCGTTTCATTACAATTACCTTATAAAATGTCTATTTTATCTTGTTTTTACTAATGGATTTTTACGTATTGGTGTTTTATTATTATAATTTTTTAAAAGTTTGACAATTGTGTTTTGTATTTGGATATATAATGTTGATTATTGGTGATTACTGTTTTGAAATAAAGTTTTAGACTTTTGTATTTGCAGTTGTAATTTTATTATTTTTATATATATAGAAGACTCGACTTAAGAAAATATGTGATTTATGTTTTTGGGAATAAAATATGTAAAAAAAACTTAGTAAAAATATGAATACAATAATTATTCAATAACTACATTTAATAAAATAAGTAAATATGTAATATATATTTTAAAAAGGATGTAATATATATATTTTAAAAAGGAGAAAAATGCAATTAATTTTTTTTGTTCGCTTAAATATATAAATAATGAGTTTAGTGAAAGGAAATATGTAATGTCCTTTAAAAAGAACCTAAAACCTATGAAAACAAGGAATACGTGCCCTAACAAACAAGCTATAGTATTCCTAATAATAAGCAAAAATAAAGACTACCAATTAAGTCTTCAATAACCAAAGTCCAAAGTGATAATGGTTGACACATTCTTTGTTGATGCATAATCATTTCTGACCCGCAATTTGACCCGTGACAATTATGTCGCATATGATAAAACAACATAGTTATACCATATAACCTTATTGTATTTTGCATACGTAGATGGACGCAAATACCTACCGCCCATAAAAACACGAATGAACACGTCTCACGCTATCATTCCGCTCTTCCGTTTTAAGGCAAAAACACTTTTAAGCAGAGGCAACTATAGTCTATATATCATTTCACATGGATGTAAGAAAGATTTAGGAATCTTGCCAATGAAGAAATCCAGAAATGTGTAATATTAGTGTTGGTCAATCATTCGCATCTTGTGGCTCATGCTCATGGGCAATTATGCATTGCATCTTAGAAAAATAAAGAAGAAAATTGCGAACATGAGTTATCATTGTCCCATTGCACATGTAACCTATTTTACGACATCTATATTGGATTGTATTAATCTTAGAGAGAGAGTTTTTTTTCTTATAGTGAATATAACATTATTTTAATTATTTTTATTGTTAAATATTATTTACTTTGCTTTTCGTATTTCACGTTATATTGATTTTCATATTTTTTTTATTGTGGTTGTTTTGCTAAACTAGAAGAATTAACTGTTTCTTGTCGTAACATACGGCTTATTATGTTTTTATGTTTTTTTTACTTACACATTCAACCGTAGATCTAAGAAATTTGGGTAATGCTGCTTCTCAACATAATTGACAAATTGCGACTTTAAATTAAAATACATATATTACTTATGAAAAATAAGTATCGAATACGCCTATATATGTTCAAATTATTTTCACCTTTTTTAATGTCTACATAAATGACTCTAGTGTTTTGGACTATCCAAATATGATATTACAATGTTTAAATATATATAAAAACTTAAGCTTTGGTTTTTTATTTTTTTTCTTTTCGTTTAAGTTAAATTAACGTAAATTTTAATCCTCTCACGAGAAAATATTGTTTTGGACCATATCCTAAATGATATTTCATGGAGATGAATTTTACAATAATAATATGGTAGGCAAAATCTATATATAGAAAATGTTCTTTTTAGGAATTTAATATTATTTTTATATAATATTGAAAATTTGATGATTAATAGAGAGAGTGAGTATGCATTAACTCAACATGCATGTTAGGACTAGTCATTAATCATGTGCATGGGAGGTGGGTGAATCATCTAAACATTAAAATATCTTATTATTATTTATTTTATGTTAAAAGGAGGATGGAAGTTGGAACTGTTTTCACTTGTTAATTGTAGACCACATGTAAAATAGACACGACTATAAGGGGATTGCAATATGACGAGTTATTTTTCATTTTATTGCCGTCCAAAAGAAAAAAAAAGTTGTCATTTTTATTAACCTTAGATGTTATTTCTATTGTGCAATCAAGTTTTACATTTATTCTACTAAAATCATATAACTTTCGATAAATGTAATTAATCCTATATATATTAACATTTGTTAGCATGTGGTGATTACCCTTTTCCAGAATGACTTATATTGATAATAGTTATAACATTTAGTTATTATTTATGGTGTTTTTTTAATATAACCGCATATTTCAAGTTAATATTAAAATAAGTAATCATTAAATAATAACCAAAATTCATATATGTTTTATTTACCTCACTTTATTTTAATATTTTAATATGTATAAAAAATTATACAATATTTGAACATAAAATTAAAGTTAAGTGACTTTTTTAGAAAAACTTCACTCGACTTTAGTGTACACTAAAAACAACTTATTTATTAGACTATGCGTAGTGTTTGTTTAGTTAAATCATAATTTAAATGACATGTAGATAAAAATCATTCTATTAAAGTCATTTTTATATCAAGTGTGATGGTTAACTAGTGTTTGGAGTACCTCTTAATGAAACAATATAGAAAATATTGTGTCGTCCGTAAAGGGCTTGGAGCCCAATGAGTTTGTAGCCCCTTTTAATTATATTGCAAAGGTGTTTGAGCCTAATCTGTGTCCATTTCATCATGTTTGAAGGCCTCAAGATGTTCACTACGTATAGTCTTATTGGTTGAAGTTTTCTCATCATATTGTAAACAAGTTTTCTCATTACCTCTTTTGAACGGCCAGTTAGATCACAGACGAACCACTAGCTCACCCAATTATCTCCATTACTCGAGTACGAAATTTTAGAGCACTAGTCTGGATGTCCTTGAAGAGAGGATCGTCTATCAGTCTAACTTTATCAGTCTTGAACTTGAGATCAGTCTTGAACTTGAGATCACCCTTAGGAGAAAACTCATATTAGATGAGAAAACCTTCTTATCCAACCTAAACTCAAAATCTCCTATTGTTTTAATGAAGTCTTGAGTTATCTTATCTCTCACCTCTACCATTTACGTATGTAAAAAAGTTAATCACTAAACTTACTTGATGTACTTTTACAAAACTTTTTTTAATAACTAAAGTTGATGAAATAGGATTTCACATGTAAATTTACTACCATAATTAGTACTAGCTTGAATATTATTTGATGGTGTAAAATGTATGTTAATGATCACTAAATTGAATACGTTAGCAGTTTTTTAGAGTTTGTTGCAAAGGATTCTACAAATGGTTCATGAATGGAAACTATTAGAATAATTTGATATATAACTGTAATGTTTTTAAATACGAGGGTAAAAGCTTTAATAACTTGTGCTATCAACTA
The DNA here is from genome assembly GCA_025215565.1 of Flaveria ramosissima. Classification (NCBI taxonomy): domain Eukaryota; kingdom Viridiplantae; phylum Streptophyta; class Magnoliopsida; order Asterales; family Asteraceae; genus Flaveria; species Flaveria ramosissima. The sequence continues at coordinate 66,731,917 of CM046036.1, forward strand.
GTAGGTTATATGTTATGGTCTGACGCTTAGAGAGTGAGAGGTGTCACGTTGGCTGGTCACAAGCTAGAACACTATCCTTGAGGCATGATGAGCAGGGGCGGACCCAGGGCCGGCCCAAGAGCATTTCAATTGAAGCAAAGGGTTTGGGGCCCCCAACTTTTAGGGCCCTCAATTCTAGAAAATATTTATATATTAGTGATTTGGGCTTTGGTATGTTGTCCATTAGGTTTAGGAAGTTGACTGCAAACATAGGTGTTACCAACGCATTAGAACAATTAGGTCTAGGAAGTTGTGATGGAACAGATAGGGCGATGGTTGAGTGCTCGACACACAAAGAACACATAAAATCCAATCATCCCTCTCTACTAGAAGCTAATTGATAGTCGAAATCTTTTGTTCATAATCGAATCGGAGCTTTCATGAAAGGAAATCAAATCTGTTGTAGTCGAAACCATCTGAGTTTTTGAAGAAACTTGTATGTTCAATTAGAGCAATAGGGCTGTAAACGAGCCGAGCCGAGCCGAGCCAGAATGGGTTCGAGCTCGAGCTCGAAGCTTATCGAGCCGAGCCGAGCCGGCTCGAGAAAATTTTTAACGAGCTCAAAACACCGGCTCGAGTTCGGCTCGTGAAAAGCTCGAGCCAGCTCGTGGCTCGTTCGAGCCGGCTCGATTTAAATTTTTTTTTAATTTTTCACATTAATTTATATGAAAACACAAAAAATATATATTAGGTTTTTTACATTTTGTTGGGTACTCCGTACTTATGGGAACAAAGATTATTATTTTGAATATAAACAATTTACTATCAAAATATATATTTTTAAACAAAATACTTAATGTTTTAAAAAAGAATCCATTTTTATTTTTAAGAAAACATTTTTAAAATCCTAATATAAAAATAATAATCATAATAATAGTAGTAGTAGTAATAATAATAATAATAATTATACTATATATATATATATATATATATATATATATATATATATATATATATATATATATATATATTATATGCACCGAGCCACGAGCCGAGCCAACGAACCGAGCCACGAGCCGAGCTCGAACCGAGCTAACCCTGGCTCGAGTTCGGCTCGTTTAGAATTCGAGCCGAGCCGAGCCGGCTCGTTTAGATTCGAGCTTTTTTCGAGCCGAGCTTTTTTCGAGCGAACTTCGAGCGAGCTTCGAGCTACGGACTTTTTGTACAGCCCTATAGAGCAAGCTTAATGCATTTGGAACAAACTCTGTCATCTTTCGTTCACACTTGAAACTGGGTAAGCTCATGATTCTTTTGATTCTTGTATTATATCAATCATCTTTTAAATGTTTGATGTAATTGATATATTTTAGTTTGTTTATTATTGCTTGGTTTCCTTAATAACACTCATGGTTCACGGAAGTAAAAAAAAGTTGAATTTGGTGTCACCATTTTACTGACAGAAGCTTAATTTCTTTATGACATTGATGATAGAAACTATCTTGGCATGTTAGGAATTGATAATGATTTTAGTGAATCAATTATCCATTTAGCGAGAATTTGAGACTTGAAACCATATTTAGGCTAGTGTTTATGTGACCTACAATTGGTGATAGGTGAGATTTGAAAAGTATAATTCGATCAAATTCGGAAAAATGGCCCCAAATTTTACCTTTGCTTCAGGCCTCTGAATTGATTGAGCCGGCCTTGGGCGGACCTAAGTACAAGTTTGGGGGAATATTAGTGTTTTATGTATGGAAATTCCCGAGAGCCCCCCCCCCCCCTATAAAGTTATGCAATCGTCTCATTTTTGCCTTCCATGAAAAATTTACTTGAGTCCGCCACTGATGATGAGAGGGGGAGGGGTGCTTGATTGTGAGCAGGGTCATGAGCCTTGGGTACATTTCTCGGTTACAACTTTTTTATTTTGATCTATCAATCATAATATTACATATCACAATCTTTTTGTTAACTATTAAGTCTTATACTCACACAAACATCATTACATATATTTAATGAGTGTGAATATAATCACAGACTTTTGTTACTCAAACTCACTGGTATAACATATAGTCTACTGACATTCATGTCCTTTAATAAAATGTTTGTTTTAACTCAAACTCACTATTATAACATATAGTCAAATGAAATTCATCTATATCAATACCCAATGCTATGCTTGTTTAATTGCTTTTATTTTAACATTGATGTTTAGCTTAGTACCATAAAACACCAATGTTAATTCATTTTTTAAGTCATACATGAAGTTATACATGCTATATTTTAACTAAATAGTTATTTATACCTTGTGTTGCTGCGGCAACATTAGGTTGTGAAAATATTGAGGTCGAAACGTTAATAAAGCTAAATACAACTATGCTCAAAACTTAAAATTTAAAAAATGAAACATTTACTTAACATACGCGTTGTAGCATTATATAATAAAAATGAAGTGGTAAGAAAGTTACCAATCTGTGTAATAAAAAGAGAAACATTAAAAAATTAATTGATTAGATCCTAATTTTATATTAGAAGATGAAACGTTTTAATAATATTATGGTGTGAATATTAAAACATGGAGAAAATAATTAATTATTTTAATTCATGTAATATTGCGTTTAACTGCGTTGTGAAAAGAATAAAGACCTCTTGTTATGGCCACACCATTAAGCTGTGAATATGTCAAAACATTAATAAAAACAAGTACCTCTATTCTTTACGTGTTTATGATCGAGACATTGATAATATCCAAAACATAAGATTAAAAAAACGAAACTTTTACGTAACCTCATTTGTTACAGTTTTATATAACAAAAAGGAGGACCAACGTAAACACATGCGTTGATACTTTGTCTAATAAAAATAAACCACAATGAAAGTTTGAGAATTTATATAATTAAAAGAAAAACGTTGAAGTCTCACTCCGCTTAGAGTTGAGCCAGATGGTTTTTTCAGCAATGAGATTCTTCCTGAGAGGGTTGGGGGTGCGGTCCCGGCTGGAAAACTGATAGGTGGGCCCGATTAAGATAACACCTATTTTTCGAAGCAGAGTCGCACATTTGCCGTTTAAAAAGAAAAGAAAAACGTTAGAAAAAGTCATCGATAACATCCAAATAAGATTGAACGCTAAAAATTATCATGGTGTGTGCATTAAAACATGGAAATGAGTAATTATTTTAATTCATATAATATTGTATTTGATCAACGTTTGTGTAGGAAAATATGAAAATTTGAAGGGAATAATGACAAGCCAAAATTAAATAATGTGTGTGGGTTAGGTGTAGAGGTGCACATAATCGGGTTCAAGACCCGACTTGAAACCGACCTGGGCTTAACCTGACGCTCTCCAAACCAGCTTCTGACCCTGTCTTACCCAGCGGTTCCAAACTAGGTCCCCCCTCCTTGTTCACCAACACAGTTTCAATCCAGGTTCTTCCCAACCCAACCCGACTCGACTCAGAATGTTTGAAAAAAAGTTTAACGCTACAAACCGGTCATATAACCACGGGAGCTTGTTTTTGACCTCTTTTAACTTTTTTTTAACCATTTTGCCCCCATTTGATAGTATAAATAGGTAATGGGTGTAATAGCTTGATCACAACACTCAAAAACGTAAAAACGTTACAAAAAAACACATAAACACTCTCATACAAGCTCTTTACTCTCTACTCTCTAGTCTCTAAACTCAAAAGATATGGCTTTCAAATCATCCGTTCCAACTGCTACATCCTCAAGCAGCTTTCGTTTTGAGAATTCTACTAAGAACGAGAAACAAGAAGCTTTGGTGCAATTTCAAGTTACGTGAAATGTTGAATGGATAACAACGCTCTATGCAAGGCATGTAGTATGTTTTTCAAGTCAGATTCAAACATGATGCATGATCGATTTTGGTCACTCAACACAAGTATTCTCTCTTAAACTCACTAAGTCATACTCAAATGATGAAACAGAATCCTTTAAGAGTTGATAATAATATACTAAGTAAACAAGACACAAGAAATAATTTTCAAGATACTTGTATATATTACTTCTCAACTCAAAGGTATTACAAGCTAACAAATGAGCTTACAATGAGAGCTATATATACTACTATCTACAGGCAGTTATACTTAGATTACCAGCTGAGAAATTACTACTAAACAAATACTACATTGCTAGTAGTAAGGTATCTAAGATAAAATACAATCTTAGATAAGGTAGTCATGACATGTCCATGACTTAACTTTTTGTTACCAACTAAAGTTAGTAACTGTACTAACTGATAAACAATAAACAGTGAATAAAGTATGGTCAACTACATGGGCGTGGGAAAACACCATGTAGTATCTCAGAGGTTGCAACGGCTTGTCAGAAGGACCATACTAATATCCACTGGTTCATAGTAGATTCTTCTGAAGGTTAACTGGCTTCAGAAGAACAAGTTCTTCCGAAGCCACTTATACTTAGGAAAAGTCTACTTCTTCCGAGACTTCTGCTGATCTTCAAGTATTTATACTTCGGAAGTCTTTTACCTTGTCTACTTCTTCCGAGACTTCTGCTGATCTTCAAGTATTTATACTTCGAAAGTCTTTTACCTTGAAGTTTTCCAAGTGTTTATCTTCAGAAGATGGCTTCACTTTGTCTTCGGAAGACAGAGTTCCTTCTTCGGAAGTTCTTCTTCATTAATCTTCGGAAGTGCAGCTTTGCCTTCGGAAGTCTTTATCAGTTGTACCAAAAATTATTCCAAGTGTTGTTTTGGTTGCACCAGCCTTATATATCCCAACAAACCCCCCCTAAGCTGATGCTACCAAAACTTCACTGTCTTCTACTTCTCAAAAATTTTTAGCACCAGGGAAAGCAAATATTTGTCTGTCTCCTTATTCTTTCCAGAGGTGGTGCTGAGAAGTTGGTACAGATCCTTTGTAGATAACAGATCTAGTCTGTTACTTTGGATAACATGTACCATTTGTTGTGGCCCTCGGAAGAGAGTTAGTTGACGAGAGTTATAGTCATACTCCCATCTAACTATAGGTTCCAAGTCAGGGCCTTCAACCATTTAAAGGAAAGTCTTCCCCTTGATTGACCCTTCCTTTTCTACCTGCTCTCTTTGTTTCAACTCTTCTTCAATCCTTGCTCTTGCAGTCAACTCAGCAAGGTGAAGGCTGCTCAGATGATTCCGAATGTGAGCAGTTGTCTGAGAGTCGGAGAGGGTGGAGAATGGCTTTTCTACTAACTCAACAATGTCAAATCTGCTTTAGTCAAATCAGCAAGGTCAAAATCATAAGATATAATCAAGAAACAAAATTCAAGAACCAAATTCTTGATTTATTATATGATGAGAAAGGTATTTCAAGACAATATAGTTCTCCCAGAACTCCTTAGTAAAATAGTGTTGCATCATCTTGAATACCAAAGATTAGATAGCCAAATTTGTTAAGAAATCAAATAATGGACACTTTATTGGATACTCTTCCCACTGCTTGTTCTAGGGAGTTTGGTAATTAAATCCATAGCTATATTCTCCCATTTCCACTCGGAAATTTCAGGTTGCTGTAATAATCCCGATGGTTTTTGATGTTCAGCTTTAACTTTCAAGCATGTTAAGCATCTGCTTACGTATGTAGCAATGTCTTTCTTCATGCCTAGCCACCAGTACAGATCTTTGAGATCATGATACATCTTGTCTGCACCAGAATGAATAGAATATCGCATCTTGTGGGCTTCATCCATGACTAAGGTACGTACACCTCCCCATCTGGGTACCCATATGCGATCCATAAAGTATTTTATACCATCGTCCCTGCAAATCATCTGTTTATCTAACCCTCGGAATTCTTCTCCCGCAAGGTTTTCTTCTTTCAACGGCTCACTTTGTGCAATTTGGATCTGAGCTTTCAGATTCGTTTGAATAGTCAGTCCCAACGCTCGAGCACGTAGAGGTTTCAACGTTCTTTGCGGCTTAAAGCATCAGCCACCACATTAGCTTTCCCCGGATGATACCGGATTTCACAATCGTAGTCACTAAGAAGCTCTACCCAACGTCGCTGACGCATATTGAGTTTCTTCTGATCCAGGATATGTTGGAGGCTCTTATGATCTGTGTAGATGATGCATTTGGTTCCATACAGGTAATGCCTCCAAATCTTGAGTGCAAATACTACAGCGCCCAACTCGAGATCATGAGTTGTATAGTTCTTTTCGTGCACCTTAAGTTGTCTCGAAGCGTAGGCAATCACCTTATCCTTCTGCATTAGCACACATCCCAATCCTTGATGTGAAGCATCGCAGTACACCACAAAATCATCAGTTTCGTCTGGGAGGGACAGTATAGGTGCGTTGCACAACTTTTCCTTTAACGTTTGGAACGCTTGTTCCTGTGCATGTCCCCAATCCAACTTCTTGTCTTTCTGAGTCAGCAATGTTAATGGTTGCGCGATCTTTGAAAAATTCGCGATGAAGCGACGATAGTAACCGGCCAAGCCTAAGAATTGTCGTATCTCCGATGGTGTCTGGGGCGCATCCCATTTCTTCACCGCTTCGATCTTACCGGGATCTACATGAATCCCACCCTCATTAACCACATGACCTAAAAACTTCACTTCCCGCAACCAAAATTCACACTTCGAGAACTTGGCGAAAAGTTTCTCTTCCCGTAGTAGTTCAGTATTGCCCGAAGGTGTTCTTCGTGATCCTCTTTCGATCGGGAGTAGATAAGTATATCGTCTATGAATACAATCACAAACTTATCCAAGTAAGGTTTGTACACCCGATTCATTAGGTCCATAAACACAGCTGGTGCGTTGGTCAGCCCGAACGGCATGACCAAGAACTCATAGTGCCCATAACGAGTTCTAAACGTTGTTTTCGGTATGTCCTCCTCGACAACTCTTATCTGATGATATCCAGAACGAAGGTCGATCTTTGAGAAATATGAAGCTCCTTGCAGCTGATCAAATAGATCGTCGATCCTGGGGAGAGGATATCGATTCTTCACGGTTAACTTGTTCAGCTCACGGTAATCGATACACATGCGGAACGACCCATCCTTCTTTTTGACAAATAATACCGGTGCTCCCCACGGTGAATGACTCGGTCGAATAAAACCCTTTGCCAGTAGTTCCTGCAACTGACTAAACAATTCTTGCATTTCAGATGGTGCTAACCGATATGGCGTCTTTGCTACCGGTGTAGCTCCAGGAACCAACTCTATACAAAATTCCACCTGTCGTGGAGGAGGCAAACCAGACAAGTCATCACGAAATACATCTGGGTAGTCCCGTACCACTGGAATATCTACTAGTTTCCCCACTTCATCCTTCTTTTCTACAACATGAGCCAAAAAAGCGTAGCACTGCTTTCGTAAACTTCGGCGTGCTTTCATGCATGAAATAAGCTTTAAATTCCTTCCCGGTCGTTCTCCTTGAATCTTGAGTACCTCCCCATTTGGCATAGGGATTCGTACTACTTTGTCCCGACAGACAATCTCTGCTCCATTTTGCGACAACCAATCCATACCCACAATCACGTCGAAACTTCCTAGCTCGAAGGGTATCAAGTCTATATCGAAGGCATGGTCCTCCAATATTATCGAGCACTTCCTAATAATCTCATCGGCCTAAACAACCCTACCATTGGCCATTTCTATAGAGTAGCTAGTTTCTAGCCTACTAGGACTCAAATCAAGCAATTGCACAAACTCAGAAGATATAAAGCTATTGTCTGCTCCAGTATCAAATAATATAGATGCAAAGTGATGATTGAGTAAGTGCGTACACGTGACAACATTCGGGTCCTGACGGGCATCGTTGGCTCCAATGACGAATGCACGTCCCCGAGCTGCATTCCCTTGATTGGTCGGGCCTTGATTTCCAGTTATAGCCATCACTTGCTGCTGGTTGTTCCCTTGATGACCCGGTGCCCGATTCAGTTTGGGGCACATGTTTCTGTAATGATCTGGGCTTCCACACTCATAACAGGCCCTGGCATTCCCGGCGGGGTTAACCGCGTTGACTGGTGCCACAAGATTTGGCGCTGTTCTGCAGTCTCTCGCCAAATGCCCCGGGCGTCTACAGTTCGCGCACACCCGACACTGCATTCCTGGGGGATGATGATAGTTGCACCTGTCGCATTTGGGGTGTGGATAGTAGGAGGAGCAGCTGCAGTAACCATCGTCCGGATTTGAGGCGTAAGTCCCCAAATATACCTCTCGATTCTCTTTGATTCCGGAGTGACCAAATGCGGAACCAATCTTGCCAGCTCATGAAAACGGTCAGTATAAGCTGCATGCCCAGCCCCCACCATAGCATGATTCCAGAACTCATGCTCCAATTTCTGCATCTCATCGAGGGGGCAGTATTCCTCGGTGATTAAGGCCTTAAACTCATCCCACGACATCTGCATCGCTGATTCTCTTCCTCTAGCTTGAACTTGGGTGTTCCACCAGGTTAGGGCCTTGCCCTGCAGTGAACATGTGGCATATTTGATTATCTGGCTATCGATGCACTCACTGATGTCAATCACAACCTTCATCTTTTCTAGCTACCTGGTTTGGGCTATCGCCCCACCTTTCCCATCAAATTCTCTTGGTTTGCAGGCCACAAACTCTTTGTATGAACACCCCCTTCTAGTATTAACAAACCCAGTCTCAATACCGGCTGTTCCACCATTTCCGGTCTCCTGATTACTTTCATTCCCAGTTGGCTTTCCATTTCCCACTTCAGTTTTGATCCCACCTTGACCTCTTTCTCCATTATCTCCATTATCATTGCCACCATCCCCGTGGGGGTGGTGTTGCTGGAGTGCATCGCTCACTTGGGCCACGATAGTAGGAATCAGTGCGGCCAACTGTTGAGCGATCAGAGCTGCCATATCAGAGTCTCCTGTTCCCTGATTATTACTGGCAGGACCATCATTTGTTCTCGGTGTTCTGCCTCTTTCTCTGCCCCTTGGGGCTTCACTCCCGCCACTATTGTTGCGGGTAACTCTTCGAGGCGGTATTTTCTAATCATAAAAGTAGTAAACACATAAGCTTAACTCATTTTAAAGTGTATTATCCATAACACTCATCAAAGTCCAGCATTCCAAGTTAATATCACACTTATTGTCACCACACATCGCATGCAAGTCGTGTAGTTCTCACACCATGAATTGGTAATGTCTCAACAATAGTCCATCATATCAATTGTAAATCCATGTATAAAATCACGTTTAGTCTAGCGAAGGTTGTCTATCTCTTCCTTTTTCGAGGTTTCAGACATAACCTCCTCAGGGTCAATCTCAATGTCCGAGGTCAAGCGCAATAGCATGATCTGTGAAGATCTCTTCGGGTTTAATACCCGGATCTGATAAGCCAACTCGGCGCGCAGAGGGAACGGAAGATCCAATCGAAGCATCCCATAAGAAGTGAGCACAAGGGCTCTCTCATAGGGTGAAAGATCACATAACAGATAGATAAACAAATCAACTAAAGAGGAACACATACACGAGATATAATATGCATACAGATCCTAGCATGCAAATCTATATGAAGGTTCCTAGGTTATAGTCTAGGTCAAGCGTATTGCCTAATTCTCTATAACTAATGGCTCTGATACCAATCTGTCACACCTCCGCTAAAATCGGAAACACGGGGATGTAACGAGATCGGGATCGTCATAACACATGGTAAACAATAGAGATGCAATATAATAAATGATGACAAGCGTGTCATGACGACACCCGACAACAAGGGGACTTGTGTCGTGTTTAGTCAATATTTATGACAACATAGCCATAAGCATAAACATGTTAAATGATTCACATAACCAAATAAAGATGAAATTGTAATGTAAATTCCCACAACCCGGGAACAAGTATCAAAAGAATAAGCTTGTTTAATCAGACTACAACATTGTATAAAAATAATTGTTTGCCAAATATGTTTAGTCTTTAAAATGCAGCCTAGGGTCTCCACTAAGGCAGCACACCTAGATCCTCAATTTGCATGATCACCTGAAAAGATATGCTCAAAATGGTCAACAAAATTGTTGGTGAGCTCGCAGGTTTAAATAGTAAATATGTAAGTGATGCTGTATATAGTAAGCGATGTGGAATACTGTGAACACAGTTATATAAGCAAGTAAAATCACATGACAATGAGCTTTGCAACCAAACCTAGCAACGTACACAAAGATATTGTTGGAATATATTCACCCAAGGGCCCGTTCCTGGCCACTGATGGTAGTAACTAGTATACCAACGAACAAGGGTGGGGGTGTCAACCCAGTAGTACTACCAATACCTATCCGTCGGTTCCCACACTGGAATTAAATAGTTGCAAAGATAGAATCACACAACAGACCCAAGCATGTATCAGATAAGTACTTGCAAAACAGTGTCACGTTGATTCCATGTATGTAAATTGTATGTAAATTGTACAGCATTGAAAATGGGTGAGCATACTTTTCCCCCAAGTTGTAAATGATTGAAATATTGTAAGCGTAAAAGGGGCCATGAAACTCACTTGTTAGGTGGTAAGTATGTATGATCAATGTATCCAAATGCTGTATGCAAATGAACAGTCAAACACCTATTGAAAGTTATTGTTTAGCATCAATGATATGTATAAAGCGTATAATAATGTTCGGTCGGTTCGGTTGTATCGGTTGGGTCGCGTGTAACACACACAAACAGACACACGTACTAGATCTTATGTAGATCCAAGTACTAGACATTGTCGCCATTGCTGATGATATTTGTGTAAAAGTTTCATCGTTATTGAAGAAGTATTTGATAAATATTAGTAGTTACAAATCGGTTATTGATACTTGTAAAATGTTAAGTTAATTTAATTTGAAATAGTATTTGTAGGCTTGATAGCGTTGACTTTAATCTTTGTCATTAGTAATGGCAACCGTGTCGATGTCACCTTAACATCACACGACATACACACACCACACACAAGAAGGAAATCACACACAACAACTTCAGTCGCACGACAGGACCAGACGCACGACTCAACACTCCATTCGCACGAATCAACCCTCAATCGTGCGAATCAGCTTCATTCGTACGATTGAACCTTCATTCGTATGACTGGCATTCAGTCGTACCACACAACACCCAATCGCACGAATCAACCTCCATACGCACGAATCAACATTCATTCGTACGAATCAGCTACATTCGTACGATTGAACCTTCATTCGTGCGATTGGATTCCAGTCGTGCGATACACGCACAATCGCATACATTCATTCGGTCGCATGACTCAATCATACACATTCATTCGCACGCATGACTCAATCGCACCCCTTCATTCGCTCGCATGACTCAATCGCACACATACACACAGTCGCACGACTCAGTCGCACGACACACCCAGTCGCACAACTCAATCGCACGATTGACTCAGACGCATGATTCAGTCGCACGACTCACCCAGTCGCATGGCTCAATCGCATGACAGACCGAGTCGCCTGAACAGTAGAATTGCGACTGCAGGAGGGGCTGAGCAGCCTTTGGCTGCTCCAAGCACGAGTTTTACACGACAAGGACTTCCAGAAACACACTACAAACATACACAAACATGAAGCACACGCAGAAAGACCTCACACGCACCCACACGACCTCATGTGTTCGGGTTGAACCCGAACACCCGAAACCCTAGTTTGGACAGCCGTGAATAAGCAAGAAAAGGGCAACCAAAGTCGTCTACCTGCTAGAATGGAGTAGACTCGGTTGTAGATGAAGTCTAGACGGCGAAAACGAGACTAAATGGGCCGGTTTTGGTGCAAGTATGAAGATGAGAGGTGAAGAAGAAGATGAAGATGGAGATGAAGAAGAAGATAGTGATTTCTAGGGCTGGAAATGGGTTTATATACCCAGCCCAAGTTTGCAAAATGACAATTTTAGTCCCTGCACTTAACCCCCGAGTTTCCCCAAATTTGTTTCGGTTGAAAACGACTTTAATAGATTAGTTATATTAATGATAAAAATGTATTTAATGATATTTGTAACTTAAAAATGGTTTTATTAGTGACTTTAATTTTATATAAAAATGATATATTTGGCGGTTACAATGACAAAAACTGTAAAAGTTTTTGAAAATAGCACACGACCACAACGAAAGCACAAGCACAACGATGATAAAGCAAGCATAATATCCACATAAGGAGTTAATAAAGATGAGGGATGATTGATCAAAGAATAGTTAACGGAAAACCACGTTAATTGACGGACCTTAAGGTGACGGATGTCACAGGTGCCTACAAATTCTAGCATAGAGGCACATAACTCAAATGAAGGAGTTTTCAATGTAAGGAGGAGATGGTGGTGTGATAGTGATCAAGAATTTCTTGATGCTAATAACCACTTCATAGAAAACAATATCAATGATGTCATACACTCACTGAATCAAGTTTCTCTTGATAAGTGTGCTGATGTAGTGGGTAATACTCAATCACCATATCTAAATTTCACCAATTTAGATATGTCCAACCAACTTACTTTGATTCCTCAACTGAGAATCCACAAGTCCCATCCCACTACAAACATCATTAGAGATGTCGAGAAGGGGGTGAGAACAAGAGGAGAAATCCATGACAAAAATGTTTGTCTTCACTCTTGTTTCTTATCTCAGATTGAGCCTAAGAAGATTGATGAGGCTTTGAAGGATGGAAGTTGGGTTGAAGCAATGCAGGAGTAGCCGCTTCAATTCAATAGGTAAAAGGTTTGGAACATATGTCCTCCTCCTCAAGGGAAGACCATAATAGGTATGAAGTAGGTTTTTAGGAACAAGAAAGATGATAGAGGACTTGTCATCAAGAACAAGACAAGACTAGTTGTTCAAGGATACACACAAAGAGGGGATTGACTACACAGATGTTTTTGCTCCGGTAGCAAGACTTCAAGCTGTTAGGATATCTCTTGCATTTGCTGCATTCAAGGATTTCAAGGTTTACCAACTTTATGTCAAGTGTGCTTTCTTATATGGGGTGATTGATGAGTAAGTGTATGTCAAGCAACCACCTAGCTTTATAGACCCAGATCATCCTAATTTTGTCTACAAGCTTGATAAAGCTCTTTATGGGCTGCACCAAAGGCTCCAAGAAAGTGGTATGAGACACTATCTAAGTACCTTGTTCAACATGGCTACAAGAGGGGTACTATTGATGGAACACTTTTCATTTAAGGGACATGGAATGACTTGATACTAGTTCAAGTTTATATAGATAATATTATCTTTGGGTCAACTAATCCAAGGCTCTACAAAGACTTTGAGAAGATGATGATGAATAGATTTGAAAATGAGTGCCACAGGGGAACTCAATTTCTTTCTAGGAGTTCAAGTGAAGCAGGTTAACAATGGGATCTTCATAAACCAGTCAAAGTATGTACAAGACTGTCACACCCCAACCTTGACGGCGGAAACGTCGAGGAGTGAGAGTTAAGATCGTTCACAGCCACATAACGCTATTAATAACCCATATATAAATTAAACATAAGTTTCAATTGAACCATTACAATCATAAGTCTTAAAGAAATTAAAAGCATAACATAAAATGCAACATGTCCATCTTATTTCATTTATTTATCTAGGTCCATTCCTAGATGTGCAAGCTTCAATGTGTAGAAATCAAACTTGAGTATTTCCTGAAACATGTTAAAAATAAAAATGTCAACAATGATGTTGGTGAGATTTCCATAGTTTGAAATACATAGATATATAAAAGATGGCAATCCATGTTATAAGTTAGAGAGCAAGTAACTAGGGATGTAAGACAGAATGCACAATCAAACCTTGACAAAGTTTTACAAGTCTCAAACGTTTACAAGCATATACGATTAGCTAAGTGTACTTGGATAAACCAAGCAGGCTTGTCAGGCCCATAGATCTATGACGTCGCCAGGCTAGCAATAGTTAATGATTGTACATATATTCGACATTACATGGTAGCTACAATGATCAACTAACCATAACATACAAGTGAATTGCCATAAGTTTACAAGCATCAAACGTGTTTACAAGTGCAATGTTTATAAGGTAACATGTTTCACCCCAAAGTGTATAAATGTGCAAAAAGGGGTATAGAAATACTCACATGATCAAATAATATATAATTGATGATTAATATGAATAATAATAAGCGTCGTTTCAACGTAGCCCTTCACAATGCACCTAAAATATATATATTTACAAGGTTTAAGTTTAATAATCGTTTTAATGCGAATTAGGGTTTTAGGATTTTGGGGTTTTGTAAACAATTTAATAAACTCTTTTTAACATTATAAAATTTTAAAGGAATTATAACCATATATAACATATATCTTTAATCAAGGAAAACATAAGATTCAATAATAATTAATAATTCAAATTATTATATAAATCCATTTTTATAACAATACTTAATTATAATTTTTATAATAAAATATTAAAATATTTTATAAGGATAAATTTACAGAAAATATTTTGTTGATTTTTAAAAGATTAGAAGTTTGTAAAAATCATTTTTATATGTAATAGCATTTTTCTAAAATAGAATTAAGGCTAAAAAGCCATTTTAAAAATAATAAGAGGATGCCCGGGTTCGAACCCGGGACCTCTAAGTTGAATTGTGGAGTGTGAACCGGTGAACCAAGGCTCTCAGCCGCGGTATAATCCGGTTCCAAATTGTTTTAACCTAAATCAACAGAACACCCCCAAATCCAAGAACCCTAAATTCGATTGGATTCATATTGACCTCCAAATCAATGTTGACAATCAAATTAATGTTAGGGCTTTTGTTCCCCAACAAAAATCGAGCATGTATGTATGATTAATTACCCGAATTGCAAACGGATTGATGATGAACAATTGAAGAACAGTCGCGACTGTGTTGCGATTCGTTCAGGTTACAATCGATGATGAAACTCGAATTCGCTTTACAGAAAGTTTCGAATAGCCCAACTGATGAAAAGCCCTTTGTCGGTTTTGATTTAAATTGTTCGAGAGGTGGGTTTTGAGTAGGTTGCAGAATTTCGATGAAGTGAGAATCGATTCCGGTGAAATTGTGTTTGTCAGGTGGATTTGATTGTTGTGAACGCTTAGGATATGTTAGATGATTGTTTAAGCTCAATTAATTGGATTATTATTAGTGTTTAATGGTTGAACGGCTATACGATTAAGAAAGTTTCGGTTATTCGATCATTGAACTTTGTAACCGAGATTGAATGTGTTTAATCAATGCTTACATGATCGAAACGGTTGCTAGAAGGGTTAGGAACCGGTTTTAGGTTCTAAAATCGTCGGATTTTGAGGGATTACAACGGCCGGAGAGTCGCCGGCGACTTGGCCGGAGACCCGCCGGAAAAACGGGGAAGTAAGGAGAAATCAGTTTTGGTTTTAAAATTTTACAACATTGGTCCCTCAACCTTCAATCTTTATTATTTTATGCCCAAAACTTCTTTTAAAGTTTCAAAATTACCAAATTAACCCCCTTAACTTGCTTAATTTAAGTTTAAATAGTTTCCAAGCTTAGTAATTTTACAAACTATTATTATTATTTCTATTGTTGCTATTGTTATTATTATTATTATTATTATTATTATTATTATTTTTATTATTATTATTATCTATTATATAATAATTATCATTATAAGCTTTCAAGTTGAAGACAAATTAAAGCCATATGCAAAGGTAACCCAATAAATTTCATATTAAGCAACAATGGTCCTTACAAGAATTAACAAAGTTAACTTTAAATTAACCCAAAATTACAAGATGTTACAGTCTCCCCAACTTAAAAGAATTTCGTCCCGAAATTAAGAATAAAGCTAAGAGAACAAATGCGGGTATCTCTCCTTCATATGATCCTCACGCTCCCAAGTGAACTCAGCTCCACGTTTGTTTTCCCAACGGACTTTGACGATAGGTGTGGTAGTTGTTCGGGTCTTCTTCAGGGTTCGATCCATAATCTCAACAAGCTTCTCAATGAAATGCAATGACTCATCAATTTGAATTTCCTCTAGTGGAACATGCAAATTTTCATCAGCCAAGCACTTCCTCAAGTTTGAGACATGGAAGACAGGATGAACTCGGCTAAGTTCAGAAGGTAGCTCCAGTTTGTAAGCCACTTTCCCAATTCTTTTCAGAATCTTGAAGGGTCCTACAAAACGTGGGGCTAACTTACCCTTCTTCCCAAAACGTACAACGGTTTGCGTCTTTTATCGGCATAACTCTTTTGGCGACTTCTAACCACCTCAAGGTTATTTCGAATTTTGGAAACTTTGTCAGTCGTTTCTTGAATAAGTTCCGGACCAGTGATAAGATTTTCCTAATGTCAGTCCAAGAGATTGGAGAACGACATTTACGACCATATAAAGCCTCGAATGGTGCCATTTTGATACTTGAGTGATAACTATTGTTATACGAAAATTCCGCGAGCGGTAAATGCGCATCCCAATCACCACCAAAATCAAGGACACAAAGATGCAGTAGATCCTCGAGGGTTTGGATTGTTCGTTCGGTTTGACCATAGGTTTGTGGATGGTAAGCCGTACTTAAATCCAATTGAGTACCCAAGAGTTCTTGCATCAAAGACCAAAAGTGTGAAGTGAAGCGAGCATCTCGATCGGAAATGATGTGCAAAGTCACGCCATGACGACTCACAATTTCGTCAATGTAGATTTGAGCCAGCCTTGAAACCTTGTACGTATCTTGAATGGGTATGAAATGTGCTGTCTTGGTCAACTGGTCAACAATGACCCATATGCTATCATGACCACGAGGTGTACGAGGTAACTTGGTTATGAAATCCATGGATATATGTTCCCATTTCCACATAGGGATTTCAGGTTGCTCAAGTAAACCACTTGGTCGTTGATGTTCGGCTTTGACCCTTGCACACGTGAGACACTTGGAAACGTAAGAAGCGATATCTTTCTTCATCCCAGGCCACCAATATTGACCACGCAGATCCATGTACATCTTATCGGAGCCAGGATGAATGGAATATCAGGTTTGATGAGCTTCGTTCATAATGAAGTGTCGAAGATTATCACGATTTGGAATCCAAAGTCGATTCAAGAAATACCACATGCCATTCGGTTTTGTCTCCAATTGCGACCGAACGTTAGACATCAAATCTTCATCCTTCCCTTCGACGGTTAATGCCACTTGTTGAGCCTCGCGAATGCATAACTCGAGGTCACTATCGATCCTTATGTTTTTGTTGGACCAAAAGAACCAATGAGCCTGATCAGAAAAACCTCTAAGTCCCACAGACATTACAACTGCTGAAGAAGATCACAACAGCTGAAGACATCAGCTGATTACTAAGGTCTGAAGACAAAGTCTGAAAGCAAAGAACTGAAGACAAAGTCTGAAAGCAAAGAACTGAAAACAAAGTCTGAAGATGAAGTGCTGAAGACAAAGACTGAAGACCAGAGTGATCAGCAGTTGTCACAACAGCTGAAGTTGTTAACTTCAGTAGTTGTGATGGTTTTACTTTTCAGTACTTGTAACTTTACATTTCAGTAGTTTATTGTTTCAGTAGTTATTAGTCAGTAGTTTCATGTAACTGTACTTAGCATTCTCTGAGATGTAATCAGTTGTTGAGAACATCTCAGTAGTTTGCATATTTCAGTTGTTTTGTTAATTCTGTTAGATGTCACTGTCAACTGACATCAGCAGACGTCACATTCCTCTATATAAGGGATGTTGACCTAGCTGTATTCTAACCGAAGCATTACGCATGAATGAAAACATTCCTTAACAGAAATATTCTCTCTATAATTGTGATTGATTGTCTTGCATATTCATTACCTTTCTTGCTTGAATTCGATCTTAATTTGTGATATTCCGCTGCATAATTCAAACCTAATTGATCCGATCCTATCAAATGGTATCAGAGCAGGTTAATCATTGATCGATCTAACAATTGATCATTGAAACTGTTCTTTTGATAGCAAAGGTTGACCGAATTAGTAGTTTTGCAAGAATTGATTATAGAGATTGATTTTCTGTGCTTCCGGTTCATTAATTGTGATTCTAATTGTGTTTTCTAAGTGTGTTGTTGAGTTTTCAAACTAGACCGATTTTAATCTCCTTGGATTCAATTGAACTAGTGAAAATGACTACCTCAATGAATGATCCTCATAATACTGGCTCCTCAACTAAGCCTCCAATGCTTGTTAGGAGTGAGTATAACATATGGCAACGCCGAATGCTCCATCACCTGTCTGTTAACAGTTCAGGTTGTTGGAAGTCTGTGGTTCATGGACCATACAAGCCTATGGTGAGTAATCCTGAAACCAAGGAGATGGTTCCTAAAAAGAAGGAACAATATTCTGATGAGGATTTAAAACTGTTTGAGATTGATGCTAAAGCCCATGGAATTCTGGCCATGGCACTGCCTAATGAAATCTATTCAGGGCTCATGCATCATGAAACTGCTTATGATCTCTGGGTTGCTCTGAAGGAACAATTTGGAGGAACTGATGAGGTCTTAGCAAACAATAGAGAAATCCTTGCCCAACAATATGAGACATTCTCTCATAGGAAGGGTGAGACACTGACTCAACAGTTTGAGCGGTTTTCATGTTTAATTTCTGAGCTTAAAATGGTTCAACATGAATACACAAACAGCCAGATGAATAACAGATTTCTCAGATCCCTGCCTGAGAGATGGGATACTTACACCATTGTCCTACGCTCTAGTGCAAATCTGGATACTCTATCTCTCACCCAACTTCATGGGAAACTCTTAACATTTGAGAGAGAGATAGAACAAAAAAAAAAGGAAATATCTTCATCTGGAAAGCTCACTGAGGACTTTGTACCAGGTAATACTGCTCGGTTGGTCATGAGTCTGAATATGCTTTCATCGAAATTTCATATGATGAGCATATTGATTTCTCTTCAAACAGTGGAAATCATGCTTTTGTTGGAGTTGAGGGAAACTCAGGCTTTAGTTGTTGATAATTGTGTTTTATGATGGATGATTTGAAAGGAATTGCTGATGATGATCTTGAAGAGATGGATATTTGGAGCCAAATGGCATGATGATTCAGATCTCAAAAGTTTTTAAGAGAACAGGTAGGAAATTTCCTGGTCTCTCTGGCAAAACAAGGTTGGTTTTGACAAGAGTAAGTTGAGATGTCACAAGTGCCACAGACTTGGACCTTTTGCTAGAGAGTGTAGATCATCTGGATCTAACTCATCTGCAACCCTTTGTGACTTTTCCAAGTAACAATTCACAATCCAAAGGGCAACATCCTACCAGTTCTGATCATCATTCACAACATCAATCATCTCCTGCATACTTTGTCCCTCAAAGTCCCATGCCATATCCTTATTCATGCTTTTACATGCCTCAGTCTGGTCAAGTTTCAGTACCAATGGCTCAACAACCACATGCTCTACCTGATCCTCAGCCATCTCAAACAAATCAGCAATCTCAACCTCAATCTCATCAGAGCTTTTCACCCCTGAGGTTGTTGACTGGAGCAAGCCTACCAGATGATGTCTCTGGTTATTCAGAGCAATTTGCTGGTGCTGGTCAACATGGTGGTGAAAATCCTTTTGGAAACCTTGCTTTAATTGCCCCTGGAATCTACTGATGACAATCCTTCATCATCACAGGTACCCACAGGTATCTTCTGAGGCTAAGGCCAAGATATGTTCTGAATCATGCATAGCTGCTTTTGTTTCTATTAGGGAAGCAAATGTAGCTTTAATTAATCAAATCTTGACCTAGAAAAGGCAATTCCAAAAGAAAATCTGAGTTTAAGTCTGCTTTAAAAGAAAAGGATGAAGAGATTATAAACTTAAATGTCAATTACTGATGAAAAGGCTAAGGTAGAGGTCATTCTAGAAAATCACAAGAATCTCAAGGAAACACTTGCAGCTACCCAAGTTGATTGTGAATGATGGGTAACATCCTGCAAGGGATTTGAAATGCTTCTCAGTAAGCAAACTGCTTCCAATGTGAAGTTGGGGATTGGGTACAATCATACCATACCTCCCACAGATTTTACTCCAAAGTTAGAAGTACAATCTGAGGTTGAGAGTAGTCATTCCCAAACCACATCATCAGGTGTTTCATCCTCTATTGAAAATTCAAAATCTGAGGATGAAGATAGTGTGTGTATCTCAGTTAATCAATAACTGATGATCCCACTGCTTCGAAACACTTGATCAAGAAGAGGCTGAGAAATTCAGGTGTTTCCACAAGGTACTCAAAGTACTGAAGGGCAAAACACAACACCTGAAGAGCATTTTAAATCAGAGGAAAACAAGCATTCCTTGACACTGCTGAAGAATCTATCAGGATTCTAAAAAATACTGATAAAAACCACTGAAGAAGAAATCTTCAGTTGTTGAAAATCCTTCAGTACTTCCCAAAAGTACTGAAAAGAAGAAAGTACTGAAGATTAAATCTTCAGTAGTTTCATCAACTTCAGCAGTTGATCAAGAAAAGATGAAAAGAAAACCATGTGAAATACGTGGTTTGTTCAATCATCTGACTGATGAATGATGGTATAACAAGGGTTTAAAATTCAATAAAAAGAAAATCATTAAGCAGGAAATACATAAGATGAAAAATGAATTTCAAACCAAGTTTGTACCACAATCATCTCATTCTGATAAACCTAAGCTTTCTCAAAATGTCACTAAGGAGGAAGGGGTTTTTCAAACAACAGCTGCAAATATACCTCAAGGAATATTGAAAACTCAGACTAAGTCTGTGTCTTTTCAAAAGAAGGATGTAGTGAATAACAAGAACAAATCATCTACAAGTACTGATGTGTCAACTGAGTTGAAAACTCTGTCAACAAATCAGACCTAACTTGTGATGATGGTTCAACATCTATTGGGGAGAGTTAACCAATTAGATGTTTCTGTGACTAAACCACTGAAAAGGATACCCAAGCCAAAATCCAAGGAATCCTTTTCAGCATCATCTACATCTTCAAAAGCTGTTAATCATGCACAAGCTGTTAGTTTAACATCTGTTGATGAAAACAGACCCAAAACCAACAAGGTTTGGGTCTCAAAGGCTAACTAATGTTTGTGATAAATGCAGGGTTCTTCATCATGCCAAAGGAGCATCTGGTATGTGGACAGTGGAGGATCCATGCACATGACAGGGAGCAGCTCTCTTCTTCATGACTATTCCCCAAGGAAGAAGGGATTTGTTTCTTTTAGAAATGATGCCAAGGGTTACATCATTGGGAAGGGTTTTGTCTCAAATGGGGAGATAAGATTTGATGATGTCAACCATGTGGAGAACCTCAAATACAATCTCTTGAGTGTCAGTCAAATGTGTGATAAAGGGCATGTTGCACTTTTCACAAGTCAAAACTGTCGGATTCTGTCTTCCACAGTTTTGCACAAGATTGACAAAATATTGGATGAGTATACTCTCCTGAAAGCCAACAGGATTGGAAGAGTATATGCTTTAGATCTATCAAAGAAAATTGATCTAAAAGGCCATCCATGTTTGTTCTCCAAAGCCTCTCCTCAAGAATCTGAACTATGGCATAGAAGGCTGGGTCATGTGAATTTCAAGAACATGAATCAGCTCATTCATCATGGGTTAGTGAGAGGCTTGCCATTGAAGGAGTTCAAGTGTGATGACACCTGCCCAGCTTGCTTAAAAGGAAAGCAACAAAGCTTCATTCCGTTCTATAGAAGAACCTAAGTCCACTGCCTGCTTGCAATTACTGCACATGGATCTTTTTTGGTCCTGTGAGAGTAATGAGCATGGCAAAGAAAAAGTACTGTCTGGTATTGTGATGATTACTCAAGATATGTATGGACTTTCTTCTTGCACTCCAAGGATGAGGCAGCTCAAGTATTATCTATTTTGTGTTACATGTGGAAAAGCAGCATTCACTTCCAGTTAAGTGTGTGAGAAGTGATAATGGGACAGAGTTTAGGAATCACACTCTTGATGAATTCTATTTGTCTAAGGGAATCAAAAGACAATATAGTATTCAAAGAACTCCAGAGCAAAATGGAGTGGTGGGGAGAGAAAGAACAGGACCCTGATTGAAGCTGCAAGAACAATGTTGGCTGACTCTGGTTTGCCACTAACCTTTGGGCTGAAGCTGTCAATACAGCTTGCTATGTTCATAATAGAGTATTAGTGAATCAGAGGTTGATGAAGACTCCTTATGAGCTCTTACATCATTGGCTCCTTTGATTTCATTCTTTAGAGCATTTAGGTGTCCTTGTTATATTCTTAACACAAAGAGTATCCTTCAGAAGTTTGATTCCAAGGTGGATGCAGGGTATTTTGTTGGGTATTCATCTACTTGCAAGGCATACAGAGTTTTCAACTGCAGAACAAAGATTGTTGAAGAAACCTTACATGTCAAGTTTAATGAATCCCCAAAAGACAAGATTCCTCAAAAACCCAGTTGAGATGTTTGACTTGGACATACTGCAATATGTTCCATATCAGCCACCACCTGTTATGGTCTCTGAAGTTCCATCATCTCCAACTGAAGATACAAATGCAAGTTGTAGATCATCTGCCTGGTTCTACTACACTTGATGTTCCTGTAGCCTCAGCAGCTCCATCCACAACAAATGCTGATGAAATCTCTGAATCCTCTACTTCATTGAATTGCCATCTCAGTCTAGGTTTCAAGAGTCTACATCAACATCTGCTGCTGCTGAATCTTCTACAAACACTTGCACAGATATTATTGCATATCAAGAATTGAAGAATCATCCCATGTCCCAGATCATTGGTGACATAACTGCTGGTGTTTCAACAAGAAGTCAATTGTCCAATTTTTGTCTCTATGCTCTCTTCATCAGTCAACAAGAGCCTAAGAATTATCATGTTGCTTTAAGGGACAATGGATGGGTTGAAGCCATGCAGCTTGAGCTTCTTTAATTTCAAAAACAGCAAGTGTGGGAACTGGTTCCTCTACCCCAAGGTAAGTGTGCAATAGGCACTAAATGGTGTTTAGGAATAAAACTGATGAAAAAGGCCAAATTGTCAAGAACAAGCCAGACTGGTTTGTACAGGGTTTTCACAAGAAGAAGGTATTGATTATGATGAAACCTTTGCCCCTGTAGCCAGACTGGAGCAATTCGTTTGTTTTTAGCTTATGCTGCTTTTCATAACCTTAAAGTTTTTCAAATGGATGTCAAAAGTGCATTTTATATGGTAAAATAAAAGAAGAAGTTTATGTGTGTCAACCACCAGGTTTTGAAGATCATAAACATCCTGATTGGGTGTATAAGCTTGATAAGGCTCTTTATGGGTTGAAACAAGCTCCCAGATCCTGGTATGAAACATTATCTAACTTTCTTCTTCAAAATAATTTCACTAGAGGCTCCATAGATAAAACTTTGTTCATAAAGAAAGCTGGCATGCATAAGCTCCTTGTTCAAATTTATGTTGATGATATTATTTTTGCATCATCTGATCCACAGTTGTGTGATGCATTCACAAAATTGATGCAACAAAAGTTTGAAATGAGTGCAATGGGAGAATTACAGTTCTTTCTGGGTTTACAAATCAAACAACTGACTGATGGAACTTTCATTCATCAGTCAAAATACACAAAAGATTTGTTAACCAAGTTTGATTTACAAAACTGTAAATCCTGTTCTACTCCCATGTGCAGCAACACACAACTGGATGCTGATCAAAAAGGTAAAGCAGTTGATGAAACTCTTTACAGATGTATGATTGGTTCCTTGATGTACCTAACAGCTTCTAGACCAGATATTATGTTTGCAACTTGTGTCTGTGCTAGATTCCAGGCTGCTCCTAAGGATTCCCATATGATTGCAGTCAAGAGGATCTTTAGATATTTGCAGGGAACTAAATCTCTAGGACTATGGTATTCCACTGGGCACTCTTGTAAATTGGTTGCTTTTTCTGATAGTGACTATGCAGGGTGTAAGTTAACCAGAAAATCAACTTCTGGTGGATGCCATTTCTAGGCAACTGTTTGGTCTCTTGGCAGAGTAAGAAACAAACATCAGTTGCTACATCAACAGCTGAAGCAGAGTACATTGCAGCTGCAAGCTGTACATCTCAGGTACTTTGGCTTCAAAATCAGTTATTGGATTATGACATTACAGAGACTAAGACTCCATTATTAATGGATAGTTCTTCAGCTCTTTGTATTGTTAAGAATCCTATCCAGCATTCTAGGACCAAACATATTGAGATCAGACATCATTTCATTAGGGATTGCTATGAAAAAGGTCTGATTGATCCAAAGTTTGTGCCTAGTGCTGATGAGCTTGCAGATATATTTACTAAGCCTTTGGATAGTGCAACTTTTCATAATCTTGTACTCAGGCTTGGTATGCTGCAACTAGAATAATTTGACAACTACTGATGCTCTTAGTTCATAAATACTGATGAGAATTAGTATACCTTTGTCAAAAATAAGTGTTGATAAGTCATTTTATCTTCAGTAGTTTTACAACTACTGAAGACTAAATTACTTAAAAGTACTGAAGTACCTTATTTGTTAGAAAATACTGATGTAGTTCAAACTACTGATGTCTTTTATAATAAATAAGTACTGATGACCAATGAAACATCTGAAAGTCAGATGATCTGATGAGTAAATGTCAAGGTCATTGAAACAGCTGAACTTTGTGAATTGACGACAACTATTGTTTCATTTTCAAACAACTGAAGCCAAAACCAAGTCTTCAGTAGTTTTATAACTACTGATGACCAACACCAAGTCTTAAGTTGTTTACAACATCTGAAAGTTAAAACCATGTCTTCAGTTGTTTTCTAACATCTGATGACTAACACCAACACTTTCAGTTGTTTTCCCTCAGCCGTTTCATAACCTATATATACCTAACCCTAACTTCAACCTTTTCATAACCCACTTTCCAAACGTTCATCTTCCATTAATGGCGACCATGCAAATCAAACCTCGACACAACTGTGTTGCTCATCTTACCAAATCACCTTTCTGGAACAAGTTTGATGCTGCTATCGACTTGATGGTTGATTCCCAATACCGCACAGCCTTTCTCCTCAATCCAACCATCTACCCTGATACCCTGTGCCAGTTCTGGACGAACGTTACCGTTCATACTGATGAGAATGATGCCACCATCACTCTCCAGTCTTTTGTTAACCAGAAACGGGTGATCATCACTTCTGAGATCATTCGTCAAACCCTAGACCTAAATGATGCCACCTATCCCACCAAGTACCCAAAAGGCACCATTGATCTTTCTTTTGCTAATCATGGATATGAAGGTGACCTAAGTGCTACCACCATCCTGAAGAAGCACTTCCATGATGCTGAGCGACTCATATTTCACATGATCAATGTCTGCCTGGCTCCCAAAACATCCTCTTGGGATCAAATGTCATCCAGATGGCAACAGGTACTATATTCTATCCTTGAACATCAAAATTTAAATTTTTCTGATATTATCTTTTTGGAAATTAAAGATTTGGCATTGAAACCTGTGGCAAATAGATGGATATTATATCCAAGGTTTCTTATGGAAATCATTTTAAACCAATTAAAATCTGATGGCCTTGTTGGCCTTGGAGTCCCTGCTCTGCTGGTTTTGCCAGAAGTATACTCCAGGCACAACTCAAACCCTCAACTCAAAGAGGCTGCCAAACTGCTCAAACCCAAGCAGAGGGAACCCACAGCCTCCACCTCCAAATCTAAAGTCCCCTCCAAACCCAAACCAAAGAAAACCAAAAATGCTACTCAGGGAGTGAGTCCCCTGATGATGCCCCTGTAGCACAAACGCAGGATGAGACTACAAGCTTTAATTCCCTTGTAGTTTCAATGACTCCACCAGCTGAAACCGCTCAGGTATCCTCTCAATAGGATCCTGATGCAACCAATATTGGGGAAACCACATTGTTGGAATCTATCTCACTTGAGAAGATTGCCATTGAAGACCCACTCTCCCCAGGTGCAAACCTTTTCACCTCCATCTCCCACTGATACCACCCCTACAAGCCCAACTGCAGTCATTGCACAAGTGCTGACTCAGCTACATCCTCTACCCCTCCCCAGAACCTGTTACTACTGGGAAAACCTCAACAGCTGAGGGAGAGGATCAAAATGTGGTTGACATCCAACAACATAGGGATTATCAAGTTCAGTCTCCTAGTGTAAATGTGGAGACTAGAACATCTGGTGAGGCTACCTCTTCCCCTGTCTCAGCACATGAACAGGATGAAGCAGGTATCAGCTCTAAGACCTCACCAGAGGCAACTGTCAATGAAGGACATGCTCCTGAGGCAGGAAGTCCCCAGTTCCAAGACAAAGGGGCACATGTGATCATTGATTTACACTCGGCACATGTTCATCCTGATTTACTCAGGAGGTCAGCTGATTTAGTTTATACTGATGATGACCTGGGCTTTTTCTTTGAAGTCTTAGCCCAAAATACTATTCTTGAGGCTGAGGTTTGTAGATTGAAAGATCTGCTTCCCATCATGCCTCAGGAATCAAGACCATCTGCCCCAATAAACCCACAGATGGCAGCTTCTGTTGAAGCTTCACCAAACACTGAGCCACTCAAATCAAACAAACCACCAGCCTTTGGCTCAGGCACCATTTCTCAGGGAGAGAACCCCTCTGAGCAAATGGTTGTTGCATTCAAATATTCCTTACCTCTCATCACACCCATCATCACATCTATTGTTCATAAAACCATTGATGAGAGGCTCTCCTCAGATATTAAATCCCTTGTGACTGATGCTGTGTCCAAGCACCTTTCTGACATTCAAACCCCTGAACCCAATGCAACCAAAAAGGGGGAGTCTAAGTCAGTAAAAGATGATAAAAGGAAAAGAGCTGAAGAGGAAGAAGCTAAGGAAGAGAACTAAGGCAAAGAGATCATCACCTACAAAAGAAAGAAAAGTATTGGTGAACAAACTGAAGATGAGAAGAGGTTAGATGAGATGATCAAAGAAGTTGATGACCAACATAGCAGATCCATGGACAGGATCATTGATCAGCTCTTTAGGCAAGGATTTGATACTGCCACACTTGACTCAGAGATCAGGAGACTTGAGATTCAAGAAATTGAGGATCGATGGGCAAGTTGTAATGAAGAAGAAAGGGAGAGATTAGAGGCTATGATTAGATTCCTCTCTAAACATTTGGGAAGACCTATCATTGAGATTAAGTCATGGTCCAGAGATAGCATCTTAGAGATAACTACCAAGATATGCTCATCTGAAAGCTTCAACAAAGGCTTAATCATTGAAGCTCTGGATGAAGCTGGTGCTGGGAAGAGAACTGATATGGCCAAGTTATCCAAAGCCATCCTCACCAACAAAATGATAGAGCAGCCCTTCAAATCTCCCTTACCAAAACAATCTTCCAAATCAACCTCACAACCATCTAAACCAATCCCTTCACCCAAGAAACCCATCCAAGATTCCACCAGTGAAGCACCAAAAAGAAAAAGAAGGTTGCTGAGGATGGAAGAAGAAGAAGAAGAGATGAAGAAGACAATCTGCCAATATCTGCTGTTCTTGAAAAGAAGAAACTGAAGCCTAGGAGTCAATCTCAAGCAATAACTCCTGAAACTCAAAGGCAGATAGTTAAAGTCAAAATTAAAGAAGAAGAACAGCAGAAGCAGCATGATGAGCAGTTTCTTAGAATGGTTGACAAGGACTTCCCTCAGTCCTCATCCATTCAAGCTATGAAGATTCAAGCTCAAAGGCTGTACACTCTCAGGCATACTTTTCAAGAGAGAGTGAGGATTTGGCCAGATCCCAGGGTAAGTTCTAGAATTCACAAGAAAAACTTACCAAGTAGATATCATGGCCAAGTCAGAAAGACTTTGAATGCTACAATCATGTTGGCCATGGTAGTCTCACCCTGGGAAATCATTGAAGAATTCAAGAGAGCTCACATATCCAAATCAACCCCTATGTCTATTCTTGAGAACAAAATAATCAAGAAGGGGTTGTTGTATAAAAGACTTGAAGATCTTCAGAAGAGTGAACTCCAGTTGTTGCTCGAAGGTTCTCATCCAGATGAATTCGCATATAGAGAGATAACAACTGTTGAGTTAAAGAATGGGAAGACAGTGAGGTATCTGTCTGCGTACTATGGGTCTGAGTTCTTCTTTGAGGGAGAAGCAGAAGAACTCACTAAGGAGGAACAAGTTGTTCTCCTTGAGGCCTATGCAAGGGAGTCCTTCAGACTCATCAATGGGAAATAGGTTTCATGGTTGGGACAAGACTCTATGTCCAATTTCCCCAAGACAGAGTTCCCTTCCATACTTAGCCAATCAAATGATTAGAAACCTTTTCCTGGCCTGGAGTTCCCTTCCATACTTAGCCAATCAAATGATTAGAAACCTTTTCCTGGCCTGTGCTTATTTGTTTACCTCTGAAGCTGATCAAGAGAGTACTTTTGCCAAAGAATAAGTGGGATCTTCAATAAAGTTAGAGGTTTTGGCTGCATTGGTTCAGGGGGAGTTTGTTGGACCAAAAGAACCAATGAGCCTGATCAGAAAAACCTCTAAGTCCCACAGACATTACAACTGCTGAAGAAGATCACAACAGCTGAAGACATCAGCTGATTACTAAGGTCTGAAGACAAAGTCTGAAAGCAAAGAACTGAAGACAAAGTCTGAAAGCAAAGAACTAAAGACAAAGTCTGAAGATGAAGTGCTGAAGACAAAGACTGAAGACCAGAGTGATCAGCAGTTGTCACAACAGCTGAAGTTGTTACTTCAGTAGTTGTGATGGTTTTACTTTCTTTTCAGTACTTGTAACTTTACATTTTAGTAGTTTATTGTTTCAGTAGTTATTAGTCAGTAGTTTCATGTAATTGTACTTAGCATTCTCTGAGATGTAATCAGTTGTTGAGAACATCTCAGTAGTTTGCATATTTCAGTTGTTTTGTTAATTCTGTTAGATGTCACTATCAAGTGACATCAGCAGACGTCACATTCCTCTATATAAGGGATGTTGACCTAGCTGTATTCTAACCGAAGCATTACGCGTGAATGAAAACATTCCTTTAACAGAAATATTCTCTCTATAATTGTGATTGATTGTCTTGCATATTCATTACCTTTCTTGCTTGAATTCGATCTTAATTCGTGATATTCCGCTGCATAATTCAAACCTAATTGATCCGATCCTATCAGTTTTGAAGCATGATAGTAGCCTCGTTGACATCCACATGAATCTCGGTATCAAATTCTCCTAGCGTATCAAACCATTGCCTTCGATCTTGAATCTCTTGAAGCGAGACAGTCTTGTTGTGAACCTTGTGACTTAGCGCGTCGGCTACAACATTCGCCTTTCCAGGATGGTAACCGCGTCGCAGTCGTAGTCGCTAATTAACTCGATCCATCGTCTTTGTCTTATGTTGAGATTGTTTGGTTGAACACGTGTTGGAGACTCCTATGATCGGTGTAGACTATGCATTGCGTCCCATATAAATAGTGTCGCCAAATCTTCAATGCAAAAACCACAGCACCAAGTTCAAGATCGTGAGTCGTGTAGTTCACTTCATGAACCTTCAATTGTCGTGACGCGTATGCTATAACTTTGCCTCGTTGCATGAGTACACAACCAAGACCTTGATTAGAAGCATCGCAATACACGGTAAAGTCATCGTTTCCATCGGGAAGTGAGAGAATAGGAGCGTTACACAACTTGCGTTTTAATGTCTCAAGAGCCTCTTCTTGCTCGGGTCCCCATTCAAAGAGTCGATTCTTTTGGGTTAGCGCCGTTAATGGTTTAGCAATCTTCGAGAAATTCGCTATGAACCTACGGTAATATCCCGCTAAACCCAGAAAAGAACGAACCTCGGTTGGGGTTGTGGGAACACACCAATTCTTCACGGCTTCTATTTTAGCAGGATCAACATGAATTCTTGGCTATTCACCACATGCCCTAAGAATTGAACCTCCTCCAACCAAAATTCACACTTGGAAAACTTGGCGTATAATTGCTCCTTCTTCAAAAGTCCAAGAACTTGTCGCAAGTGCGTCTCGTGATTGATTTTTGTCTTGGAATAAATAAGGATGTCATCAATGAACACGATCACGAACTTATCCAAATACGGTTTACATACTCGATTCATGAGATCCATGAACATGGCAGGCGCATTGGTCAAGCCAAAAGGCATGACCATGAACTCATAGTGTCCATATCGAGTACGAAAAGCGGTCTTTGGAATGTCATCATCATGTACACGTAGTTGATGATACCCAGAACGTAGATCGATCTTTGAGAATTGAGTTGCTCCTTGTAGTTGATCGAAGAGATCATCGATTCGAGGAAGAGGGTATCGGTTTTTGATAGTGAGCTTGTTGAGTTCCCGGTAGTCAATGCACATACGAAATGAACCATCCTTCTTCTTCACAAACAGTACAGGTGCACCCCACGGCGATGAGCTAGGACGAATGAAACCCTTATCGGTCAACTCTTGCAGTTGACTAGCTAGTTCTTGCATTTCAAACGGTGCAAGACGATAAGGCGATTTAGCCACAGGGTTTGCACCAGGGATTAAGTCGATCTTGAACTCAACTTCTCGCACGAGAGGTAACCCTTTAAGATCCTCGGGAAAATCCCGCACAACAGGAATGTCTTTCAACTCCTTACCCTTGGCTTTCGTATTAACTACATATGCCATAAAAGCCATGTAGTTTTTACTTAAGCACTTGCGGGCCTTAATGCAAGACATGAGCTTGAGTCTTTGGGATGATTTCTCCCCAAAGACCTTCAAAGCATCACCGGTCGGTAAAGGAATTTGGATACACTTCTCGAAGCATAGAATTTCCGCACGATGCTTGGCTAACCAATCCATACCAATGATAACATCAAAGCTTCCCAATTGCATAGGAATAAGGTCGACGAAGAACTCGTGTTCGTTGAGGCTTAAGGTGCAGTCACATATTACGACATCAACGACAATAGATTTTCCATCGGCGACTTCGACCGTGAAAGATCTTTCTAAGTTGACGCGCGGTTTAGAAAGTAAAGGCTCAAATTCCAGGTACACGAAACTCCTATCGGCACCCGAATCAAACAATATAGATGCATAATGATTATTTACAAGATACATACCTGTTTGGTAACAACCTATTATTGGTATGATGAACATAGATAGGAATTTTTACAAGACAAGAAACGATTAAAAGAATTCCAACGACATACCGTTCACCACATCGTTGTTGGCTTGGGCTTGATTGGCGTTGATGTTGAAAGCCCTTCCACGAGCCGGTGGCACAGTTCCCGCATTGCGAGGACATTGCGGACGGATATGACCAGGCTCGCCACAGTTATAGCAGGTTCGGTTGGTAAGCATGGCAGTGTTGTTTGGCGCACGAATACAAGTAGCCACCAAATGACCATACTTCCCACACAATTAGCAGACTCGGCATGGAATGTTGCTCGCATGGTGGTACTTGCATGTGTTACACATAGGATATGGACCAACATAAGCTCTAGCCACAGGGGCTTGATTTGCAACCACCATTTGTTTTTTAGGAGCATTGGTGCAGTCACACAGCGTAGTTGCGCGTCGGGATGAACTTACGCTTTTTGTTTTGGGAAGATGACTCGGCTTTTACCTCCTTTGTTGCCTCGGGTGTCACCTTTGTAGTAGCCTTGGAACCCTTTGTCGTCATAGTGCCAGCTCTTATATGATTCTCGGTGAGCTGTGCAGTGATGGTAATTGCTTCCTCCAAAGTTGTGGGCCTACTACCCACCACGGCATCTTGAATATGAGGTGGCACCCCCCTTGATAAATTTCTCAATGTTACGGGGCACGGTGTCCACCATGTGTGGTAGGAGCATACTCAACTCATGATGCCGAGTGGAATAAGCCAAGTGATTCCCACCATCTTGTTTGAGGTTCCAGAACTCCTCCTCTAGTTTTTGCAACTCGCTCCTCGGACAAAATTTTTGAATCATGATCTCCTTGAATTCCTCCCAGGGCAATGCCAAAGCAATCTCAGTTCCACGGTTTCTCTTTTCACTATTCCACCATGTGAGTGCCCGTTGTTGAAGAACACTTGTGGCATAGCGAACCTTGAACTCGTTGGGGCACTCACTAACAATGAACGTATTCTCCATACTTTCAAACCACTCGAGAAGTCCAGTGGCTCCTTCTTTTCCACTAAAACTAGTGGGTTTGCACGAGTTGAAGTGTTTGAAAGTGCAAGTACGATTGTTCCTTTGTTGATTGTTCCCGTTTTGATTGTTGTTATTGTCTCCATTAGCACCACTATTGTTCCCATTGGTGTTGTTGTTGCTATTAGCCATTAGTGTGCTATTAAGTTCAACAACCATAGTCGGGAGAACGGCAGCCATTTGTCGGGCAATCATGGCAGCTAGCTTACGGTCGGAACTTCCACGCTTTCCATGGTGTCGAGACATGCTGGATATACAAAAATGAGTTAGTTACAAGAGCGAGGATAACAAAGGATAGTAGTTTAAACAAGGGTAAGCTAAGGGTTATAAGGTACACAGAATGATTCTATTTGGTAACGCATTACCATTTGGAAACGTTGACACGTAAAGGTGAATTGACCCATTTACCTTAGAAACTTGTGTATATTGACCATAGTTTATCACTCATCCCAGAAATCCCCAGGTAAGCATAACTAGTCCCGTAGGATTTATGCGATATGCTTGCCTTAGCCCGAGGGCCTTTTGTGTAAGACCCCGTTCCCGGGAAGCCTCACAGTTGGTTAATCATAGCATAAAATCAGTTTAATAATAAAACATTGCAGCGGAAATAATTAGACATTCATTTAAAACTTAGAAACCATATTCTACTCATACATTTGTCCTTTAATTTCAAACAAAACATGTTACTTGTTCTTAAATTACAATAACTATTTCATAAATAGGAATGCCATCCATAGCTCCCCAAGTAGCTCCATGTGCCATCCTCAGCATCAGCGTTTACCTGCCAACTATTATGCATAAAAGTCAGCTTCGCTGAGCGAGTTCTAGTTTTAAATATTATAAGAAAATATAATCTTTATCCTTCATATAATGACCATGCATACAACATAGAATATAACATTACTTGCATCATAATAAGCATGTTCATTATCTTTCATTCTTTCATTATCTTTCACTTTCATCATAAACGAGATTGCACAAAGCAAGAGCTCCATGTTGATCGACAACAAATGCCAATCCCTGTCGGTACACATGAAAACGGTAGCTAACCCCCGACAGTTGATCCACACTGCAAGGCACATAGCCCGCTCATGAATACAGATCCATCATCATACATCAGACTCACATAAGTGAAGTCTATCATAGTGCTTGCAAGACTTTTCATCATCATACGGCCCGGGGGTAACATTCATTAAGTTTCGCTTTTCATTAATATCATCTTCCACTTTAGTATATATAATACTTATCTTATTAAGTACACAACATGCCAAGTAAAATCATCATAAAACATAACCGAACCGCCGCGGGACAGCGGGGGTTCGGGGGCGGCAGCCCCTGACAGCGGGGTCCTAGGGGCAGCAGCCCCTAGTGGGGTCCAAGGGGCAACGCCCCTGGCTGGGGCCGGGCTGCCAGTTCAGCGCGAAAAATTTTTATATTTAAGGATTTATATAGCATATTTACTTATAGAAAAATCGTTCTTCCTGTTAAAACACCTTAAAATCTTGGTCATTTAAAAACGTAAATTTAGTATGCATAATAGCCCCAAACATGGAAAAACTTATAAATAGGGGATCTAGAACTCACCTGGATATCACGAATAACTTCTAAGCTAAGCTTACAGGGCTAGGATCTCTCTACACAGCCTGCAGAATAGCTAACACTTAAAGGGGTTAATTTCTACCTAAATTCGCTGCTAATTTCGCTGCAAGATCAGCAATTTCGCAGCTAGGTTCGCCAGCAGTTTCGCTGCTAGTTTCACCAGCAGTTTCGCTGCTAGTTTCGCTAGCACCTTCGCTGGCAGTTTCGATGGCATCTTCGCTGCCAGTTTCACTGCCAGTTTCGCCCAACTTTCGTTGGAAAACCATGTCTGCGAAACTACCTGCGAAACTACCTACGAAACTATAGTTTCGCAGGAAGATCCACAGTTTCGCTGATTGAATATGCAAATTCGCTGGATGAACACGCAGTTTCGCAGATCGCATAAAATTACGGACCAGACCATTTTAAACCCAAAATCATAACTTTTTACGTCCAATCCCTTAGTTTATCATCCATGAGGCTAAATCTAAGCTTTATACATGTTTTCATACGTAAAAATGTGACCTTTATGCGATTCTTTGCAACTTTTCAAAACCCAAAACCCTAGAATCCGGGTTTGATCTACAGAAGGGTTTAGAGGTCGATTCTTACCTGGATTTGTTGCTCCTTTCTTAGATCTTGATGCTCCAACACCCAGATCTTCAATCTCTTCACCTTAGAAGCTTCAAATCTTGAGTTTTCTTCTTCCTCTCCTCTCTCTACTTCTCTCTCTACGATTTTTGTGGCTAGGGTTGTAATGAGGAAGATGAAGCTGGTTTTGGGTGCTTAAGGGCTGATTATGGGCCTTTAATCCCATAGGCCACTACCCAATAAGCCTAATTTTAGCCCATGACCATTTCCTTCTTTTATTAAATACCCATTAATTAAGCCCATTGTCCTTAATGACTCGTTTTGACTTTTCGGGGGTGTTACAAGTCTCCCCCACTTATTTAGGTTTCGTCCTCGAAACCTGTCATCATCAAACAATTGAGGGTAAAATTTTCTCATCTCCTCCTCAGTCTCCCATGTAGATTCTGACCCTTTTCTGTGTCTCCACTGTACCCGTACTAGTGGAACCACTTTATTCCGTAAGTGCTTCTCTTTCCAATCAAGGATGGCCACCGGCTGCTCTACATAATTTAGCCGTTCATCGACTTCAATGTCTTCTAACGGTACAAATGCATCATTATCTGCCAGACATTTCCTGAGATGAGATACGTGGAACGTAGGGTGAATTCCACTCAACTCATCAGGTAGTTCTAATCTGTAGGCCACTTCTCCTACCCTTGCGATAATACGGAATGGCCCTATGAATCTTGGGCTTAGCTTTCCCCTTTTTCGAAACCTGATGATCCCTTTCTAGGGCGATACCTTGAGCATAACCTTGTCACCAACTTCAAATTCTATCGGTCTACGCCTCTTATCAGCATAAGACTTCTGGCGGTCCTTTGCAGCTTTCATGAACGCCTTAATCTTATCTAACTTCTCAGTTGTGACCTCAATCACATCAAGACTCCCCAATTCCTTCTGCCCGATGTCGCCCCAACACACGGGCGTTCTGCACTTCCTACCGTACAACATCTCGTAAGGTGGCATACCAATGCTGGCATGGTAACTATTATTATATGAGAATTCTGCCAACGGTAAGTGCTCATCCCAACTTCCTCCAAAGTCGATTACACAGGCTCGTAGCATGTCTTCTAAAGTTTGGATCGTCCTTTCCGACTGACCATCTGTCTGGGGATGGTAAGCCGTACTAATATGCAGTCTAGTCCCCATTGAGTCATGAAACCTCTTCCAGAACTTGGACGTAACCGCGTGTCCCTATCCGAAACGATAGACACTGGCACACCGTGACGAGCCACGATCTCCTTGATAAATAGCTCTGCCAACCTCTCAGAGGAATACGTCTCACGAATTGGTAGGAAATGGGCGCTCTTTGTTAGACGGTCAACACCCAGATTGCGTCGCTTCCCCTCGCCGTGCGAGGTAGCTTCGTGATGAAGTCCATTGTGATGTGTTCCCATTTCCATTCAGGGATATCCAAAGGCTGGATCTTCCCATATGGCTTTTGGTGTTCTGCCTTCACTTGCAAGCAAGTCAGACACTTGCTCACGTACTTAGCCACGTCTCGCTTCATTCCCGGCCACCAGTAATCTTTCTTCAGATCTTGATACATTTTCGTGGCACCGGGGTGTATGGAATATCGAGTTTTGTGAGCCTCATCCATGATTTTCTCCCTTAGATCCCCATAGAGAGGGATCCACACATTCTTCCAGATCGGGTTCTAACACCCAAGGTGTTTCCCCCAAGTCTGAAACTTGTCCTTTCATCCGTTCAGAGTTGACTCTATCCCCTCTTAGTGCCTCATCCTGGAACTCCCTCACTTGTTTCATAACATCAGGCGTCATGATTATCTGGCAAGCCCTCACCCGAATTGGTTCGGGTCGTCCTTTTCGGCTAAGGGCGTCAGCAACCACATTGGCTTTGCCTGGATGATAATGAATTTCACAGTCATAATCCTTGATCAGTTCCAACCACCTCCTCTGCCTCATATTGAGTTCCTTTTGTTCAAAGAAATACTTCAGACTTTTATGATCAGTGAAGATGGTGCACTTCACCCCATACAGGTAGTGCCTCCAAATCTTCAATGCAAACACCACCCCGCGGCCAACTCCAATCATGGGTGGGATAATTGGCCTCGTGAACCTTTAATTGTCTAGAAGCATAGGCTATCACCTTCCCTCGTTGCATCAACACGCAACCTAATCCTGCATACGAGGCATCCGAGTAGACCACCAGATCCTCGTTTCCTTCAGGTAACGTCAAGACAGGGGCTTGAGTTAACCTCATCTTCAGTTCTAGGAAGGCGTTCTCCTGATCAGTACCCCATTCATACTTCACGTCCTTTCGGGTCAACTTTGTCAAAGGAGAAGCTATCTTGGAGAAATCCTGGATAAACCTCCTATAGTAGCCTGCCAAGCCTAAGAAACTACGAATCTCAGATGGCGTCTTTGGAGGTTCCCATTGCATCACCGCTTCGACCTTTGCAGGGTCCACCCTGATCCCTTCAGGATTAACCACATGATGACCAGAAATTGAACTTCTCGAAGCCAAAACGCGCATTTAGAGAACTTAGCATATAACTTCTCATTTCTGAGTGTCTCCAATACTTCTCGGATATGATCGGCATGTTCCTCTTCGCTTTTTGAATAAATCAAGATGTCATCAATGAACACTATCACCGATTTATCCAACATCGGCCGACATACCCTATTCATGAGGTCCATGAAAGCAGCTGGCGCGTTGGTTAAACCAAAGGACATGACGAGAAATTCATAGTGTCCATAACGCGTACGGAATGCTGTCTTAGGAATGTCTTGTTCTTTCACCTTCAGTTGGTGGTAACCAGACCGCAGGTCTATCCTTGAAAACCAGCTGGCACCCTGAAGTTGATCGAACAGGTCGTCGATCCGTGGTAACGGATACTGATTCTTTACGGTCAGCTTATTGAGCTCGCGATAGTCAATGCACATCCGCATGCTACCATCTTTCTTCTTGACGAATAAAATCGGAGCACCCCATGGAGAGATACTCGGTCGGATGAAGCCTTTATCCAATAAATCTTGCAACTGGTCCCTCAGTTCTACCATCTCCGAAGGAGCTAATCGATACGGTGCTTTAGCGACAGGTTGAGCTCCCGGTAGCAAATCAATCTGAAATTCGATTTCGCGGTCAGGCGGCACACCGGTCAGGTCTTCAGGAAAGACGTCAGGAAACTCGCGCACTACTGGCACGTCTGATAATTGTGGCTCTGGCGCATCCATCCACATCTTTTACATAGGCCAAGTAAGCGCTGCACCCACTCAATCTCAATACTTTTCAGCTGTGATCATCGACACGACCTTCGGTACACAGCACACCTTATCTCCACGAACCGTAACAGAACTACCATCGGGCGCTGTTAGACAATTATCTTCTTACTACATACTATATTGCTTCTATAGGTAGCTAACCAATCCATGCCTAACACCACATCCAAACCTCCTAAGGCCATAACATGCAACCTAGCAGGGAACTTACAATTCTCTAACTCAATCAGGCAATCCTCAACCACCTCAGTTACCTTAGTGGACTTACAATGCTGTTTCTACATAGAAAGGCTCATCTAACATTCTACTTTTATCATGCAACAAACGACAAAAGGCAGCAGACACAAAACTCCTACTAGCACCAGAATCAAAGAGCACAGAAGCATATTCATGGTCTACCAGAAACATACCTGAAACTACTTCTGGGTCTGCCCTGGCCTCCTCGCGAGTTATGTTGAATGCCCTCCGCCTTCGCCTTTGAACCGTCACCCCTTCCCTTATCTCCGGCTTTAACCGTTCCTGATCCTTCTGGTTTTCCTTTCTTACAGTCTCTTCCCGCATGACCCATCTCACCACACTGGTAACACTTTCCCCCCTTGCAATCCCTAGCATAGTGGCCCTCGCCTCCACATTTGAAACATTTTCCCGTCCCCATCTGCACTCCCCTGAATGACCTTTTCCACACTTCCTACAAGCACCTCCTTCACCGGTATTTCCCTGTCTCCCAAACTGATCCTCCACCCTCATCCTCTTCTCTCCTCTCCACTCCGGAAGTTATCACCTCCGAACCTCTTCCATTTCCATTCTTGTTCCCATTCCATTTCTCCACCCTCTTCTGTACAGGCACTGGGTCTCTCTCATCGTACAACCTCCCAGCTAAATCCACCACAGACCTAACGTACCCGGTCTGGCTGCAATCATGTGCCTCCTGATGTCCACAGGCAAACCCTGTATGTATCTTTTGATCTTCCTGGACGCAGGTGTCACCATGTCCGGCACAAGTCTTGCAAGTTCATTGAACTTGGAGGTATACTCTTGATGAGTCATGTTCCCAGCCTTCAAATACAAGAACTCCTTTTCAATCTTGTCTAATTCCCGATGGGGACAATACTCCTCCAGCACTAACTCCTTCAACTCAGACCACTTCATCTTGGCTATCGATCGTTTCCCCTCAGCCTGGACAATATTGTCCCACCAGCATAACGCTGAGTCAACGAAGGAATGAGTTGCAAACTTAACTTTTTGATCCTCTCGGCACTCACTAATTTCCAGTACCGCTTCCATCTCTCTAACCCAACGATGAGCGGCAGTAGCAGTGCCGTTACCGTCAAAGGTTGGGGGCTTGCACCTTTGAAATGCCCCATAGTTGCACCCTCTAGTAGTCCTCTCTCGGACTCCTCATCACTGTCGTCATCATGGGACTACCACTCTAGGGTTTGATGGCTCCTCTTCAGATTCCTCAGTCCTCCCAGTGGACTTTCCTGAATTCTTCTCACTTTCCTTCCCTTTCTTCTCAGCTCTCTCTCCATCCTTAACTGCTTTGATCACCTCGGTCACCACTGAGGGTAAGACATTTTGCATGACATTGTAGACCTCATCAGCGATAGCCTCCTTCACAGTGGGTTTGAGGGTGGCTGATCCCTCCCCCTCCGGGTGACTATAGAGGTCTGACTCCTCATGAACAGGCTCGGGAGCCTTAGCTTTGCTCCGGGTGACACGTGGCTCAGTAGTACGCCCGCCACGAGCACCGCCTCGGGTTGCCTTCCCAGATTTTCTACCAGCCATAACTAATTCCTATAAGATTCAAACACCAAAGTGGTTATTCAAGATAATTGCTCAGATCATTATAAGTATGGTAAGTCCTTAATTACAGTGGCCAAGTGTGATTAACCACTTACCTTACCCTCCTGTCCCAAGCAATCACTATCCTAACACATGTCAGTATTCAAATCTACAAGCACATAAACAAATAGCACACACACGCACATAATTCCGGTTTACTTGAAACTTTTACCTGATGGCACGTAGCTACTTGGATTGGCATCCTTCATTCGGTCCCATTTTCAGTTTAAGTTTAGGTTTTGAAAATAGTTTACCCAATTCTCTTAAACTTTGGCTCTGATACCAACTTGTAAGACCCCGTTCCCGGGAAGCCTCACAGTTGGTTAATCATAGCATAAAATCAGTTTAATAATAAAACATTGCAGCGGAAATAATTAGACATTCATTTAAAACTTAGAAACCATATTCTACTCATACATTTGTCCTTTAATTTCAAACAAAACATGTTACTTGTTCTTAAATTACAATAACTATTTCATAAATAGGAATGCCATCCATAGCTCCCCAAGTAGCTCCATGTGCCATCCTCAGCATCAGCGTTTACCTGCCAACTATTATGCATAAAAGTCAGCTTCGCTGAGCGAGTTCTAGTTTTAAATATTATAAGAAAATATAATCTTTATCCTTCATATAATGACCATGCATACAACATAGAATATAACATTACTTGCATCATAATAAGCATGTTCATTATCTTTCATTCTTTCATTATCTTTCACTTTCATCATAAACGAGATTGCACAAAGCAAGAGCTCCATGTTGATCGACACACAAATGCCAATCCCTGTCGGTACACATGAAAATGGTAGCTAACCCCCGACAGTTGATCCACACTGCAAGGCACATAGCCCGCTCATGAATACAGATCCATCATCATACATCAGACTCACATAAGTGAAGTCTATCATAGTGCTTGCAAGACTTTTCATCATCATACGGGCCCGGGGGTAACATTCATTAAGTTTCGCTTTTCATTAATATCATCTTCCACTTTAGTATATATAATACTTATCTTATTAAGTACACAACATGCCAAGTAAAATCATCATAAAACATAACCGAACCGCCGCGGGACAGCGGGGGTTCGGGGGCGCAGCCCCTGACACGCCTGACAGCGGGGTCCTAGGGCAGCAGCCCCTAGTGGGTCCAAGGGGCAACGCCCCTGGCTGGGCCGGGCTGCCAGTTCAGCGCGAAAAATTTTTATATTTAAGGATTTATATAGCATATTTACTTATAGAAAAATCGTTCTTCCTGTTAAAACACCTTAAAATCTTGGTCATTTAAAAACGTAAATTTAGTATGCATAATAGCCCCAAAACATGGAAAAACTTATAAATAGGGGATCTAGAACTCACCTGGATATCACGAATAACTTCTAAGCTAAGCTTACAGGGCTAGGATCTCTCTACACAGCCTGCAGAATAGCTAACACTTAAAGGGTTAATTTCTACCTAAATTCGCTGCTAATTTCGCTGCAAGATCAGCAATTTCGCAGCTAGGTTCGCCAGCAGTTTCGCTGCTAGTTTCACCAGCAGTTTCGCTGCTAGTTTCGCTAGCACCTTCGCTGGCATTTCGATGGCATCTTCGCTGCCAGTTGCAGTTTCACTGCCAGTTTCGCCCAACTTTCGTTGGAAAACCATGTCTGCGAAACTACCTGCGAAACTATAGTTTCGCAGGAAGATCCACAGTTTCGCTGATTGAATATGCAAATTCGCTGGATGAACACGCAGTTTCGCAGATCGCATAAAATTACGGACCAGACCATTTTTAACCCAAAATCATAACTTTTTACGTCCAATCCCTTAGTTTATCATCCATGAGGCTAAATCTAA
This sequence comes from Flaveria ramosissima, assembly GCA_025215565.1. Lineage (NCBI taxonomy): Eukaryota > Viridiplantae > Streptophyta > Magnoliopsida > Asterales > Asteraceae > Flaveria > Flaveria ramosissima. The sequence goes on from CM046036.1 coordinate 66,773,104, forward strand.
GCTTTATACATGTTTTCATACGTAAAAATGTGACCTTTATGCGATTCTTTGCAACTTTTCAAACCCAAAACCCTAGAATCCGGGTTTGATCTACAGAAGGGTTTAGAGGTCGATTCTTACCTGGATTTGTTGCTCCTTTCTTAGATCTTGATGCTCCAACACCCAGATCTTCAATCTCTTCACCTTAGAAGCTTCAAATCTTGAGTTTTCTTCTTCCCTCTTCTCTCTCTCTACTTTCTCTCTCTACGAATTTTGGTGGCTAGGGTTGTAATGAGGAAGATGAAGCTGGTTTTGGGTGCTTAAGGGCTGATTATGGGCCTTTAATCCCATAGGCCACTACCCAATAAGCCTAATTTTAGCCCATGACCATTTCCTTCTTTTATTAAATACCCATTAATTAAGCCCATTGTCCTTAATGACTCGTTTTGACTTTTCGGGGTGTTACATTTTGCCAGGAAAACCAGGATACAGGTGTCTATGTGTCACACAATATTTCTTAGGTTCATAGAATCAAAACCTTGATGAGATTTATATAGATTAGACATAACGTTTATAGATCCAAGTCATAACATAAGCATAAGATTCCACGTGTCGACGAGATAAGGTTAGAGATTTCATGTTCGGGAGAGTCAAAGAGTCAAAGTTAAGTTTAGGGAGACGAGTAACAATGTTTAGGCAATCCTATGCTAAGGCATCAAATTGCACATAAGAAGGCATAGCATTATGTAGCATGCAAAGTATATAATTTACAAGATAGAAATATAATTCTATAAGGTTCATGCATACTATAGTCTAGGTCACCATTTCTAATAACCTAAATCCCTATAGTTATGGGCTCTGATACCAATCTGTCACACCACCTTGAACGGACGGCAGAAACGTGAGGAGGAGTGAGAGTTAAGATCGTTCACAGCCACATAACGCTATTAATAACCCAAATATAAATTAAACATAAGTTTCAATTGAACCATTACAATCATAAGTCTCAAAGAAATTAAAAGCATAACATAAAATGCAACATGTCCTTTTTATTTCATTTATTTATCTAGTCCATTCCTAGATGTGCAAGCTTCAATGTGTAGAAATCAAATATGAGTATTTCCTGAACATGTTAAAAATAAAAATGTCAACAATGATGTTGGTGAGATTTCCATAGTTTGAAATACATAGATATATAAAGATGGCAATCCATGTTATAAGTTAGAGAGCAAGTAACTAGGGATGTAAGACAGAATGCACAATCAAACTTGACAAAGTTTTACAAGTCTCAAACGTTTACAAGCATATACGATTAGCTAAGTGTACTTGGATAAACCAAGGGCTTGTCAGGCCCATAGATCTATGACGTCGCCAGGCTAGCAATAGTTAATGATTGTACATATATTCGACATTACATGGTAGCTACAATGATCAACTAACCATAACATACAAGTGAATTGCCATAAGTTTACAAGCATCAAATGTGTTTACAAGTGCAATGTTTATAAGGTAACATGTTTCACCCCAAAGTGTATAAATGTGCAAAAAGGGGTATAGAAATACTCAATGATCAAATAATATATAATTGATGATTAATATGAATAATAATAAGCGTCGTTTCAACGTAGCCCTTCACAATGCACCTAAATATATATATTTACAAGGTTAAGTTTAATAATCGTTTTAATGCGAATTAGCGTTTAGGATTTTGGGGTTTTGTAAACAATTTAATAAACTCTTTTTAACATTATAAAATTTTAAAGAATTATAACCATATATAACATATATCTTTAATCAAGGAAAACATAAGATTCAATAATAATTAATAATTCAAGTTATTATATAAATCCATTTTTATAACATACTTAATTATAATTTTTATAATAAAATATTAAAATATTTTATAAGGATAAATTTACATAAAATATTTTGTTGATTTTTAAAAGATTAGAAGTTTGTAAAAATCATTTTTATATGTAATAGCATTTTTCTAAAATAGAATTAAGGCTAAAAAGCCATTTTAAAAATAATAATAAGAGATGCCCGGGTTCGAACCCGGGACCTCTAAGTTGAATTGTGGAGTGTGAACCGGTGTGAACCAAGGCTCTCAGCCGCGGTATAATCCGGTTCCAAATTGTTTTAACCTAAATCAACAGAACACCCCCAAATCCAAGAACCCTAAATTCGATTGGATCATATTGACCTCCAAATCAATGTTGACAATCAAATTAATGTTAGGGCTTTTGTTCCCCAACAAAATCGAGCATGTATGTATGATTAATTACCCGAATTGCAAACGGATTGATGATGAACATTGAAGAACAGTCGCGACTGTGTTGCGATTCGTTCAGGTTACAATCGATGATGAAACTCGAATTCGCTTTACAGAAGTTTCGAATAGCCCAACTGATGAAAAGCCCTTTGTCGGTTTGATTTAAATTGTTTGAGAGGTGGGTTTTGAGTAGGTTGCAGAATTTCGATGAAGTGAGAATCGATTCCGGTGAAATTGTGTTTGTCAGGTGGATTTGATTGTTGTGAACGCTTAGGATATGTTAGATGATTGTTTAAGCTCAATTAATTGGATTATTATTAGTGTTTACGGTTGAACGGCTATACGATTAAGAAAGTTTCGGTATTATTCGATCATTGAACTTTGTAACCGAGATTGAATGTGTTTAATCAATGCTTACATGATCGAAACGGTGCTAGAAGGGTTAGGAACCGGTTTTAGGTTCTAAAATCGTCGGATTTTGAGGAGTTACAACGGCCGGAGAGTCGCCGGCGACTTGGCCGGAGACCCGCCGGAAAAACGGGGAAGTAAGGAGAAATCAGTTTTGGTTTTAAAATTTTACAACATTGGTCCCTCAACCTTCAATCTTTATTTTTTATGCCCAAAACTTCTTTTAAAGTTTCAAAATTACCAAATTAACCCCCTTAACTTGCTTAATTTAAGTTTAAATAGTTTCCAAGCTTAGTAATTTTACAAACTATTATTATTATTTCTATTGTTGCTATTGTTATTATTATTATTATTGTTATTATTATTGTTATTTTTATTATTATTATTATCTATTATATACTAATTATCATTATAAGCTTTCAAGTTGAAGACAAATTAAAGCCATATGCAAAGGTAACCCAATAAATTTCATATTAAGCAACAATGGTCCTTACAAGAATTAACAAAGTTAACTTTAAATTAACCCAAAATTACAAGATGTTACAAAGACATACTTACCAGATTTCATTTGACGGAATACACTTAAAGGCTGATGTAATCAAAGAACAACTAGAGCTCTCAGTATGCATATATGAAGTATAAGGAAGTTACTTTGGAAGATTTGATACAACTCAGTGAATTATGCTAAGTATCAAATCTTCCGAAGCCAAAAGACCAAATCTTGCAAAGCCAAAGATGAAGTCTTCAAAAGCTTCAAAGACAAAGTCTTCCAAAGCCAAAGACTGTTTTCTTCCGAAGACAGAGTAAATCACCTTTTGACAAAAGCTGAACAACTTTCCGCTACCACTTCTGATAGACTCACCAACTTATATGAGTTGGTGAAAAGTCAATACTTTTGTCAAACTATAGAATAAGGACTTTTGTCTGTAATTTCTACTTTAATGTTATTCTTTTTGTAATATATAAGGATGTGACCTATGGCATGTCATATTCACCTGTCAAAAGGCAATCTGTCTTTTGACTCTACGTTGATCTTGTTGTCTAGATTAGTGTTTCTAGATGGCTTTCAAAGTATGGCCGATTGTAGGATGTAGTATAAAGTATCTCAAGTACTTGTATCTTCTGATAAGCTTTGTAACACTTTTAAGAACTTGAGAGCATGATATGTGAATACATATACATGTTAATAATACATATCATCCCTCTTTTTAAGCGTTTTTGTTGCAATTCAGTTGGATCAATACTTAATGTGTTCGATTTGAATTTATGTAGGTTAGTTGCTGACTTGATGATTTTATTTGTAAATGCTCAAGAATTAAGTGAAATTGATGAAGTTTGGCTTATAACATGGCCATGTCAAATTCTGACATAGTCATATTAGAATGTTCAAGAATTGCAAGTCTAATGGATGACACGGCCTTGTCGCTTTAGACATGGTCATATGTGGCGTAGACTTCCCTTTTAAGTCAAAATTAAACCTCATTTGTAATAACAAGTAGTAAAACAAGAAACCTAACCCCTTTTATCCTCCAAGTGACTTTTAAGCATTTTTTGAAGAAAGAAGACCAAGATTGAAGATCAATTGCTCTAAGGAAGAATTCAACACCATACAACCCACCTATACTCATCTTGGTTTGAAAATATCTAGATCTACCATGTTTTCTTCCATGTTTATGAGTTTGGTTGTGGTTTTTGTAGGCCTTATGGGCTAAACACTCTTAATCACTTAGATTAGGTGAAGCTTAGCATACTTTAATATCTTGTATGTAACTCTTGGTGATGATTAGGTCAATGGTTATTACAAAGTTATGAATGCTCTTCAATGATTGTGTGTGCTTGTTTAGCTTGTGAAAATGTTGAATCTTGTGGGTGCTATAACCATATTACGTTGGAAAACAATGTGTGTTAGAACATCTATTCATGAGTTGCATACATTAGTGTATGATTTATGATATTTGACTAGGGTTGGTGAATGAGGGTTTGAATATTTAGTAAAGTTGAACAAGTGTGCATCTTTATACATATGTTTGAAACCATTATGTTTGTTATGAATCTCTCCTAGCTTTGTATATGTGTAACTATCGATAATGCGTATATCTATAGTTCATGTATTCGTGTTAGGATATTCATAAGTTGAGGAATTTGCATGACTGTTGTTACAATACGCGAATTGAGGTGGTTTTTATGTGTGTATCATCTTAAGTTTCCAAAATTTTATGGGTTTGAGTATCCTTGACGGGAGCACAAACCATCTTTCATGTTGGCTTAATAATATCATTGGTTTTCACGACATAGCTTCAGGTGGCTATTGTGTGTTTATCGTTCTAGCTTTTCAAAAAGTTATATAATTGGATAACCTTTACAGGAGTCAAATTTACTTCCATGTTTCATGGGTATAAAATAATCTCACCATAGGTTCATGCATATTGTCATTGTTGTGCTAAGCGGATTCGATTTGTCTAAGTGATATCTTCCATTGATTGATTATCTTTATCTTTGTTTACTTACTTTAATTAAACTAATTGTTGGTTAATTTAGTTAATCATAATATTTAAAACTCATCTTTTATTGGCTAGATAATGATAAAGACTTAGTATCAGAAGCTCTCGTGTCCACGGATCGATACTTGGTTCTTACCAAATGCTATACTACCAATCGATAGGTACACTTTCCTATCGTATGTGTAGTTAGTTATAAGGTGAAAATCATTTCATAATTTAAAACTTTATTGTGTAAAATCCATCATTAAAATCTATATATCAAAACACACATTAGAGCAATAACATCATTCTTGAAAACCATATTCAAGTGTTTTTGTTACTTGTGTTCATTGTTTCATCCTAACTGATTCCTTATTTGATCTGTTAAGTGTTTTAAGTCTCTCTTTATTGTGAAACTGTTACATCGACCCCCTTTAACAGTCCTGCACTTGACCTTACCGGGTTACAACGGGTAGGTTCTGCACATCATGAAAGCGGGTAGGACCCGACTGATAACCTGGTCAAACTCAAGCCTAGTTCCATTGATCAAGACTTGAATCAGAGAAAAAATAGTAACGAAGTTTCAAAAGTGTTGTTAATTCAAGTTCCATTGATCAATTACCACTGAGCTATAACTCAAGTGTTGTTAATTTAAATGAGAGAAAAAATATTACAAAATAGTAACGAAGTTTCAAAAGTGTTTCAATTAGATAACTCATGCATATTTCACTCAAATTAAATCATTAAACCATCAAATCAATCCATAATCAAATTATTTTGAGTCAAGAAATAAATGGAGAAGAAGATGTAGGGGTCGAGATTTCTAATATATGTAATTATTAAAAAAATGTGTTAATTATATTTAAAAATTAAAAAATACCTAAATTCCATGTCACCACACCACGTTCACATAAAAAAGAGTTATACTCAATTTGCTCCATCCATTAGGTTTGATGAAAATAATCATTTTACTACTAAAGAATAAAAATATTAATTTACCTCTAAAGGTTTTATAAAATTGCTTCAATTCAATCCAATAGTTACATAAGTTGTTTCAACTAGAATCCAAAAAAAAAAACTTTTGAATTGAAATTGAAACAAATGATGAAACTTTTGGATTTAAATTAATGTTTTTAAACTTTTAAAGGGAAATAATTATTTTTATCAAAACTCAGGAAACAAAATTGAAATTAACTCAAAAAGAAAAATATATTTTCTAATTGAAACAAAAAGAAAAACATGCTAAAGCCTTTTAAGTTAAAGAAAAACATAAAAACAGGATGATTTAGCTAAAATACATTTTAACCTTGAGTGACTTAATTGAAACATTCTCAAAATTTATTACGATTGTGGTTCATGATTTTGATTTAGAATATTGGAACATTTAACAACAAAAATTATTAACTAAAATAAAGTTCAAGGGTCAAATGGGAAATTAGGGCAAGTTGCGGGGGGTTAACAATTTGTTTCTTCCAAGCAACGGCAACTCTCCTCCCGAAGCTGATCTTGTAACATTTTTTTTTATCATACGCCAAAACACCCACACGTACAATCACAAGCATATCGACCAAATTTCTACACTCAAATTGATCGCGATTATGCACAAACAACTCGTTAATCCTCACAGCTTCTTATCGAAATGCTGCAATACAACCAAACCGCATAGAGAATGATCATATTCGTGTATGTAGGCACGTATGCCCATGATTTGGTGGATTGAGATGCTACATTGCAGTTTCTAGGGTTTCAATCGCGATTTTACAACGATAACGTCGTTGATTGATACGAATGGCGTTGTTACGGAAATTGTTCTATAAGAAACCGCCTGATGGACTTCTCGAGATTTCTGAAAGAGTATATGGTATTTCATTTAATCTTGTTTTTTTCTCCATTTGTTGAATATGTAGATGTGTATTGGAAATTTTAGGTAGTAGGAGGCCATAAGTATGTAGAAATTCGAGCTTCTAATCTTCAAAACTCTGATTTACATGAGTGGTTTTACAGTTTGGTCCTGCTAACTAATAAGCAAAGGACACTAGTTATCTGTTCTATGAAGTTAAGAATTAATTCAGTCGTTCGTTGGAAGGCTAAATGTGGAAGTTTACTTGTATGAAATGGGAAAATTTAGGAATGTGTTTATGAACCTTCTTTAGGTTATTAATATATGGAAAATTTTGTTTCTATCAACAGTTTTAGACAATATCTTGTTGTTTTCCGCATTTTGTGAATTAAATGTGATACGTAGGTGGACTTGATCTAAGTAAACTGTCAATTTACACTTTTTAAATTCACTTTGAAAGTTGTCTGTTTCATGTGCAGTCTTTGACTATTGTTTCACTACTGATGCATGGGATCAAGAAAACTATAGAAGTTATGTAGGAGACGTGGTAAATCAGCTTAAGGATTATTATCCATATGCTTCAATTCTTGTTTTTAATTTTCGCGAAGGAGATGCAACAAGCCAGCTAGCCTCTGCTTTATCAAGTCATGATATGACCATAGTGGAATACCCTCGACACTATGAAGGTTGCCCAATTCTCTCTATGGAAGCCATCCACCATTATCTAAGATCATGTGAGAGTTGGCTTTCATTTGGGGTGCAAAATGTTCTTTTAATGCATTGTGAACGTGGTGGTTGGCCTGTTTTAGCCTTCATGTTGGCTGCACTATTGATTTACAGTAAACATTACTCTGGGGAAGCCAAGACCTTGGACATGGTTTATAAGCAAGCCCCTAGTGAGCTCTTGCATTTGTTTTCATCATTGAATCCTTTACCTTCTCAGTTGAGGTATTTACAGTATGTATCAAGGAGAAATGTGGCTACAGAATGGCCACCGCTGGATCGAGCACTTAGTTTGGATTGTGTGATAATGAGAATGATTCCGGATATTGATGGAAAGGGTGGTTGTTGTCCTATATTCAGTATTTATGGACAAGATCCTTACATGCCCGGTGATAAAACTACCAAACTTTTGTTCACAACCCCAAAGAGGAGTAAGAATATTCGATATTACAAACAGGTATGATTTACTATTATTCTATTTAGTACACAGTACTAGTTCCATTCGATTTAGAGGTGGCAAATTTGACCCTTTACTTAATTACATGTGAATAGATTTTGATTTATCTGGCAAATAAGAAAAGTTAGCTCGAAAGGTAATTAGTTTACTGGGTCAAACATGTCAAAACTCAAACAAGATGTGCCTTTTAAATTGATCTAACCTGCTAATTTTATGTAAAAGTACAAAAAAGGTTTAGTAAAAAGTGTTTCGAGTCAGCCCAGTCGACCTTAAAAGAGGCTTATGATAAAAGTTCTTGATGATATTATTGATAAAAGGCATCCCTTATATAGAGATGAGAACAATTATCTCTAACCATGATTCTAGGAACTTTCTAACTAACTCATGATAAACATAATGCTAACTAACTTACGCTAGACATGAATTCAAACAATGATAATTATCTCTAAGACACCCCCACAGTTTGAGCGGGCGGAGGACAAACGCTCAAGCTGGAACGGAACGACTGAAAGAGTTGTCTGGATAGCCCCTTCGTGAAAATATCTGCATACTGGAGCGAAGACGGAACGTGGAGTACGCGGATGTGGCCCACCCGAACCTTGTCTCGGACGAAGTGGATATCAATCTCAATGTGCTTGGTCCGTTGATGTTGAACCGGATTGTTTGACAAGTAAACGGCTGAAACATTGTCACAATAAATTACGGATGCCTGTCGTAACGAAGTATAGAGTTCGAGCAACAAGTTACAAAGCCAGGTGGCCTCGGCCAAAGCATTAGCGACCCCTCTATACTCTGCCTCTGCGCTTGATCTGGACACTGTAGGTTGTCGTTTAGACGACCAAGAAATAAGATTGTCTCCAAGGAAGACACAATAACCTGATGTAGACCGCCGCGAGTCCGGACATCCGCCCCAGTCGGCGTCCGAGTAAGCCACCAAATGCGGAGTGGAGGACTTAACAATGCGAAGGCCATAATCCATCGTGCCCTGAATATACCTGATAATGCGTTTCATGAAGGTAAAGTGTGGATCTCTCGGCTCATGCATGAACAAACAAATCTGTTGGACGGTGTATGTGATTTCTGGACGCGTGAATGTAAGGTATTGCAGGGCCCCGGCAAGACTCCGATATAGAGTCGGATCGGAGAATAACGGACCATCTGTGGCACTAAGTTTGGTGGACAAGTCGACAGGAGTGGTGCATGGTTTGCATGTTGACATTGAGGCCCGAGCAATTATATCTTTGGCATATTGTTCCTGTGACAAGAAAATGCCATGTGTGTGGGGAGTAACCTTAATCCCGAGGAAATGATGAAGACGTCCAAGATCGGTCATTGCAAACTCACGTGAGAGAGTGCTGATAATGTCATTCAAAAGAATGTCATTGGATGCCGTCAGAACAATATCATCCACATATAATAATAGGTAAGCAATGTTGGTAGCATCCTTGTTATAAATAAATAGGGAATTGTCACACGTGCTACTTTTAAAACCATGAGAGGTAATATAAGTGGCGAACCGGGTATACCAGGCTCGGGGCGCCTGTTTGAGTCCATAGAGGGATTTCTTTAAGTGACACACGTGGTTAGGGAAGCGTTTATCAACAAACCCCGGGGGTTGGTGCATGAATACCGTCTCATGCAAGTCCCCGTGAAGGAAATCGTTCTTGACATCCAATTGGTGAATGGACCACGAGCGCGAGACAGCCAAAGATAGAACTGTCCGGATAGTAGCCGGTTTAACCACCGGGCTAAAAGTGTCATCACAATCAATGCCCACAGTTTGAGAATTGCCATTGGCAACCAAACGTGCCTTGTAACGTTCCAAAGTCCCATCGGATTTGAACTTGTGTTTAAATAGCCACATGCACCGGATAATGGGGCGGTCCGTAGGACGTGGGACCAATTCCCATGTTTCATTGTCCTGTAAAGCAGTAAATTCTAGTTGCATGGCATGTAACCAATTCGAATCGGCAAAGGCTTTGGCGTAGGTGGTGGGTATGGGTGAGATGGTTATGGCGGGGAGGGCGATTGGGGGAGATGTGGTGCGGGACTTGGAGCGGGTAGTCATAGGATGGGTATTGGAGGCAGATGGTGGACCGGGTTGGGATGTTGTGGGTGGCTGCGGGTTGGATGGAGGAGAACCGGGGCTGTGGGAGCTGGCCGTAGAATGTGGGGGTATAGGAGGAGGTCTCGGGCGGCGAGAATAAGTGAACTGGAAAGAGGAGGGAGACGTGTTTGTGGGCACCGGGGTTGGGAAATTAAATCCAACGGGAGGGCATCATCCAGGAAGTTATAGGATGAAGGGGGTGGGCAAGGGTTGGATGAGAAAGAATGCTCATCAAAGGTTACATGGCGGGAAATATAGACCTTTCCCGTGGTGGGATCAAGGCACCGGTAGCCACGAAAATCCGGAGGGTACCCCAAGAAAATACATCGGACCGATCGTGGATGAAGTTTGTGTGGTTGGGTGGCAGATGTATTGGGGTAGCAGGTGCAGCCAAACACACGCAAGTGGTCGTAGGAAGGGTGACGAAGGTAGAGGGCAAAGGTTGGGGTGTAAAAATTGCAAGATGTTATGTAAGTAGGCTGCGGAATGAAGAGCTTCAACCCAAAATAACGGTGGAAGGTTGGCATGGATAAGTAGCGCACGGATGATGTCGTTGAGACGACGAATCATGCGTTCAGCCCGTCCGTTTTGAGGGGAGGATTGGGGACATGAAAATCGGAATATGAGTCCATGTTGGTGTGCGAACTGTTTGAAAGCATGATTGTCAAATCCCCCCCCTAAATCACATTGAAAGGTTTTAATTTTACGATTGAATTGTGTTAATATTAGTTGGTGAAATTTGACAAAAGTGGGAAAAGTTTCAGATTTGAACTTAAGGGGATAAACCCACACAAAGTGGGAAAAATTGTCGATAAGCACCATGTAGTATTTGTACCCAGATTTACTTGTGATGGGTGAGGTCCACAGATCACAGTGGATAATGTCAAAAGGAGCAAAGGTGAAAGTATTAGATGAGTAAAAAGGTAATCTTTTACTATTAGAAAGTTGACATGAATTGCAAAAACGAGACCCATGGTCTTTATTACACGAAAAATTGAAATTACGACTTAAGAGTTCTAAAACTTGAGCTCCAGGATGACCAAGACGATTGTGCCATGGTAGGGAAGGAGTGGTGAGGAAGGCGGCATGAGGTGGAAGATGTGGTGGCGTAAGCGGATATAGATCTCCGGTGCTGTTGTGGCGAGACAAAATCTTTTTAGTTTTGAGATCCTTCAAAGAGAAACCAAACGAGTCAAATTCAATGGAAACATTATTATCACGAGTAAAGCGTCGCACAGATATGAGATTTTTAATAATTTTTGGGCTATAGAGGATGTTTGGTAGGATGTAGGTGCGGTTTGGTAAGTAGTGAAAGCCAGTGCTAGATCCTTGTATTGGTAAACATGTGCCATTGCCCACTAGAATAGTACTGTATACAGTAGATGAATTAGGAATTAAAATTTTACCTGGATCGCGAGTAGGGTGAGATGATGCCCCGGTATCCATGATGTCCGAGGTCCAAGAGGCATTGGGCTGATGAACCTGCATGTTAGCAAAAGCTGCACTAAGGTCGGATGGGCTCAGGGCATTGTAGCCGCCTGCTGTGGATTCAGAGCCATCAGTGTAATGGGCTTGAGGGAAGCCTGCGAATTGGGCCTGTTGGGTGGTGGGCGGCTGGTGTTGATGGTTAGTGGGCCGCCAAGCAGGCTGTGTGGGGTAAGGACATGGGGGAGGGCTCCACCAGGCCCAAGGCGGATAAGAAGGTCCATGTCCATGGTTGTTCCACTGATTAGAATGAGACCGACCACCGCCTCGTCCCCTACCTCCTCGGCGATTTCCATAACCACGACCCTGTCCCCGTCCACGCGAGGTGTAGGAGTTAGGGTCAAAGGTGTCGGATCGTGTGCCGCTGTTGGTCTCGGAAGACGGTTGTGCAGAGGCGGCCGGGGCAGCGAGGACAGTGGAGGTCATCCCCTTGCGGGCTTCAATCCGAAGCACTTCATCATTGAGCATAGTGACCGCCTGATCCCAATTTGCTCCGTTCTGATTGATTAAGGATGCAGTGGTGTTGTACTCTTCCGGGAGGCCGCGAACGAGTTGGAGAACCAATCGAGAATCAGAGACTGGTTGATCCACATCAGCAAGTTGATTGGCCAAATCGGTCAATCGTTGACAGTAGTCGTCGACAGAGGAACATGCCGTGAGGGTGAGGTTACAAAATTTGGTCTCTAGTGCTGCTGCTCGGGCCTTTTTGTTGCTGAGAAAGATTTTCTCGAGCTTTCCCCATGTAGCTCGTGCTGTTGCATTGGTGTCAAGAATACGATTAAGCAGATCGTCGGACACAGTGCTGTATATCCATCGAAGAACCAAAGCATCAAGTTCTTTCCAAGCTTCGTATTCTGGTGTAGTGGCTGCGGGAGCGGTTGTGCCGTCGATGTGGTGAGATACCTTATAGGCAACAGCATGAAGCCGAAAGAGTTTCACCCAGGAAGAGTATGTGACCTTAGTGCCATCCAAGGTCCGGATCTTTGTTTGAATATTTGTGACCGAATAAGCAGGATGCAGAGGGGTTGATTGCTTAGGAGAGGGGTCCGAGGCTTCTTTTGTCATGGTGGCCGATACGGGAAAAAGGTATGTGATAAAGGGGGTATTCAGAACCGAAGCTCTGATATTATAAAAGAGGCTTATGATAAAAGTTCTTGATGATATTATTGATAAAAGGCATCCCTTATATAGAGATGAGAACAATTATCTCTAACCATGATTCTAGGAACTTTCTAACTAACTCATGATAAACATAATGCTAACTAACTTATGATAGACATGAATTCAAACAATGATAATTATCTCTAAGAGACCTGACCTGTTGCCCACCACCGAATAATTTAAAATTGGAATTATCTTGTCTTTAGTGACCTCTTTTACTTTTTTCTACAGGCAGACTGTGAAATTGTTATAATAGATATAGATTGCCATATTCAAGGTGACATTGTGCTGGAGTGTATCAACTTACATGATGACTGGGAGCATGAAAATTTAATATATCGTGCTATGTTTAATACATCATTTATCAGATCAAATATTTTAATTCTTAATCGTTATGAAATTGACGTACTCTGGGATGCTGACTATCAGTTCCCTAACGACTTTCAAGCTGAGGTATTTTTCCTGACAGTTATATTTTTATTTTAATATACATGATAAACGGATTTATATTTATTTTTATGCATGCAGATTCTTTTCTCGGAAATGGATGCCACAGCTTCTGTAATGCCCGTAGATTCATATTTTTACCAGAAATCAGAGGGTCTCCCTATTGAAGCATTCGCTAAAGTTCAAGAAATGTTTAATAGTGTAGATTGGCTACTTCCTAAAAATGATGCTGCATTTAATGTGCTCCACCAAATAACTGCACCCGACTATGGACAGGTAGAGAGTAGTTCTTAGAGGTGACAGTTAACTCATTTACTTATATTGGATCAGTTTGGGTTGTGTTTGATCTGAAACCAGTTGAACTTGCAACCTCGTAAATGATTTTATTAAATGCTTTTGATAATCATTGTAATGATATTGTTATTGAAATCATAACAAACATTTAAACAAATAAATTATTTTTCACAAATTTGAATTTATACAAAAAGGTGTTTGCTTAACCAACCAGACATGGACTGTTTAATAACCCCAGTTTTCAGCAGGATCCATCCATCCTGCCACCTCTACTATATTTCATCAAGGTGTTGAAGCTACTAATTTACTTCATGTAACTTGCTTCAGGATAAAGAATGTACTGGATTATTTGAAAATGATCCGATGAGTCCTCTTCACTTGGCTAAGGAGAAGGCTGTTAATTCACAAGCATCCTCTCATAGTCTTTCTACCCATGAACCTGTGCATCCTTACCTTCGTGGAAAGCATGTTATCGATGATATAGGATCTCCATTGACCAAGTCTGACACGCCTTCACAGAAACCTGCAGATGTTGAGGTTAGAATGCGTCCTCATGAACTACCTTCTCAAATGGGTTCTCAAACTCAACCTACCTACATGCCACCTAGTCTATCGTTAAAGGACATCGATACTAAGACTAGACCTTCTCGACCTGTATCTTCTCCGAGGGAACCTTCAACACCATCTAGAGAAGATCAATCTTCTACACCACAAACACCACGTACACCAGGCGGTTCATTACTGTCTCCACCGCCATCCCCTCCAACTCCACCTTTAAGAGAGAAGTTAGCGATGGGAGGTGGGCACACTCCACCACAGTCAACAACTCGTCAGACTCCACCTTCACAAGAGAAGCCAGATATGGAAAATGGTTCCACTCCACCATGGTCACCACCTCCTTCAACTACACGTATGAAAGATAAGACCACTCCACCACCATCACAACCTGTATCGCCACCTCCAACAACTATACTTATGAAAGAGAAGACCACTCCGCCACCATCACAACCTGTATCGCCACCTCCCACAACTATACTTATGAAAGAGAAGACCACTCCGCCACCATCACAACCGGTATCACCACCTCCTACAACTGCACCCTTAAAAGAGAAGACAACTCCACCACCACCAAAACCGGAATCACCACCTCCTACAACTGCACATACGAAAGAGCTGATAACTCCACCACCTTCAAAACAGGTATCACCTCTTCCCATAAATGCACCTATAAAAGAGAAGACAACTCCACCCCTATCAATACCGGTATCACCACCTCCTACAACTGCACATACGCAAAAGAAAACTCCACCACCATCACAACCGGTATCCCCACCTCCTACAGCTGCAGCTACAAATGAGCAGACAACTCCACCCCCATCACAACCAATATCACCACCTCCTACAACCATACCTATGACAAAGAAGATAACTCCACCACCATCACAACCAGTATCACCACCTCGTACGACTGTACCTACAAGAGAGAAGGCAACTCCACAACCAGTATCACCACCTCCTACCACTACACCTACGGAAGGGAAGATGACTCCACTACCATCACAACCAGTATCACCACCTCCTACAACTGCACCTACGAAAGAGAAGATACCACCATCACAACCAATATCACCACCTCCTACAACTACACCTACAATAGAGAAGACAACTCCACCACCATCACAACCAATATCACCACCTCCTACAACTGCACCTAAGAAAGAGAAGACAACTCCACCATCATCACGACCAGTATCACCACCTTCTACAATTGCACCTATAAAAGAGAAGGCAGAAACTAAAGCTGGATCCTATACCCCAGCTCCACCACCGCCAGCGTTACCGCCACCTCCTCCAACCATATCTCTGAAAGAGACACCAACAATAGGTGGACCCTCTCCACCGCCATCATCAGTGCCACCTCCACCACCTCCGCCTGCTCCTAATTCCGCCTCTCCTATTCCACCACCGCCCCCTCCTCAAGTGCCTTCTTCTAATCAAAATGTAAATGGGGGTTGTGTTCCGCCACCACCACCACCATCAAGAGGGGCTAATTTGCCCGGAGCTCCAGCTCCACCACCACCATTAGGTAGGGGGCGTTCATTGACAATATCAAAAAATCAAAATGCAAAGAAACTTAAGCCTTTACATTGGTTAAAGTTCACAAGAGCAGTGCAAGGAAGCTTGTGGGCTGAAACATCAAAATCTGGTGAAGCTGTGAAGTAAGTTTTCTTTTTACCTTTCTAGAAAAATGATGACTTTTTTACTAGGCATTGTTTTCATAGTTTTCTCATTGATTTTATAATTTACTTACATTAGGACACCAGAGATTGATTTAAAAGAACTAGAGATTCTATTCTCAGCTGCGAATCCCAATTCAGATAAGGGGGCTGCAAAATCAAAATCTGCATCAATAGCTAATAAGCCAGAAAAAGTACAACTGGTAAAATATTATATTCCTTTTTTGTGTTATAAACTTGTACCTTTATTCTAATTTCTGAATATGCTCAAGCATCTATTTAAAAATATCATTTGACACTTTTGAACTTCATTCAGATTGATCATCGGCGTGCATACAACTGTGAAATCATGCTCTCAAAGGTGAAGATACCATTGCATGAACTAATGGTAAGCTACACTATTCTCATTTTTGTTATTGAAAATTTTGTTTTGGGTTAACAAATACAAAAAGAATCAATGAATGATTAACATTTGTGAAGTTATTGCAACTTGCTTTTCTTTATATTTATGCCTAAACTTACTCCATATTATTTTCACACTTATTAACTTACACAAGGCCACAACCATGCTTTCCCACCTATCTAATTTATTTTTTTGTATATGCAGAAAATAACCTTCACATCCGCCTTAAGTAAAATTTTTTAGAGAAAAACATCAGAGATGATTTTCAACCCTAGTCTTGGCCTGCAGTTTAACTACTGATAAATGTCTAAAATGTCTCTTAATAAAGACAAAATAAAGTAAACTTTTGGCTCAATACATGTCAAATATACATTTGACAATCTCAATTTATGCTTGATCTCAAATTCTAGATTAGTGAATTTGATTTTATTTTATATTCTGAAACTTGGTAGGATTATGTCCTTGCTTTAGATGATTCAGCACTGGATGCTGATCAGGTGGAAAACCTTATAAAGTTTTGCCCTACAAAAGAAGAGATGGAACTGCTAAAGGTAATTTATCCTTTTTTCAATTTTTTTGTTTATAAATGATGGTGTTATCTTGCACCTTTGAACCAGTTAGTTGTTCATGGGTCAATGCAAAACACAAGCTCCAAGTGGACCCGGGCAAACTTTAGGCCTTTCAGCCAATGCATGTTGTCTTTTATTGTTTACTTGTTTAATACTTTAGTAGTGAGGTTAGGTATGATCCAAATCAAATAATTTGTGTTTATTTTGTACCCTTTAATCGCAGGGTTACAAAGGAGAAAAGGAAAAACTGGGGAAATGCGAACAGGTTTGTATATTGAAGTACCTCTTTTTTAGAGATGGCTATATCAACCCAATAACTTATGAATGTGTTGATTTTGTTGTCCGGTCTCAAATGGGTCTAGGTCAAAATAATTGACTATAAGGGGAATGGTTTATATGGATCAAACAAGTTGAACATATCAAACAGGTTGAAAGATGCCAAAAGCCTATTTTAAAGCAATTGACCTCAATTTGTAATAAATACTATATTAACATTGTAACAGTACTTTATTGGTAATCCTAATTAACACATAAAAATGTTTATCTTTTTTAGAATAAGACAAATGGTGTTTGCAGGTTGACCACCTCGGCCTGTTTTGACCATACTAAATATGACCCGTACAGTGCAAACTTGTTGCGACTCGTTACCATACCTGGCCAAGTGCCAACCCATCACCCACCCAAATTGGTGCCTCTATTACCCGTAGTTACTTACTGGACCAGTAGGTTTGAAATTATGCTCACAATCAAACTCACTCATATGGAATTTACATTTTGTCGTTTAACAGTTCTTCATGGAGCTAATGAAAGTCCCACGTACAGAATCTAAGCTCAGAGTATTTTCTTTCAAGTTACAGTTTGGATCACAGGTCGAAAAACAATTACATGTTACATATTTACATGCATTTCCTATAGGTTCTATATTTTAATGTAGTGAAGGTTTTTTTTTTTTTTTTTTTTTTTTTTTTTTTTTTTTTTTTTTTTTAATTTAGGTTTCTGATCTTAAGAGGAGCTTAAACTCAGTAAATTCAGCAGTGGAACAGGCAAATTATTTCCCTGTTAAATTAATTATTAAGTATGCAACAATAAATCCAATCAATTTTAGTCAAAATGATGCTCTTTTCAGGTTAGGAGTTCCTCAAAATTTAAAAGAGTCATGCAAACAATTCTTACGCTGGGAAATGCTTTAAACCAGGGGACAGCAAGAGGTAAATTGTTACTTGAAAACAGACTCTCACCATAATATGGAGCTTGTTTATAGTCCAGCATTTCCATTTTAATCATAAAAACTTCATTATACTTCCTGTTTGTTCTTATATTACAATTATGAGCACGTCCTCAACCTAAGTGGTTATATATAGGCATTCAAATTGCGTGACTTTTGACATGTTTCCTTATAAATGTAGATGTTTAATCTTACCTTTTTGATCTGCTGGAAATAAAAACATTCCTGAATTAATCTATTCATTAGTAAATGGGTCGAAATTAGCAACTTCACCGATAAATACATAAACATAGGTAGATGCAATATTTTAAGTTGTTATTTGTTGATTTATATATGGTTTTGCTTTTAAATCCTCTTATACCCTCATCAACAATCTATTATATTTGTTCTTGACGCTTTGGTCTTTAATTTAGGCTCCGCTGTTGGGTTCAGATTGGACAGCCTCCTCAAACTTACAGATACACGTGCAAGGAACAACAGAATGACTCTCATGCATTATCTTTGTAAGGTATTTTTAGTCTTGAAAATTTTAAACATAAAGCTCGTGTAAATAAATTTCTGTATTGATAAAACGAAATAATAGTATATAAAGTTTAGGTGGAAAGTTTTTGTACTTGTTTTCACTTTTGTTCATGCTAGCTCTGGTGGATACCTCTAGGTGCTTGCTGAAAAACTACCAGAACTTCTAGATTTTTCCAAGGATCTTCACAGTTTGGAACCTGCATCAAAGGTGATCTTTCTGGAATTCACATAGTGATCTCACAGCAAATACTTTTCTTTTGGAAATTTATCCTTGCAGAATAAGAAAACACAAATATATGTGTGGTATGAGGGTAAATATTTTAAAAGTAAAATTTTGTTGTGTACAAATTGATTTTGTTCGTGTACAACTGTAAGAGTCACCTTTTATTTAGAAATGGAAACTAACGTAGCTTTTCGTGTGTGTATATTATGATTATTTTCTCTGTAGGTGCAATTGAAATATTTGGCTGAGGAAATGCAAACTATTAGTAAAGGACTCGAGAAAGTTGTCCAGGAATTGTCCACAGCTGAAAATGATGGACCTGTCTCTGAGAAATTTCGTAAGGTAAGATTTAGATGTGGAAATTTTGGCCCACTTACAAGAAACGGTCACTCTGGGATGTAATTTATTGGTAACAGTTCGGACATGTAAAATGCAATAAGAACATAAATCTTCCTACTCTAATAAAATGGTATCTTGGAAGGACATGTGTCAACACCACATTCCTTCTCATCAAAATTTTCCCGCTTCTCTCATATTTAATAATTACCTTAATTACTAATAATAGTATTTAACTCTTATTTAGATTAAAGTATATTTTTTTATAAACTAAGAAAGATATCTTCTTATTAATGTTTTTTTATAAAAAAATAATTTTTTTAAAATAAGAAATTTTCTAAACATCAAACTTTTTAACAATAAAAATATTTTTAAAATTGATGTTTCTTAAAAAGTATTTTTTTATAAGCCAAAAATAATTAAAATCAGGAGTTATAATAAGAAAATTTTTAAAAATGATATTTAATTAATACACTTTGTTTTGAATAGTGTTTAACTTTTTTTGGCTAAAATGTTAAAACAAATTTTAAAAAGTCGATATCATTATTTGATTACTTATATAGTTTTTACTCATATGTAATTTCAATCATAACTTATTTTAAAATATCATTTTATACTTAATAAATTTTTATTATATTTAATATTTTATTTATTCAACCCGTGTGTAATACATGGGTTTACTAAAGCTAGTTATGTAATATTTTAGTTTGTAAAACCAACCTTACCCATTTGACTCATCCCCTTCCCCCCAATAATTGATAAAAATGATGACATGGTTCGTAGCTTAGCATTTTCTTTCATATTTCATGTTTGAACTTAGACGAAACCGTGTTACTTCTTCTCATTCTCAGGCATTGAAGGAATTTCTTTGTTCAGCAGAAGGTGAAGCAAGGGCCTTGGCTTCACTCTACTCTTTGGTGGTATGTTTCAAATTTATCTCTTAATAGAGGTAGAATTTGGGCGGTTTTGGTAATAGCCTAATGGGTGAAAATTGAAAACAATAAAATTTTTCTACGGTAATATGGAGAAACTATATCAATCCTTGCATAATTTAGCCATTTAGGTAGTTGTATCAAGTATGCATTTAAATGCACATTGGGACTTTCAACTCATTTGGCGCGTTTCTTTCTCAACTATCTTATACGATATAGCTCATTTGACATGTTAGAATTAAAACATAACCCAAAACGACCCTTTGTAAATGGGTTGAATACACCTCCATTTAGATACATGATCAGGTGGTCTAAAGAGATTTTTTCTTCAACTGAAGTCTTGTACATTCTAAGAGTTGTTGTACTGCCACATTGCCTTATAGGGTAAAAGTGTTGATGCTTTAATTCTTTACTTCGGTGAGGATCCAGCCCGTTGCCCATATGAGCATGGTAATTACTATCTACCTTTAAATGTTTACACTTATGATTTTGCCAATAAACATAATTTGGAAAAAATTACAACACAAACATATTCCTATTGGTTCCAAAATTATTATTAGGTCATATAAGATACTAATAAAACAAAATTTAAGAAATTTTCAGAACTTCTTTACCTATATATTAAACCGTTTAGAGTTACATACAACTCAAACATTATTTTAAGCCGTTTAGATTCAGTACCATCTAAGATTAGAGATCTAACGTAGGCCTCATGGCCCACTAGCTTGGCCATGATACATTATTAAAAGTGTTCACATTTTCATTTCTTGGGATGGTTGAAGAAGCCCCGACCCACCCCTAACACACACATCAGTTCACTTTGCATCAAACCTATATTACTATTTCTTTCAGTTGTTTCAACCTTGAGGAACTTTGTGAGATTGTTCAATCAAGCACATGATGAAAACTGCAAGCAAATAGAGGCCGAGAAGAAGAAGGCAGAGAAGGAGAAAGAATCCTCAAATGAAATATCGAAAAGTGGTTCCAATATTGAGTCAGAAAATATGAAAAAATCTTCTATTAAAGCCGTCAAATAAATTTCTCTTTCTTTTCTTCCCACTTTAGCCAATATTTTTAGTGGGAATAAAAAGTGCTCCGGTGTCTATCCGGTTAAATACATGTTTTCACATGAGCTCCAGTAATGTATATCAAGCATGTAAAGTTGGATTACTATCATTGTTTCGGCTCCAACATTTGTGCTCATTGCGTTTCCATCAAAGGTTAGCCCTAAACCCTTCTCTTGTTTCACTATTTCTTTTGCAAAAAGCAGGGTGTTCAAAAACAATTAAAACTAACCAAACTGAAACAAATTGTCCACTTTGGCCACGGTTGAGGGTTGTGTGAACCAAATCGGTCATTTACCTGTATTATTTAATTTATTTTTTCCATTTTTAGAACATACAGTTATCTTATGCATAATATTCACAATGTTCACGAGTCATCTTGAAATTTAAAACAATCTAGGGATTTTGAATTAAAAATAGTTGGTTTAAACTGCCCAAATTAGACGGTTTTGTTGGTTTGGATGATCTAGTCGACCCAACCAACTTGCCATTTTTCAAAATCGAGTTAGTTGTTAGGCATAGAATTTTCGTGAAAACCTGTTGAAATATATATATGTGTATATATATACATATATATGTGTATATATATACATATATATATATATGTATATATATATATATACATATATGTATGTGTGTGTATATAGGGAATGGTTATTTTGAGAACCATCATTTTTTGTGGTAACTCTAATAGTCAATATGAGCCACACATTTTATATCACATGCAAGTCACATGCCTTTTTCAAATTTTTT
>CM046036.1:66800020-66802049 GCA_025215565.1 Flaveria ramosissima
TTTCTGGAAGTCCTTGTGGTGTAAAACTCGCATTTAAAGCAGCCGAGGGGCTGCTCAGCCCGACCACAGTCGCGATTCTGCTGTCCAGGCGACTGGGTCTGTCATGCGATTGAGCCGTGCGACTGGGTGAGTCGTGCGATTGAACCATGCGTCTGAGTCAATCGTGCGACTGAGTTGTGCGACTGGGCACGTCGTGCGACTGAGTCGTGCGACTGTGTGTATGTATGCGATTGAGTCATGCGTGCGAATGAATGTATGCGATTGAGTCATGCGTATGGATGATTGTGAGCGATTGAGTCAGGTGACCGACTGAATGAATGTGATTGTGCGTGATTCGCACGACTGGAGTCCAATCGCACGAATGAAGGTTCAATCGTACGAAAGTAGCTAATTCGCACGATTGAAAGTTGATTCGTGCGTATGGAGGTTGAGTCGTGCGATTGGGTGTTGTGTGGTACGACTGAATGCCAGTCATACGAATGAAGGCTCAATCGTACTGAATGAAGCTGATTCGCACGATTGAGGGTTGATTCGTGCGTATGGAGGTTGAGTCGTGCGTCTGGTCTTGTCGTGCGACTGCAATTGTTGTGTGTGATTTCCTTCTTGTGCGTGGTGTGAGTATGACGTGTGATGTTGAGGTAACATTAACACAGATGCCATTGTTCGGCCACAAATATTAAAGTCAACGCTAAAAAGGGCATAAATACTATTCTAAACAAATTAAACTAACGTTTTACAACTATCAACCGACTTATAACTATTGACGTTCATCTAATACTTTCTCAATAACAATGAAACTTTTACTCAAATATCATCAACAATGGCGACAATGTCTAGTACTTGGATCTACATAAGGTCTAGTACGTATGTCTGTTTGTGTGAGTTACACGCGACCCAGCCGATACAACCCGAACCGACCGATCATTATTATGCGCTATTTACATATCATTAATGCTTATCAATAACTGTCAATAGGTGTTTGACTGTTCATTTGTATTCAACATTTGGGAACTTTGATCTTACATACTTACCACTTAACAAGTGAGTTTCGTGGCCCCTTTTTACGCTTATACAATATTTCAATCATTTACAACTTGGGGGAAAAGTATGCTTAACCATTTTCAATGCTGTACAACTTACTTACATTTTACATACAAGGAATCAACGTGATACTGTGTTACAAGTACTTATCTGATACATGCTTGGGTCTGCTGTGTGGTTCTATCTTTGCAACTATTTAATTCCAGTGTGGGAACCGACGGTTAGGTATTGGTAGTACTACTGGGTTGACACCCCCACCCTTGTTCGATGGTATACTAGTTGGTACCATCAGTGGCCAGGAACGGGCCCTTGGGTGAATATATGCCGACAGTTTCTTTGTGTACGTTGCTAGGTTTGGTTGCAAAGCTCATGTCATGTAATTTTACTTGTGTATATAACTGTATTCACGGTATTCCATTACGCTTACTTTATACAGCATCACTTACTTTTATTTACTTAAACCTGCGAGCTCACCAACAATTATGTTGACCGTTTTGAGCATATCTTTTCAGGTGATCATGCAAGTTCAGGAATCTAGGTGTGCTGCCTTAGTGGAGACCCTAGGATGCATTTTTGGGACTTAACATGTTTTGGCAAACAATCTTTATAAACAATGTTGATATGTGTAAACAATTACAATCTTTTGAAACTTGTTCCCGGGTTGTGGGAATTCATATTACAATTTCATCTTTATTTGGTTATGTGAATCATTATCATGTTCATGCTTATGGCTATGTTGTCGTGAACATTGACTAAACGCGACACAAGTCCCCTTGTTGTCGGGTGTCATCATGACACGCTTGCATCATTTATTATATTTCATCTCTATCGCTTACCATGTGTTATGACGATCCCGATCTACGTTACATCCCCGTGTTTCCGCTTTTAGCGGGGGTGTGACAGATTGGTATCAGAGCCATTGGTTATAGAGAATTAGGCAATACGCTTGACCTAGACTATAACCTAGGAACCTTCATGTAGATTTGCA
>CM046036.1:66831825-66849325 GCA_025215565.1 Flaveria ramosissima
CATCAGGTCATGCAGACGATTCTACCATCTATGGTGACCGAAGTTATAAAGGCTGTTAGAGATGAGGAGAGAAAGGAAAGGGGTAGACCTTCAGGTGAAAGGAGACGACCCGAGACTGAAACGGTTCTCTCCGATGACGAAGAGGAAGAAGAAGAGGAAGAGCCTGCGCCGGAGGAGGCGCACGAGGCTGTAACTATGGGGCGTTTCAGCGATGCAAGCCCCCTACTTTTGATGGTAATGGTACTGTTGCTGCTGCTCATCGGTGGGTGAGGGAGATGGAAGCTGTTTTAAATATCAGCGAGTGCCGAGAGGATCAGAAAGTAAAGTTTGCTACCCACTCTTTCGTGGACTCAGCTTTGTGCTGGTGGGACAACATAGTCCAAGTTGAGGGAAGCAGGGCTATCGGAAGGATGAGATGGTCAGAGTTGAAGAGGCTGGTGATTGAGGAGTTCTGTCCTCACCGAGAGATGGATAAAGTTGAAAGAGAGTTCCTGATGCTAGAAGCGGGAACAATGACGCATCAACAATACACCACGAAGTTCAACGAGATGGCACGTCTGGTGCCGGATCAGGTGACACCTCTTTCGCGAAAGATCAAGAGGTATATTCAGGGCTTGCCAACGGACATCCGCAGGCACATGATCGCTGCCCGACCAAGCACGTTTAGGTCAGCAGTTGACCTGGTGGGAAGGTTGTACGACGAGCGGGCGATGGCGGTGATAGATGAAGGGGATGAGAGAGCCTATGTTAAGAAGGGGAAGGGAAGGCGAGACAATGAGGATGAATTTGTGTATGAAGGTACGACGTCGAGGGATGATGATCGAAAGAGAATAGAAAGGAAAGGAGGAGCATGCAGAAAGTGCGGTAGAGACCATGAAGGGGAATGCAAGTGGGGACTGAACGTCTGTTTCTAGTGTGGGAAGGAAGGCCACAGGGCGAGGGATTGCCGCACGGCTAAATTCTACGACTGTGGCGAGACTGGACACCTGAGCAGGGATTGTAAGAAGTAGAAGGCAGGAGGCTCCGGTACGAGAAAAGGGAACAGAGGGTGAAGGTTAGAGCTTCGCCATGACCGGGAAGAGGCTAGAGCGGACTCGACTGGACGTCAGGTACGTTTCTGGTAATTCAAAATTTGTGCATCTATGATTTGAATGCGATGATAGTAGTAGTCTCGTTCCTACTGCTTTATGTAGAATGTGGCATGTTAGGAGAAGGAACATCGATGTGTCTTTCGATGTATAGATTGTTCTTAATGAATCCGCTAGGTTACCTAGATGCCCTAGAGGATTGCGGGATAGAAATTGAGAAAGCGTTTGTTCTTGCTAGACCGTTCAGGACAGACTTGGGTGGATAGGCGTACATCATAAGGTGAAGGAGTTAGAAATCCATGAGGCGTAGGCGTATCGCCTATTTGGCCGATGTAAGGTGTGTGGATATACCAATATCTCAGCCGACGGATGTATCGAGACACAAGTAAGGATTATTGGTGGCCAGGAACAAAGCGCGACATGATGGAGTAAGTGAGTAGATGCCTTACTTGTCTACAAGTGAAGGCCGAGCACCAACGACGTTTGGGAAATATTGAGGCGACGGAGGCTACGACTGAGAAGCCCGGAAGGATCACAGTTTTGAGGGAAGTAGTCAGAGATAAACCAGAAGTCGTATGTGATAAACGACGTAGAGCGATTGAACTCCAGGTGAGAGACTGGAAAAGAGATGAGACAGAATTTCCAAGCAATGGTTCAAGGAACAACAGGTTTCGGGGCCCATTTAAGGGGGGTGGACTTGTAACACCCGGAAATTTCCTTTGTAGCCGAAGAGAGAAGAAAAAAAGAAATAAAGTCCAAAGTCGAGGGACCAAACCCGCCAACGAGAGAAACTTTGATGCACGGGAGTATAAAAGGGGAAAAACCCCCATTCTCCCCATTTTTCAGCCAAGGGAGGAGAAGAGAGAAAGAAGAGAAAAGAGAGGAAGTGTTGGCCCGGGTTGGTTCGAGTAGCCAAAATCGACGAGGAGCGAGTCAAATCGAAGCTCTACTCGACGGGATCGTTAAGGTGAGTTCTAGGACCCCTCTTTTACACGTTTTCAACTGATTTTGGGGCTGGAACACATCCAAAAACCTATTTTCGAGTTTTTGGGTGAAAACCCATTTTGATGCATGTATGTATGTGTATGATGCGTTTGAGGCTTGATTTCTTGCTTGGTTATGCTTGTATGAGGTCATGGTATGTTTCCCTAACCTTTAGAAGGGTTGATTTGAGCTTAAAAGAGGTTTGGAAGGGATTGGAGGTCGAAAACCCGCGGCTGCAGTCGACCTAACTGCACTCCACACCAGCTAGGGCTAGGCGACCGACTGGAGGGCGACTGGAGGCCATTCGGCCGATTGAAGTGCGACTGAGGTCCATACGCACGTTTGCTATGCGACTGAGGTCCATACGAATGATGGTCATGCGATTGGAGTTCATGTGCTTGGGAGTCATGCGATTGAGAGATGGTGCGACTGAGGTCCATTCGCACGGAGGTTATGCGACTGAAGTCCATGCGCCTGGAGGCCATGCGACTGAGGTTCATTCGCATGAAGAGTATCCGACTGAAGCCCATACGCCTGAAGTCATTCGACTGAAGGCCATACGCATGAGAGTTATGCGACTATGAGTCCATTCGCATAGAGGTCCATTTGCCCATAGTCCATTCGCATAGGGTCCATTCGCATAGTTGCCCATTCGCCTAAGTGTTCAGAGATGATAGCCGGGATGAAACTCCTCGACGATGTAATGGGCATGGATGGTATAGGGTGACACAGGATGATGAGATTATGATGATAATGTTGATGGAGATGATGGTAATATGCATGATGTTATGTGTTATGTTAGGCACGACGGTGCGTGTGATGCATAGTATGTATGATGTGCGTGACGTGATGTATGATTGATGCGTATGTATGATGATGCTGTATGTTTATGTTTATGTTTATGTTCCTGGCTTGGTATGTTTATCTTTCTATGGCTTTGCATTGAACGTTAATGAATGTAATGAAAGTATTATGTAACGTAAAGTGAAAGATAAGGAAAAAGAGGAACGTAATGAATGAAAGAATAAATGCATGCATTATGAACGAATGGATGAATGACGTAATGAATGAACGAATGAAAGGCTTGCAAGCATATGTATGAGGTGAGCGACTCTGTGTCGTAAAAGACTCGGAAGAGGTTCTTGTTGCGTACTCCGGTACTGTGCCAGTCTTCGGACATGAGTCGGGAGTTTGTGAGCAGGCCCCGGTACAGTATCAGTCTTCGGACATGAGTCGGGAGTATTGCATATGATGAAAGTAACGGATGATGAGATCCGTGTTGCGTATCCCGGTACTGTGTCAGTCTTCGGACATGAGTCGGAGGTTTGTTTATCAGGCCCCGGCACAGTATCAGTCTTCGGACATGAGTCGGGGATAGTGCATGAGACGAGATGATGAGGTGAGAGACTTTGTGTTGCAACAGACTCGGATGGAGTTCAATCCCTGTGATTGACTCATATGGGATCTTTGTCGCGTATCCCGGTGTTGTGTCAGTCTTCGGACATGAGTCGGGGGCTTGTGAGCGGGTCCCGACACAACATCAGCTTTCGAGCATGAGTCGGGGATATTGCATGAGACAAGATTCGAGTAATGAAGGGTAATGAGTAAAGTAATGAATGAAAGAATGAAAGTATGAAATGAACGTTAACGAATGATCCTAATAATGTATGAAATGGGATCCTTGTCATTCGACCTCAGTAATCGTGGCTGTGTGCCATGAAGAGGGTAAAGTCTGACAGGATCTAGAATGAAGTGAAAGATAATGACGTATGATAAATCATGAATGTAACGAACGTAAGGATGAAGATAATAATGACATTATCTGTATGTACGTATGATGTGTGAACGCATGTATGTAACAAATGTTTTTGTAAAGAAAGTGAAGAACGGTTTTACGAAAGAAAAGTAAGTTTTATTATAAAACTAGAACTCACTCAGCAACGCTGACTTTGATGTGTTTCCAGTTGGCAGGTATGTTGCTGAGGATGGCACGGGGCGGCTACTCAGCGTATATTGGATGGCATCTTTATGTTTAATGCTTTTGTAATAAATGTAACATGATAATGTAAAAAGGAACGATTGTACTGATGTATAAAAGTATTTTGATGAAATGAAATTATGTTTTAATGTTTCCGCTGCAACTATTTATGAAAGGAAAAATGTAATGTATGTTTTATGTGCGATGAATGACCAACTGTAAGCGTCCCGGGAACGGGGCCTTACAAAGATGAAACTTAATATATCGGTTAATTGGATGAACAAAGACTAGAAGTTAAATTTGGTTGTAGTAAATGGAAGGTGATAAATGGTAATCTAGTTATTTCTCATTGTTAGAAACTAGGATCATTGTATATGGTTTAGCTACCTGGTGTGTAGGGTATGACCACCCTGGTGAAGCAAGACAAAAGCCTGGACCGCTAAACTAAAGGTGCAAAAGAAGGTTCATTTTGCAAGTGTGAAGCCTAGTGTCGAGGAATTTCAAGCAGGACAAGTTAAAGGTTTAAACCATTCAAGGGTTTTGGTGATAGTTGGAGCACAAGACACGTTTCGGGTACAATTTCAAAATGCCATTGGGTTTGAAGACAAGGATTACGACTGATAAAATCTCTCCATGATATTACTTGCTGAGTTTGGAGAGTGTTTATTATCCTTGGTGTATCTTTAGATCTAGTGGAATATGCAAATCAGATGAGACAAAGGATGAGTAAGTGGTTTGGTTAGCAATGATAAGGTCAGCTATGATTGACATATTAGATCTCTTGAGAGCTTCAACTGGCCCTTTAGGTACTTGATGAAAGAGGCCATTGTAACTAGGAGAAACTGGGTTGGAGTCTTAGCTTATTCTTGGAATTTGAGGCTTTGCTGATTCCCTTTATCACGTGTGCTACGATCCATATTTTACTGTTTTCACCCTAACGATTCCTAATTAGGAAGGAAGGATAAGAGCCAAGTATAAATCAGGTTATAAACTAGTTTGGGTGGGGCCAACAAAGCCAAAAATATTTTTTAATTGAACGATTTGGATCAAAATTAGTCTGAGTAAGGAAAATGACCGATTAAAATTAGGTTGGTTCGAGATTAAAAACGGATCAGGTCAAGTTTTACGGGGTGAAACCGATTTGACCGAATAAGGTTAAACTGATCTCTAACCTATGGTTGGGTTACGTTGGAACCGTGTTTGAGTGAAACTTGTTTGGCAATCGGCTTGGGTGGGGTTGCCTCTCTTAGGCATGCAAATCGACTTATAAATCTTCTAATGTTTATTTAAATGGAAAAACAAGTCCCTCAAGTCTATTAAATTGGATTATGAACATAAAGTTCCCATATCTCTTTTTAGGTATGCATAGAACAGGCTCATATTAGCTCTAGATATCTAAGAGCAATCAACTCACCACTTATATTTGTAGTTCTTTAACCTCATTAGGGACTATCTATAGGATGTATTGTAGGCTCGAGTGTTGAATCGAGGAGAATTCTAGTTAGCTCTAACTCAACTCAAAACATTTGAACCACTAATAATATTAAATTCCAATAATGAAATATATGTAAACATTATAAATTACAACCAAACTCACTTTCAAATAAAAGGTACAACAAAACTTAACTATAAGTTAAATGTCATTATGATAAATCTAACAATCAAAAGAACTAATAATAAAAATTTGTAATATATTAGTTTATAGATACTCATTGATGCGGTAGTACCCCAAGCCCAACCTAAAGACGATTTAAGTACACTTAATACAACAAGAAATTATAAAATCATTAGAGGGAATACATAAATTCACGATTCCGAGTAAATAACAATACGAAGACATACCAGACTTCATGGCTAATGCATATCTCAAAGGAAGTTATTGGCAATAAGACCAAACCACTACAAAACTTAAAAAGGCAACACCAGGTTGAGCTGCTACCCATGCATATTCCGTTATCAATCAAAAGTCAAACACTTAAAAAAATCAAAGAAGGAAAGTATGAGCTAAGTAAGAAAGTGCCTTATCAGTCACAAACCAAGGTCAACAGTTGAATTTTTAATCTTAAATAATGATATAACACTAGGTATAGGTCACTTGTAGAAGGAAGCCAAGGTCAACTAATACCAACTGGCGTGCGTGATGAGTACATATATATTTTTATCGAAGTTTTCACAAAATAAGTGTTAAAAGGTCTTTACTTATACTAAACTACACACACAAAGGACAGTGTACCTATTATGAGATAAGATAGTAATGGCAAGAACAAAGTATCAATCCATGAACACATGTAGGTTTAAAGGCTCAATCTTTATAACTGAGTATCAGATTGGTTTAGATTTAGAGAAATGATTAGTTTGTTTCAACTGATTAATTTTTATATTTTCAAGAACACATTTTTTAAGTTAAATAAAAGAAACAATAGACACTTTTGGTATTTTTTTAATGAAAGAGGGCTATAATCCTAATTTAGGTTCTGCTTTGGTAAATGTGATAAATTACGTGATGTGGTTAAAAGACATTAATTAATGAAATTTATGTTAATGTTTATAAACATAAATCAGTCTGGATATCTTTAACCGACTCCTAGTGACAAGGAAAGCTGTAATGAGTATCTTACAAGACAACCACCGAGCCACTAGTGAGGTATGTAGTAAATGTGTACCCTTTTAATTTATGATTTATGAACACATAACTTAAAGTTGACAAGAGAGTTTATCAAGTTTCTATTTAACATACCATTAATTTTAAAAAATGGTAACAATGACTTAGATTTCTTAGACAAAGTAAATATTAATCCGCAAATAATCAGAAAGTTAAGGTGATATAATTTCTAATCACTATTTCTAGGTCATTAGCGATAATTTTATTATGGAGACTAGTTTCGTGAATAAAAGCTAGTTCATATGTTTTTCAACATTGTATTACATTCACAATTAAGTACTATAATTTTATAACTTCTCATTCAAACGTAGATGTTACCCATCAAAAGGTTAACACAAGATTACCATAACATTAACTTAATAATTAACACACCATTAGTTTATCATAAGTTACACAAAGTTTCACTAAATTAGGATGATAATAGAGTTATAGCTTAAAATAAACATGAATATTACAACAAAAGCAAATGATAGTAATGAGTTCATTAGTAAAATAGAACAATTAAACCGGTGACCAATATAGGTGACTTGAATCAAACCCAAGCCTCTTCTAAGTGTTTAATGGACCTCCTGATTCTTCCTAGGACCTTTAAATGTTTGAATCCCAAGAGTAAACACTAGGTCCTTCACCTCCCAAAATCTCTCTCAAAGTGTAATGATCCACTACTTATAGCTTGTCTTGAGTGTCAAGCATGACCCTGTGCTTACCACGCACGATTCCATGTCAAGTACAACATACGTAAAATGTTGGTCAGTTGGTACATGCATGAAAATATTGACCAAGACTCATCCTTTAGGAGGCACGGACTGTGTTAGGGTGGGGCACACCCCCCGTGTTGCCTTGGCATGGCCCATGTGCTCCCTATTCGGAGAACAATACTCTTGTCTCTTCTTTGGAAGTGAGCACAGGGGTGTGCTAGATTAGTATGGTGGTGTGCTAGAGCTGGGCATGGAGGTGTGCCAAATTAGTATGGTGGTGTGCTAAAGCTGGGCATGGGGGTGTGCCAGATGGGCCAAGACTTATGTTAAGTTTTAGAGACTAGTTTTCTTCAATGTTCTTATTGTTTAAAATTTTTAGTCCATATTGATCTTTTTCTAACCTAAAATTACTAATTATGAGAATTCAGTACCAATATATCACTTTTTGTTAGGGTTTTTCGTGGATAATTGTTGTGCAAATGGTGAGATTTATGTCCTTGTGAACTTTGCTTGTTATCAAGCAAAATCACTCAAAATGACAACACCACTGGTAACCAAATAAATCCAAAGATATATATGTCTTTCAAAAATTATACAAGCAAACTTAATCTACCAAAATATATACAATTAAGTGCGTTTGAAATGATACCCGTTCAAGCAATGGATTTTATTACAAAACCTCTAACATGTGAAAATACTTACTCCTCACAAGGTGCACACACACTCAGTTATCTACATAGAATCATACGTAAAGTGAAGTATGATTACAATGATTAGTTGCCTAGTACAAATACTTGTGAATCATAAGCTTAGTAAGGAATCAAATCTCCACCTATTTAAGGCATTACTTGCATAAATCATTATATCTTTGATAGGATGTAACTTGGCCCAAGTTTATGCATGAATTATGTAGGAGAAAATTAGCTAAATACTAAAAATGACGATCTTAGCTTATTTAGTTGACACAAACTAGAAGAAAATCAATAAAATGGTCCCTCTACAATACTCTAAGCTAGAAGAGATATACTAAATCAAGGACTCGTTTATGGTCTTATTATCAGATCGAATTGCATCTTTAAAAACTTCACATCCTCTTTAACCTAAATATACATACCTATCATTTCTAAAGACTGTTGTAACACCCGATTATTTCTTAAAAAGAAAAGAAAGAACAAGAAATGAAGAATAAAAGAAAAGTAATAGAGTCCAAGTAGAGGGACTAAAAGTGTCCAAAAGGACAAAATCTTTGAAAAGTTGGTGTAAAGGTGGGCATGGCCGCCCACCCTCTTTTCATATCACCTTTTTCATTTTGGTTTGAGAGAGAGAGAGAGAGAGAGAGAGAGAGCAGAAAACTCTCGGTTGAAGAAGAAGAAGAAGAAGAGGATTGAATTCAAGGTGTTTGAACTCAGTTGCAAAAGGGTTAGAAGGAAGAAACACCCAAAGTTGTATCAGGTGAGTTTCTAGACCCTGGTTTCTACTTGTTTTAAACATCATTGGGCTGAAAATTGTATTTAAAATGTTTTTACAATGTTATGTATGTTTACCCGTATGTATTATGCATGTTGGATGTTGGTTCTTAGATGCTTATAGGTTGTTCATGTTTAGAACAGCCATGTTAAGCTTAGAACAGATAGGTATGAGGAACGGGCTCAAAATCATGCTAGAAACATGTTGCACAGAATTTCCATGCGCCTAGATAAGACTCATGCGCCTAGAAATGCCTTAGAAGGAATTAAGTGTAATCCACACGTCTGAACAGTAGCCCATACGTCTAAGATTTGCCTTAGAAATGTCCAAGTATAGCCCATGCGCCCAAATGGCCCATGCGCCCAAGTGGCCCATGCGCCTAAGTTTCCAAACGTCTGAAATAATCCATGCGCCTAAGTTTCCAAACGCCTAAACAGGGCCCGTGCGCCCAAATAGTGTCAAAGCGCCTAAACCCTTAGAATTTATTAAGAATGTTTGGGAGTCTGTGCTTTTAGGGTTTTGACCGAGGTTTGACTTGGGCTTATTAATGATGAGTTTCATGCATAACTATGATTGTTATATGATTATTTATTATTATCATTTTTATTATTATTATTATCATTATTAGTATGTGACTTTACATCGTAACGTAAAGTATTACTAATAATTAAGTGAAAGAGTAATAAAGAAGAGAAGTGGAACCTAATTTAAAATGTTAACAAGTCTTGCAAGCTCATAGGAGGGACACGACCATGAGGTCGTTAGCTCAAACACCGTGATGCGGGTTAGCTACCTTCAGATGCAGACGGGGCCAGTCAATTGAGATTGGCGGACCTTGCAGCATACCATAGGTGTCTGGGTCAGCCTTGTATACAGTATGTAGAGTCCCTTGTGGAAAAAGAGGGGCCAACACCATTTCCCCGCGCACATAGTTTAGGGTATTGCTCATTGGTCTACATAGACAGTGAAAGATAAAGATAAAAGAGTACAGAGTAAACAAGACATATTGTAAGAGAAAAAGCATTATCTGATTGTATAGTTAATGCGTGCTCATGTATAAAGAGATGAAGTTTTCATAAAAAGAGTATTTTCATATGTATACCATACAAAAAGTATTTTATTACTTTTAAACCTAGAACTCACTCAGCAACGCTGACTTTTATACATTTTCAGTTGGCAGGTAAATATTACTGAGGATGACACGAGGGTGAAGCTACTCGACAGGGAAAGACTGACATCCATTCATACTCGTTATTGCTGTTGTTTGTAATGCAATTAAACAATTCTTTTGTAATCTGTTAAACAATAGTGTATTGCTCAGCAATAGTTTTTTTATTGAAATGAATGGCTTTTGTTAAAATGATTCTGCTGCTTAAGTTTGTAAAATTTATAATGTTTAATGTATTTAATGTTGTGAATAACCAACTGTGAGGTCTCCGGGAATGGGGCCTTACAAGTTGGTATCAGAGCCAACGTTTAAGAGAATTGGGTTATATAAAATTTTAAAACCTAAACTTAAACTGAAAATGGGACAAATGGAGAGATGTCAGCCCGAGTAGCTACGTGCCATCAGGTATGTCTTTTCTTAATGTTAACCGGTATTATGTGCGCATGCTATTTGATTTATGTGCTCTTAGTAGATTTAGATACTGATTAAGTCAGGATAGAAAATGCTTGGGGTATGAAGAGTAAAGTAAGTGGCTAATCACAACTGGCCACTGTAATTAGGGTCTTACTATACTTGACATAAACTGAGTTATTATCTTTAATGACCGTGTTGGTGTTTGAATCTTATAGTGTGTTAGAGGATGGCTGGGCAGAAATCTTCCATGACTCCTAGAGGCAGATGCCGTCCGCGTGTGACTAGGAGTAGTGCTAAGGCTCCTGAGACGACCCATGAGAACCCCGAGGTTCATGGCCAGAGCGAAGAGAATGAAAATGCTAGCTTGAATGCCTCAGCTAGGGAGGCGAATGCTGATGAAGTACACTAGGTCATGCAGACACCGTCTGTGGTGACTGAAGTCATCAGGGCTGTGAAAGGCGAGGAGAGGAAGGAGAAGGAGGCTAGAAAAGGATCATCGGGCAAGGGAAGCAGAGGGGAGGAGGAACAACCGGAACCTGAGACGGTGTTATCCGATGTGGAGGAGGAGGATGTAGTGGGGGTAGCGACCAGAGGGTGCAGTTATGGGGCGTTCCAAAGGTGTAAGCCCCCGACTTTCGATGGCAATGGCAATGCTGCTGCCGTTCACCGTTGGGTGAGGGAGATGGAGGCAGTCTTGGAGATCAGTGAGTGTCGCGAGGACCAGAAGGTGAAGTTTGCAACTCACTCATTCGTTGATTCAGCGCTGTGTTGGTGGGTCAATATTGTCCAAGCTGAGGGTGCCAGAGCCATCGGGAAAATGCAATGGAAGGAGTTTAAGCAGTTGGTAATCGAGGAATTCTGTCCTCACAGGGAACTCGATAAAATTGAGTGGGAGTTCTTGCAACTTGAAGCGGGAACCATGACCCACCAGCAGTACACCGCTAAATTCAATGAGATGGCGAGGCTGGTGCCGGATCAGGTGACGCCGGTGTCAAGGAAGATCAAGAGGTACATCCAGGGACTGCCGGCTGACATTCGCAGACACCTGATTGCTGCTCGGCCAGGTACCTTTCGATCGGTGGTGGATTTGGCAGGTAGATTGTATGATGAGCGAGAGGAGACTGTGGTGGAGGTGAAGAAGATGAGTGGGGATGGTAAGAACTGGAATGGGAAGAGGTTTGGACGTGCTGGTTTTACTCCAAACAACAAGAAGATGAAGGTGGACGACCGTGGGGCGTCGTCAAGATCAGGGCTGAAAAAGTGTGGCAGATGTGGAATGGAGCATGTCAGTGAGTGCAGGATGGGAATGAATGTATGCTTCAGATGTGGCAAGCCTGGCCACATCGCTAGAGACTGTAGGGTGCTGAAGTGCTATAACTGTGGCGGGGAGGGCCACACGACCAAAGACTGTAAGAAGCCGAGAGCGGAGAGCTCTGGAGCGAAGAAAAAGCCGGAGGAAGGAGGGCAGCGGGCAAGTGCTAGAGCCTACACTATGATCCGGGAGGAAGCCAGAGTTGATCCCGATGTCGTGTCAGGTATGTTTCTAGTAAACCAAACTTGTGCATCTGTATTGTTTGATTTCGGTGCTAGTAGGAGTTTTATTTCCACTACTTTCTGTGCTAAGTTGCCTGTTAGTAGTAGGAGTGTCATTGAATCATTCGATGTAGAAACCGCTATTGGTAAGTCCACTAGAATTACTGATGTGATAGAGGACTGTGCCATAAAACTAGAAGGTCATAGGTTTGCTGCTAGGTTACACGTGATGCCCCTAGGTGGATTCGATGTAGTACTAGGGATGGACTGGTTAGCAACCTATGAAGCAAACATCGTATGTCGCAAGAAGATGATTCGGTTAGTTGCGCCTGATGGGGGTTTGGTTACGATTCATGGAGATCGCGTTACTACGATTCCGAAGATGATTTTGATGGCGGTGGCGGGGAAGTGCATGAGACGTGGATGTAATGCCTACTTGGCATACGTGAAAGATGTGGATGCATTGGTACCGCAATTATCCGAGGTACCAGTGGTATGTGACTTTCAGGACGTATTCCCGGAAGACTTACTCGGCGTACCACCGGATCGCGAGATTGAGTTCCAAATTGATTTGATACCCGGTGCTCAACCCGTGGCCAAAGCACCATATCGATTAGCTCCTACTAAGATGAAGGAACTCATGAGCCAATTACAGGAGTTGATGGTTAAGGGATTCATTAGACCGAGTATCTCTCCTTGGGGTGCTCCGGTCTTATTTGTGAAAAAGAAAGACGGTAGCATAAGGATGTGTATAGACTACCGTGAGTTGAATAAGCTGGCAGTGAAGAATCGGTACCCCTTACCAAGAATTGATGATCTGTTTGATCAGCTCCAGGGTGCCAGTTGGTTTTCAAGAATAGACCTTCGATCTGGGTATTATCAGTTGAAGGTGAAGGAACAAGACATTCCTAAGACAGCTTTCCGTACGCGTTATGGACACTACGAGTTCCTCGTTATGTCTTTTGGTCTAACTAACGCGCCAGCTGCCTTTATGGATTTGATGAATCGAGTGTGCCGACCGATGTTTGATAGATCGGTGATTGTGTTCATTGATGATATCCTGATCTACTCGAAGAGCGAAGAAGAGCATGCCGGTCACATTCGGGAGGTGTTGGAGACATTAAGAAGGGAGAAGTTATATGCCAAGTTCTCCAAGTGCGCGTTCTGGTTGCGCGAAGTTCAATTCTTAGGTCATGTGGTAAATCCCGAGGGGATTATGGTAGACCCCGCAAAGGTGGAGGCAGTGATGCAATGGAAGTCTCCAAAGACGCCATCCGAGATTCGTAATTTCTTGGGTTTGGCGGGCTATTACAGAAGATTCATCCAAGGCTTTTCCAAGATCGCTTCTCCACTAACCAAGTTGACCCGTAAGGATGTGAAGTTCGTGTGGGGTTAAGTGCAAGAAAGGGCTTTTGAGGAGTTGAATGCAAGACTGACCCAAGCCCCTGTCTTGTCATTACCCGAAGGAAGCAAGGATTTGGTGGTCTATTCAGATGCTTCCTACTCGGGGTTGGGTTGCGTGTTGATGCAGCAAGGTAAGGTGATAGCTTACGCATCCCGACAATTGAGAGTGCATGAGGTCAAATACCCTACTCATGACTTGGAGTTAGCGGCGGTGGTCTTTGCATTAAAGATTTGGAGGCACTATCTCTACGGGACGAAGTGCACCATATTCACTGACCACAAAAGCTTGAAGTACATCTTCGAGCAAAAAGATCTGAACATTAGGCAGAGAAGGTGGTTAGAGCTCATAAAAGATTATGATTGCGAGATCCACTACCATCCGGGCAAGGCCAATGTGGTGGCTGATGCCCTTAGCCGAAAAGAGAGGCCCGAGCCGATTCGGGTGAAAGCTTATCAACTAATCATGACCTCTGATGTGATGAAGCAAGTTAAAGAGTTTCAAGATGAGGCATTGCAAGAAAATCATCTTAACTCGGAAAGAATGAGAGATCTGGTTTGGGGAACTGGTGAAAACACACTTGGTGTTAAAACCCGGTTTGGACGAGTGTGGATTCCTCATTTTGGGGATCTACGGGCGAAGATTATGGATGAAGCTCACAAGACTCGATACTCCATTCATCCTGGTGCCACGAAGATGTATCAAGATATGAAGAAAGGTTATTGGTGGCCGGGTATGAAGCATGATGTGGTGGAGTATGTGAGTAAGTGCCTTA
Organism: Flaveria ramosissima; assembly: GCA_025215565.1. Classification (NCBI taxonomy): domain Eukaryota; kingdom Viridiplantae; phylum Streptophyta; class Magnoliopsida; order Asterales; family Asteraceae; genus Flaveria; species Flaveria ramosissima. The sequence goes on from CM046036.1 coordinate 66,845,995, forward strand.
CTTGTTTACAAGTGAAGGCCGAGCACCAAAAGCCGTATAGGAGGATTCAACCTTTGGATATACCGGAATGGAAGTGGGAGCACATCACCATGGATTTCATTACAAAGTTGCCGCGTACTCCGAAAGGATACGATGCCATATGGGTGATTGTTGACCGTCTGACGAAGAGTGCCCACTTCCTACCGATTCGCGAGACCTATTCATCTGAGAGGTTGGCTGACCAGTTCATCAAGGAAATTGTAACTCGTCATGGTGTGCCGATGTCTATCGTGTCTGATCATGACACCCGGTTTACCTCTAAATTTTGGAAGAAATTCCACGACGCCATGGGGACGAGGTTACATATTAGCATGGCTTATCATCCCCAAACTGATGGTCAGTCAGAAAGGACCATTCAGACATTGGAAGACATGCTTCGGGCATGTGTGATTGATTTTGGGGGAAGTTGGGATGACCACCTACCATTAGCCGAATTCTCGTACAACAACAGCTATCATACCAGCATTGGCATGCCACCATATGAGATGCTATACGGTAGGAGATGCAGAACACCCGTTTGTTGGGGTGATATTGGTCAGAAGGAATTGGGGAGCGTCGAGGTAATTGAGGCTACGACTGAGAAGCTTGAGAAGATTAAAGCCTTCATGAAGGCCGCCAAAGACAGACAGAAGTCGTATGCCGATAAACGAAGCAGACCGATCAAGTTCCAGGTGGGTGACTGGGTTATGTTGAAGGTCTCACCTTGGAAGGGGATCATCCGATTCAGGAAAAGAGGTAAGCTAAGCCCGAGATATATAGGTCCTTTCCGAATCATTGCTCGAGTTGGGGAGGTGGCCTATAGATTGGAGTTAGCAGAAGAGTTAAGTGGAATTCACCCGACATTCCATGTATCTCATCTGAGAAAGTGCTTAGCTGATAAAGACATGATTGTTCCACTGGAGGATATCGAAGTAGACAAAAAGCTCAATTAATCGGAGCAACCAGTGGCAATCGTCGATAGAAAAGAGAAGAGGTTGAGGAGTAAAGTAGTTCCTCTTGTGCGTGTACAGTGGAAGCACAGGAAGGGATCCGAATCTATATGGGAGACTGAGGAGGAGATGAGGCAGCATTACCCTTGTCTGTTTAAGGAATAACAGGTTTCGGGGACAAAACCGATATAAGGAGGCTGGACTTGTAACACCCGATTATTTCTTAAAAAGAAAAGAAAGAACAAGAAATGAAAAATAAAAGAAAGAAAAGCAATAGAATCCAAGTAGAGGGACTAAAAGTGTCCAAAAGGACAAAATCTTTGAAAAGTTAATGTAAAGGTGGGCATGGCCGCCCACCCTCTTTTCATATCACCTTTTTCATTTTGGTTTTAGGGAGAGAGAGCAAAAAACTCTCGGTTGAAGAAGAAGAAGAAGAGGACTGAATTCAAGGTGTTTGAACTCAGTTGCAAAAGGGTTAGAAGGAAGAAACACCCAAAGTTGTATCAGGTGAGTTTCTAGACCCCGTTTTCTACTTGTTTTAAACATCATTTGGCTGAAAATTGTATTTAAAACGTTTTTACAATGTTATGTATGTTTACCCGTATGTATTATGCATGTTGGATGTTGGTTCTTAGATGCTTATAGGTTGTTCATGTTTAGAATAGCCATGTTAAGCTTAGAACAGATAGGTATGAGGAACGGGCTCAAAATCATGCTAGAAACATGTTGCACAGAATGTCCATGCGCCTAGATAAGGCTCATGCGCCTAGAAATGCCTTAGAAGGAATTAAGTGTAATGCATACGTCTGAACAGTAGCCCATACGTCTGAGATTTGCCTTAGAAATGTCCAAGTATAGCCCATGCGCCCAAGTGGCCCATGCGCCTAAGTTTCCAAACGTCTGAAATAATCCATGCGCCTAAGTTTCCAAACGCCTAAACAGGGCCCGTGCGCTCAAATAGTGTCAAAGCGCCTCAACCCTTAGAATTTATTACAGAATGTTTGGGAGTCTGTGCTTTTAGGGTTTTGACCGAGGTTTGACTTGGGCTTATTAATGATGAGTTTCATGCATAACTATGATTGTTATATGATTGTTTATTATTATCATTTTTATTATTATTATCATTATTAGTATGTGACTTTACGTGGTGTGTTTATTATCGTAACGTAAAGTATTACTAATAATTAAGTGAAAGAGTAATAAAGAAGAGAAGTGGAACCTAAATTAAAATGTTAACAAGTCTTGCAAGCTCATAGGAGGGACACGACCATGAGGTCGTTAGCTCAACCCTGATGTGGGTTAGCTACCTTCAGATGCACACGGGGCCAGTCAACTGAAATTGGCGGACCTTTGCAGCATACCCTAGGTGTCTGGGTCAGCCTTGTATACAGTATGTAGGGCCCCTTGTGGGAAAAAGAGGGCCCATCACCATTTACCCCGCACACATAGTTTAAGGTATTGCTCATTGGTCCACATAGACAGTGAAAGATAAAGATAAAAGAGTACGGAGTAAACAAGGCATATTGTAAGAGAAAAAACATTATCTGATTGTATAGTTAATACGTGCTCATGTATAAAGAGATGAAGTTTTCATAAAAAGAGTATTTTCATATGTATACCATACAGAACGTATTTTATTACTTTTAAACCTAGAACTCACTCAGCAACGCTGACTTTTATATATTTTCAGTTGGATGGTAAATATTGTTGAGGATGGCACGAGGGTGAAGCTACTCGGCAGGAAAAGACTGACATCCATTCATACTCGTTATTGCTGTTGTTTTGTAATGCAATTAAACAACTCTTTTGTAATCGGTTAAACAATAGTGTATTGCTCAGCAACAGTGTTTTTAATGAAATGAATGGCTTTTGTTAAAATGATTCCGCTGCTTAAGTTTGTAAAATCAATAATGTTTAATGTATTTAATGCTGTGAATGACCAACTGTGAGGTCTCCGGGAACGGGGCCTTACAACTGTTCGGCTTGCATCTTCATTCTTGGACTAAATCTCACAATTTGAGCAGGCTAAATGCACCTGAAAATCCTTTACACCAAAAAGGGTTGGACTACCTACACGAGAGAGTTTAGGCTTGGATGTTTGACTGCGCGAAAATCCTGAATTCTTACAAAAAAAGCCAAATATAATTTTTGACCATATATGCAAAATTTTAAAGTTATTAGGGGAGGGGGGGTAAATAGTATAGAAATATGTTATTATTATTATACATAATTTTGTTTACTGGGTAAAGAACCATAGGGAAACTATAGTATATGGCTCCTTATCCAAACTCATCTAGTCCTAAATTTTATCATGGACCATAACTTATCGAAGCTAACCTTGGTTCCTTATCCAAACTCATCTA
>CM046036.1:66856825-67046825 GCA_025215565.1 Flaveria ramosissima
TGAAGATCACAACATCCGCATTAGTCAATGCGGATGAATAGAAGAAATGCTGATGAAGACTTTTGTACTTAGACTAGTTCTCTAATGTATAGGTCAGGGGTAGTTTAGTCATTTTGTGAAAACATCTTGTCAGCCAATAAATAGAATAGAAATCCTCGTATGTGAGGTGATTGTTGTAAAGATTCCTATAAGTCTGATGCAGCCAAAGCATCCAAAGTCTCTCTGCATGCATGCACTGAAGAACAGAAGTAGAAATGCTTTGAAAGGTTTACACTTTGCACTAGAAATATTCTAAGTGTAAAATCTTTTGAATCCAAGACCAACATCTTCCGAAGCCAAAAAATGAAGTCTTCCGAAGCTTCAAAGACAAAGTCTTCCGAAGACAAAGAGTGAAGACAGATTTCTTTCGAGGAATTTTAGAGACATGCTTTTATCTGATGTACTTTACCAAAACGCTGGACCACCTTTTCGCTGCAACTCTGTTTAGTCACCAATTTACATGAGTTGGTGAAAAGGTCCATGCTTTTGGTAACTGTACATCGAGGTCTTAAGTTTGTGCTTTCTACTTTATGTACTTTTATCCTTTTTGTAATATATTAGGATGTGAGCTATGGCATGTCATAGTCACTAGTTAAAAGGCAATCTGCCTTTTGACTCTACATTTGATTTTGTTGTCTAGTCTTATGTATCCAGCTGGCCTTCAAAGTATGGCCGGCTGTAAGATGTAGTATATGTATCTCAAGTACTTGTAACTTCCTTAGTATGCTTTGTAACATTTGTAATAGAACTTGAGAAGCAATATACAACATTCTTGAAAACCAAATACTTGTGTTGTTTGCTATCTTGTTCTGTTTTATTTTTACTTGTGTTCTTAGCATCTTTCACTTAAAGTTAACCAGTTCCCTATTTGATCTGTTAAGTGTTCTAAATAACTCTACTCATTGTGTTGTTGTGTTGTAAATGCATACTCTTCAAACAGTCCTATAGGTGATCCTAACCCAAGATTTGAGCTAAAAAAACACTACCCGTTCCTGAGCCGACCAATGCCGAAAGCGACGATCTGCGATGGGAAAAATGTCTATCACCTCCGTAGAGGGTTGACCTTCAAGCTATACATCTTCAGCTCCAGTGGTAACCAATCCTGCAAATGAAGTTTCTACCAGCACATTAATGACAAATCCTGCTGATACTTCTAAGGTGCCTTCAAATTCCAGCTTAGAGGCATAAAACTCAGATGAAGGAGCTTCTAATGTTGGAGAAAATGGTGATGGTGAAAGTGATCAGGAATTCCTTGATGCTGATAACCACTCCATTGAAGACAACATCAATGATGTCATATACTCATTGGATCAAGTCAATCTTGATAAGTGTGTTGATTTGGAGGGTGAATCCTCCTTGCCAGATCAGAATTTCTCAAATTTAGATCTGTCTAAGCAACTTGCTGTGATCCCTCAGCTAAGGATCCACAAGTCTCATCCTATCACAAACATCATTGGAGATGTTGATTCAGGGGTAAGAACAAGAGGACAAACCCATGATGCAAATGTTTGTCTTCACTCTTGTTTCTTGTCCCAGATAGAGCCAAAGAAAATTGATGAGGCTCCTAAAGGATGGAAGTTGGGTTGAAGCTATGCAAGAGGAGCTGCTTCAATTCAAAAGGCAAAAGGTTTGGAACCTATGTCCTCTTCCTCAAGGGAAGACTACCATAGGAACCAAATGGGTGTTCAGGAATAAGAAGGATGATAGAGGACTTGTCATCAAGAACAAGGCAAGACTAGTTGTTCAAGGGTATACTTAAGAAGAAGGAATTGACTACACAGATGTTTTTGCTCCTGTAGCGAGACTTAAAGCCGTTAGGATATTTCTAGCTTTTGCTGCATCTAAGAACTTCAAGGTCTACCAACTTGATGTCAAGTGTGCTTTTCTTTATGAGGTGATTGATGAAAATGTGTATGTCAGACAACCACATGGGTTTGCAGATCCTGATCATCCTGATTATGTCTGCAGGCTTGATAAAGCTCTTTATGGGCTGCACTAAGCACCAAGCACCAAGGAAGTGGTATGAGACTCTATCTCAATATCTCTGTCAGCATGGATACAAAAGGGGTACTATAGATGGAACTCTCTTCATCAAAGGAACCGGAAATGACATAATGCTAGTTCATGTATATGTAGATGACATTATCTTTGGGTCAACTAATCCAAAACTCTGCAAAGACTTTGAGAAGCTGAAGAAGGACAGGTTTGAAATGAGTGCCATGAGGGAACTCAATTTCTTTCTAGGAATTCAAGTGAAGCAAGTTGACAATGGCATCTTCATAAGTCAGTCAAAGTATGTACAAGACATACTTAAAAGGTTCAACATGACTGACTGTAAGGTTGCTAAGACACCCATAACCAGGAACCACTCTCTTGGACCTAATCTTGAGGGGGAGTCTGTTGATGAACATCTCTACAGGGCTATGATTGGATCTCTTATGTACCTCACAGCTAGCAGGCCTGATATCATGTTTGCTACATGCATCTGTGCAAGATATCAAGCCAACCCTAAAATATCACACCTGGTCACTGTCAAAAGAATTTTAAGGTCTCTCAAAGGTGCTCCATCATTTGGCCTTTGGTATCCAAAGTATTCTGACTTTAATCTGTATGCTGACACAGATAGTGACTATGGTGGTTGCAACATGACTACAAAGTCTACATCAGGGGGATGTCAATTTCTTGGTGGAAGGATAGTCTCTTGGCAATATAAGAAACAATCCTGTGTGTCTGCATCAACTGCTGAGGCTGAATACATTGCTGTTGCAAGCTGTTGTGCTCAAGTGCGTTGGATTCAAAATCAGATGCTGGACTATGTATTCAACTTCAAGGAGACTCCCATCCACATAAACAACAATAGTGCTATCTCAATCATAGAAAATCCTGTGCAGCACTCAAGGACAAAGCATATTAATATCAGGTATCATTTGATTAGAGATAACTTTGAAAAAGGATTAATCAAACTAGTCAAAGTTAATACAAATGAACAATATGCTGATCTGTTCACCAAAGCTTTTGATGAACAATGATTTAAATATCTTGTATCAGCTATTGGGATGATTAACTTTGAATAGCTTTTCTTAAAAAACTTAATCATATTATTTCTAAAACCTGTGTGTCCTAAGTTGTCTATTTCATCATCTTCATAAGCCCTTTGTTTTCTTTGGAAAAAATATTTTCAAAAGACATTTCTTAGATTTCTGAAAATTTTGATCTGTTTCCTTTTCGGAAGATTTAAAATTACCTTCGGAAGAAGTTTATGTCTTGGTAAACAAATCACTACTTCAGTAATTTTACCTTCGGGAGAAATTTCTAAAATATCTTCCGAAGCTTAAAATCAACTTAAGTACTTTATGTTTTAAAAGAACAAGTTTCTTCCGAAAGCAATTTACCTTTGGAAGTTTTCATTCTTGTTAGAATAAAAACTCTGAGTGTTAATTCTCTTCCCAAGCAAAATTCTCAAAAAACCTTTGAAATATCTTCCGAAGCAAATTTGCCTTCGGAAGCTTTTTCTTCAGAACTTCCGAGGCAAATAACCTTCTGAAGATTTCTCGACTTCCATGAAAACTACTTTTTTGGCAAAAGTAAACTACTTTATAGAGGTGGGACCGACATCCGGATTTCAAAGTTTATCCTCTTTCATAACTTTGTCTCAAATTCTTTTCACATAAATACCCAACGGTTTCCCCCTCTTTCACTATCTTCTTCAATTACACTATTCCTTAAACCTAAATTCTCCCAAACCGCCTTTGTTCTTCACCTTCCTTCACCTTTACTCTTCTCAAAATGGCCAACCTAAACCGCAGAAACAACCCAGACTTCTTCATGCAACTTCACAGGCAACACAACCAAGTTGCTCTGTTGAACTTTAAGAAAGATGATAGTTTCTCAGAGGTTTGCCGTTTTCTAGCTCTATCCAACTACTTCACCTCCCTAACCATTGATCCTACTCTCTATGAGGATCATCTGCTTGAACTTGGAAGACCTGCCAAGAGGTCATTATGGATGGGGAGAAGGCACTGTCTACCACAGTGCAAGGGAGGACAATCTTCATCACTCCGGCCATCATCAACACTCACTTACAGCTGGATGATGAGGAAGGTGAGTTGTCCTTCCCAAAAGAAGCTGTTAATCATTCTTTTGAGCAGATGAGCTATGAGGGAGATTTCTCTGTAAAGACCTTCAGAAAAGGGAAGGTCTCATCCCAGTGGAAATACCTGCTTCATGTGGTTATCCACAGCTTGTCAAACAAGCATGGAGGGTGGGACCAGATTCCTGATGATCTCTCCTTCATAGTGCATGGAATGGTTCAAGGGGTCAAGTTCAGGTACTCTCAGTTTGTTTACACAAATTCGCTTGCTAACTTGGACTCCTTAGAGTATTATATGTTTCCTAGATATGTTCAACATATTCTTAACTGTGAACTGGGCTCACAGTTGATGGAACAGATAATATTCTTAAATTGGGACAGATGAATCCCGACATCTTTAAAATCATGAAGAAGCCGACTGTAGGCTTCTCAGGGGTAGAAACAACCCTTGTCCCAAAAATGTTAGAGCTCATTGCACAAGGTGACAACCTAGCAACACAAGCTAGTGCTGAACCTATACCTTCTACCTCCTAACCACCAAAAAGACCACAAATCACCCTCACCTACTAAAGAAAATCCAAACGAACCCCTGCTCAAGCTATTGAGCATGTGGAGGCCCCCATACACTCACCTATACAGGAGGAAGTGGATACTAGAGCTCCCACTTCCCTTGAGGAGCAAACCACTCCCATCTCTTCAAGAATCAGTGCTGAGGTTCCTCATGCTCAGTCTGATGAGCTCACAAGCCCAACTGCCCTTAAGTCTTCACTCTGAGTCTCAATACTCAAGTGAACAACCTTCAGGGGACAATTACCATCCTCAGCCTTTAGACTTAAATCAACCCATTCCCAACCTTGAATTCTATACTCATGAAGACTTAGGTTTCAGTGAGTACCATGAGTCTCTCTACTCTTCCTCTACTCAAAAAGAAATGAGTATTCTTGAGTCTCCTATGTCTAGCCCACATCAATCACCTATCACTGAGGTGATCTCCCTGAATCTGTTCAGGAGGTCCATATGGAAGAGGCTCTTACTTCTGCAAGTGATTACATCATTAAGACCTCTACCATGGCAACTCAGCCCATTGACACTTCAACTAAGGCTTTCAATGTGCAAAGGAAATCCAACAGCCAAGAACCTGAAGCTGGTGGTGAGAGTGAGGACTTTGGTCCAATTCTCTCATCCCCCAATGATTCTTCTAATGAAGATGAGGGGAATTTGAGACTAAAGGTGCAAAAACTGTCAAAAACATGCTTCTATTTAGTCTCTAAGGTTAGTCACCTTGAATTTTAGGTGACTACCCTGCACAATAGGGTCCATGATCAGCAACTTGAGATATCTTATCTCAGGAAAAAACTAGCTAGGAGACCTTTAAGGAGAGCTCAACCAGGAACACAAGAACCTGTGAATGTGATTGACCTAACTCCTAGCTCACCTATGCAAGAGGGTGATGCTACCAAAAAGGGGAGAAAGTCATTATAGTCACAGAACCTGGGAGTTCTTCAGGGAGTATGGACATTGAGGACTCACCATCCTCACTTGCAATAGTGCATACTCACCAACTTCCTCAAGTTCACATTGATGTGGACTCTATAGACTCTTTCATTCGGAGTCTCTTTGAGGAAGGTATTTCAAGGGCTATATCATCCCCACCCCAAGGAACCTCAAACTACATTATTGGATAGAGGTATGATGCTGATAGAAGATCCCTCATTCTTCAAAGAGTTCAAGGGCAGCAAGAGGTGTTTAATTTTCAGACTTTGAACTACTATGAAGGTCTTGACTTGATCAACATGCCACTTGTCAACCCAAGTCAATCTAGACAAACTTGTAAGGCCCCGTTCCCGGGACGCTTACAGCTGGATCCTCATCGCATATAAAATATATAATTACATTTTCCTTTCATAAATCGTTGCAGCGGAAACATTAAAAACAACAATTTCATTTCATCAAAATACTTTTTCAAAATAAAACAACCGTTCATTACACAATATCATTTTTCATTCATTACAAAAGCATTAAACATAAGGATGCCATCCAAAATACGCTGAGTAGCCGCCCCGTGCCATCCTCAGCAACATACCTGCCAACTGGAAACACATCAAAGTCAGCGTTGCTGAGTGAGTTCTAGTTTTATAATAAAACATACTTTCCTTTCGTTAAAACCGTTCTTTACTTTCTTTCAAATCATACTATACTTTCGTACATGATCACACATCATACATACATACAGATAATATCATTATTATCTTCATCATTACATTCGTTAACTTTCGTTCATTCAACGTACGTCATTATCTTTCACTTCTCTCGAGATCCGGTCAGACTTTACCCTCTTCGTGGCACTCAGCCAAAATTACTGAGGTCGAATGACAAGGATCCCATTTCATACATTATTAGGATATTTCGTTAACGTTCATTTCATACATTCGTTCTTTCCATCATTACCTTTCTCATTCATTAACTCACGCCATACTCCCGACTCATGTCCGAAGACTGGTACTGTGCCGGGGTCTATACACAAACCCCCAACTCCTGTATTAAGACTGACACAGTACCGGAGTATGCGACAAGGACCTCTATTGATTCTGTTGCGACACAGAGTCGCTCACCTCATAGGCAATCTCAACGATTGCACGCTATCTGAGTCTGTTGCAACAACAGGGTTGCTCGCCTCATACATATGCTTGGCTTTATGCTACACCCCCGAAGTTATGCGTAACTCGGGTTACCATCATATATTTCACCCCCAACATTATGGGTACTACACCCCCATCGAAATGGGTACATCACCCCCATCAACATGGGTACTACACCGAAGGTCAGACACAAAGACTAAAACCCTTGCGTGCACACTTTAGGATTTGCTGAACCTCATGCGGTTGAGCTTATGGCATTTAGAGCCGTGCACTTCACTACGCTTCACTTGCAAGCCTCTCACGTTTTCATTCGTTCATTAATGCATGCATTCATTCATTACGTTCCTCTTTTCATTATCTTCCACTTTACGTTACATAATAATTTCATTTCATTCATTAACGTTCAACGCAAGCCATGGAAAGATAAACATACATACTAAGGAACATAAACATAAACATGCACACATCACCATACAGGGCATCATCATACATACGCATCAATCATACATCACATCACACGCATCATACATACTATGCATCACACGCACCGCCATGCCTAACATCACACATAACATCATACATATCATCATCGTCAACATGCCTAACATAACACCTATGACCTCAAAAGTCAACTTACACAAGCGTACGGGAACCTCCTGAGTCAAAACCATAACTGCACTTTCCCTCGAAGTCATAAGATAAACCGTTGTTCTTTCGGTCGTATGAACCCTACTTGGGCGTATGGACACTCTTCAGTCGCATGGCCTTCCGGGCGCTACACTTACTGTAGGCGAATGGGCATCTATGCGAATGGACCCTATGCGAATGGACTATGGGCGAATGGACATCTATGCGAATGGACTCTCAGTCGCATAACTTTCATGCGTATGGCCTTCAGTCGCATGACTTTAGGCGTATGGGCTTCAATCACATACCCTTCGTGCGAATGAACCTCAGTCGCATGGCCTCCAGACGCATGGACTTCACTCGCGTATCCTTCGTGCGAATGAACCTCAGTCGCACAATCCTTCAATCGCATTCCTCACAGGCACATGAACTTTAGTCGCACGACCATCATGCGTATGGACCTCAGTCGCATGGCAATCGTGCGCATGGACCCCAGTTGCACGCCAATCGGCCGAATGGCCTCCAATCGCCCTCCAGTCGGTCGCCTAGCCATAGCTGATGCATATTGCAGTTCATCCCGACTGCAGCCGTGGGTCTTCGGCCTCCAACCTCTTCCAAACCTCTTTTAAGCTTATATCAACCATTCTAAACCTTAGGGAAACATACCACGACCTTATTCAAGCATAACCAAGCAAGAAATCAAGCCTCAAACGCATCATACACATACACACATGCATAAAAACAGGTTTTCACCCAAAACTCGAAAAATGGTTTTCAGATGTGTTCCAGCCCTAAAATCATTCAAAAACATTTAAAAGAGGGGTCCTAGAACTCACCTTAACGATCCCGACGAGTAGAGCTTCGGTTTGACTCGCTGCTCAATGATTTTGGCTACTCGAACCAACCCGAGCCAACACTTTTCCTCTTTTCTCTTCTTTCTCTCTTCTCTTCTTTCTCTCTTCTCTTCTTGAAGGCTGAAAAATGAGAAGGGTGGGATGTCTCCCCCCCTTTTATACTCCCACTCATCAAGTTTTCTCTCGTTGGCGGGTTTGGTCCCTCGACTTCGGACTTTATTTCTTTTTCTTCTATCGTCAGCTTCAAAGGAAATTTCCGGGTGTTACAAGTCCACCCCCCTTAAATAGGTTTCGTCCCCGAAACCTGTTATTCCTTAAACCGTCGCGAGCAATTCTGTCTCATCTCTTTTCCAGTCTCTCACCTGGAGTTCAATTGGTATACGTCGTTTATCCACACACGACTTCTTGTCTATCTCTGGCTACCTCATTAAGACTTTGATCCTTTCGAGCTTCTCGATCGTGGCCTTGATCACCTCAATACTTTTTATACGGAATTTGATGCTCGGCCTTCACTTGTAAACAAGTAAGGCATTTAATCTCATACTCCACCATATCACGCTTCATGCACTTTCCCGCCACTGTCATCGAAATCACATTCGGAATCGTCGTGACTCAATCACCTTAAACCATCACAGTGATCCCGTCAAGCGCTGTCAACCGTATCATCTTTTTGCGACACACAGGGTTCGCTCCGTAGTCCGCCAAACAATCCACTCCTAGGGCTACATCGAATGGCGTATCTATATTCTTACCACTAACAGGCAATTTAACACAGAAAGCAGCAGGAATAAAACTTTTACTAGCGCCAACATTGAATACCACAAGGCTAAGGATCTATTTACTAGGAACATACCTGACACAACATCGAAGTCCGTCCTAGCTTCCTCCGATCTTCTTCACTCCCGAGCCCTTGGCTTCTTACAGTCCCTACTCTTATGACCTTCCTCACCACAAGAATAACACCTCCCCATACCGCAGTTCTTCGCCACATGCCCGGTCTTTCCACAACGGAAACAGACATTGGTCCCCATTCTACATTGCCCGGGGTGCTTGTGCCCACACTTGTCACACCTTTCCGATCCCGCATCAGTTATGACCACACGCTGGTCATCCACCCGTGCACCTTTGTTACTTGGAGCGGCTCCGTCACGTCCCAATCGCTTCCCGTTCCAATCCCGATCACCATCTCCTTTCTTGCTAACCTCTGTCACCACCACCAATCTTTCATCGTATAATCTCTCCGCCAAATCAACCGCCGACCTAAACGTGCTCGGTCGGGCAGCAATCATGTGCCTACGGATGTCCGCTGGCAAGCCATGAATATACCTCTTGATCTTTCGCGAGAGAGGTGTCACCTGATCCGGCACTAGCCGTGCCATTTCGTTGAATTTGGTGGTGTACTGTTGATGCGTTATTGTTCCCGCCTCCAGCTGCAGGAACTCTCTTTCAACTTTATCCATCTCCCGGTGAGGACAAAACTCCTCAATCAGCAGCCTCTTCAACTCTGCCCATCTCATCCTTCCGATATCCCTGCTTCCCTCAACTTGGACTATGTTGTCCCACCAACACAAAGCTGAGTCCACGAAAGAGTGGGTAGCAACTTTTACTTTCGGATCTTCTCGACACTCGCTGGTATTTAAAACAGCTTCCATTTCCCTCACCAATCGGTGAGCAGCAGCAGCAGTGCCATTGCCATCAAAAGTAGGGGGCTTGCATCGTTGAAACGCCCCATAGTTACAGCCTCGTGCCGCCTCCGGCGCAGGCTCTTCTTCTTCTTCTTCTTCTTCTTCTTCTTCATCATCATCATCGGAGAGAACCGCTTCAGTCTCGGGCCGTCTCCTTTCGCCCGAAGGTCTACCCCTTTCCTTTCTCTCCTCATCTCTAACAGTCTTTATCACTTCGGTCACTACAAACAGTAGGATCGTCTGCAAGACCTGATGCACTTCCTCCACGACCGCCTCTCTCATCGAGGCCCTCATATTAGCATTCTCATCACCACCCTCAGGATGAGGGGTCTCGGGTTCTTCATGAACCACTTCTTCAGCCCTAGGCCTTCCTCTTGTGACCCGTGGTTCAACACCACGTCCACCACCACCTCCACCACGAGAAGCTTTCGAAGATCTACCACAGGCCATTCTCTAACACACTGAAAGATTCAAACACTAACACGGTCATTCAAGGAACAGCTCAGTTTATGTCAAGTATAGTAAGTCCCTAATTATAGTGGCTAGTTGTGATTAGCCACTTACTTTACTCTTCATACTCCGAGCCTTACCTATCCCGACTACATCAGTATCTAAATCTACATACAACACATAAACCACATAACATACGGATATAATACCGGTTAACATTACGAAAATACCTGATGGCACGCAGCTACTCAGATTGGCATCCCTTCCCTTTCTGTCCCGTTCTCACTTTAAGATTAGGTTTTTAAAAATATTACCCAATTCACTTAAACTTTAGCTCTGATACCAACTTGTAAGGCCCCATTCCCAGGACGCTTAGAGCTGGATCCTCATCGCACATAAAACATATAATTACATTTTCCTTTCATATATCGTTGCAACGGAAACATTAAAAACAACAATTCCATTTCATCAAAATGCTTTTGCAAAATAAAACAACCGTTCATTACACAATATTGTTTTTCATTCATTACAAAAGCATTAAACATAAGGATGCCATCCAAAATACGCTGAGTAGCCGCCCCGTGCCATCCTCAGCAACATACCTGCCAACTAGAAACACATCAAAGTCAGCGTTGCTGAGTGAGTTCTAGTTTTATAATAAAACATACTTTCCTTTCGTTAAAACCGTTCTTTACTTTCTTTCAAATCATACTATACTTTCGTACATGATCACACATCATACGTACATACAGATAATATCATTATTATCTTCATCATTACATTTGTTAACTTTCGTTCATTCAACGTACGTCATTATCTTTCACTTCTCTCGAGATCCGGTCAGACTTTACCCTCTTCGTGGCACTCAGCCACAATTACTGAGGTCGAATGACAAGGATCCCATTTCGTATATAATTAGGATATTTCGTTAACGTTCATTTTATACATTTGTTCTTTCCATTATTACCTTTCTCATTCATTGACTCACGCCATACTCCCGACTCATGTCCGAAGACTGGTACTGTGCCGGGGTCTGTACACAAACCCCCGACCCCTGTCCTAAGACTGACACAGTACCGGAGTACACGACAAGAACCTCTATCGAGTCTGTTGCGACACAGAGTCACTCACCTCATAGGCAATCTCAACGATTGCACGCTATCCGATTCTGTTGCAACAACAGGGTTGCTCACCTCATACATATACTTGGCTTTATGCTACACCCCCGAAGTTATGCGTAACTCGAGTAACCATCATATATTTCACCCCCAACATTATGGGTACTACACCCCCATCGAAATGGGTACATCACCCCCATCAACATGGGTACTACATCGAAGGTCAGCCACAAAGACTGGAACCCTTGCGTGCACTTAGGATTAGCTGAACCTCACGCGGTTGAGCTTAAGGCATTTAGAGCCGTGCACTTCACTACGCTTCACTTGCAAGCCTCTCACATTTTCATTCATTCATTAATGCATGCATTCATTCATTACGTTCCTCTTTTTATTATCTTCCACTTTACGTTACATAATACTTTCATTTCATTCATTAACGTTCAACGCAAGCCATGGAAAGATAAACATACATACTAAGAAACATAAACATAAACATGCACACATCACCATACAGGGCATCATCATACATACGCATCAATCATACATCACATCACACGCATCATACATACTATGCATCACACGCACCGCCATGCCTAACATCACACATAACATCATACATATCATCATCGTCAACATGCCCAACATAACACCTATGACCTTGAAAGTCAACTTACGCAAGCGTACGGGAACCTCCTGAGTCAAAACCATAACTGCACTTTCCCTCGAAGTCATAAGATAAACCATTGTTCTTTCGGTCGTATGAACCCTACTTGAGCGTATGGACACTCTTCAGTCGCATGGCCTTCCGGGCGACTGAACACTTAGGCGAATGGGCATCTATGCGAATGGACCCTATGCGAATGGACTATGGGCGAATGGACATCTTTGCGAATGGACTCTCAGTCGCATAACTTTCATGCGTATAGCCTTCAGTCGCATGACTTCAGGCGTATGGGCTTCAATCACATACCCTTCGTGCGAATGAACCTCAGTCGCATGGCCTCCAGACGCATGGACTTCACTCGCGTATCCTTCGTGCGAATGAACCTCAGTCGCACAATCCTTCAATCGCATTCCTCACAGGCACATGAACTTTAGACGCACGACCATCATGCGTATGGACCTCAGTTGCATGGAAATCGTGCGCATGGACCCCAGTTGCACGCCAATCGGCCGAATGGCCTCCAATCGCCCTCCAGTCGGTCGCCTAGCCCTAGCTGATGCAGAATGCAGTTCATCCCGACTGCAGCCGCGGGTCTTTGGCCTCCAACCTCTTCCAAACCTATTTTAAGCTTAAATAAACCATTCTAAACCTTAGGGAAACATACCACGACCTTATTCAAGCATAACCAAGCAAGAAATCAAGCCTCAAACGCATCATACACATACACACATGTATAAAAACGGGTTTTCACCCAAAACTTGAAAAAGGGTTTTCAGATGTGTTCTAGCCCTAAAATCATTCAAAAACTTTTAAAAGAGGGGTCCTAGAACTCACCTTAATGATCCCGACAAGTAGAGCTTCTATTTGACTCGCTCCTCAACGATTTTGGCTACTCGAACCAACCCGAGCCAACACTTTTTCTCTTTTCTCTTCTTTCTCTCTTCTCTTCTTGAGGGCTGAAAAATGAGAAGGGTGGGATGTCTCCCCCCCTTTTATACTCCCACTCATCAAGTTTTCTCTTGTTGGCGGGTTTGGTCCCTCGACTTCGGACTTTATTTCTTTTTCTTCTTTCGTCGGCTTCAAAGAAAATTTCCGGGTGTTACAAAACTGACAGTCTGGCACAAAGGATTCAAGAAAGAATTACTGAAGAGTTCAGTCTAAGAAGAAGGCAAAGGCAATCAGATAATGTCATTGGTCAACTAGATGTTGAGGCATACCCTGAGATTAGCTTCAAAGGGAAAACCTTGGCTGAAGGCCTAGTGATAGAGCCTGAGAGCCCTGTCACACCAACAACTACTTCAGAAATTTATCCCCTCAGTGAAACACCTGCTGGTGAAGGTGTCTCACAACCTCTCTCTAGCCAGAGCTTGGATTCTACACCAAGCAATAAAGACCAAAGCTCTCTCCATCCTGTGTCACAAAGGTCTGTGGGTGACAAAGAAAAAGGATTCTAACTCACGAGGAGATTGAGGAGGAGGAGAGAGAGAGAGGAAGAGGAAGCTAAGGGGAGAAAGTTCCTCTGGATCTTCAGGCTTTATGCATGGTGCAATCAGGGCTGCCCCCAGACCAAACACTCAAGATAATGAGTTAAGGGCGGTCAGGATTACTTACTTGCAGACCAAGAACTATGACATAGATGAGTTTATATCTCTTCCTTAGAGGAACTCAATGAACTGGCTGACATGTAAGTGTCAAGAGAGATGAATGAAGCAGAGGATGCAATGATACTTCTCGAAATCAAAGAGGAGAAGAGACAGAAAAGATTATACAAGCATATTCCTACTCTCTCCCCAGTTCAAGAAAGCCCTGTGTAGGAGACTGTGGCAGCTACATAAGAACCTCAGGTAGACAAGGAAACAGATAGGCAAAACATGATCAACTACCTGAGTGCCACAGGTCTTTACCAGGCATCTACACTTCTTCCCTTGTCCTTTGAGTACATTGAGTTTGAGTATCTCAAACAGCTTGAACTTCAAGTGCTCAAAAACAAAAGGCAATAAAGAGAAAGATGAGGGAAGAGGCTGCAAAGTCAAGAGCCATTATCCAAAAGAGCATGAAGAAGTCTGCTTACAGACAAAGGATAATGAGCTTCTTGAAGCTGTATGGATTCTTCGAAAGGAGACTTGGCCCTATGTCTCTATCCACAATGGATGAGCACATAAGGGTAATCAAGTAGAAGATAAAAAGTGAAGAGCTAATTGACTTACACTCCCCTCCAAGTCAAGCTCCTCCTGAAGTGAAGGTTAAGGTTGAACAGCCTGAGACAACACAACCTGGACCTCCTGATGAGCCTCAACAAGCTTCATCATCTAATCCACAGCAGGGTCAAACTCCCTCTCCTTCTGAACCTATGAGGGAGGAACACCCAACTGAGCAAGACAAGACTGATCAACAAGGTGCTGCAGACCAGTCTTCTTAGTTAAAGTCCTCAAAGAAGAGGAAGAGGATGGCTTCTAAACCAAAGTCAAAGAAGAAGAAGAAGCCTCAATCATCCACCTCTACACCTCAGGCTGAGTCAGATCAACCTGAGGAAGTGCATGAAGAGGGAGCCCAATCAACTCCAATCCAAGTGGCTCCTCTTGCAGTTGAGAGATCCATCTTATCCTGGACCTTCATAACTAATCTATAGAGATGGCATGTGATCAGAGATCAAGGTGGTGAAGATGTCTACATATGGCAATACTTATTCAACCTACCTCTGCATGATCTCTTTGAGATGAGAAGATACTATAAGAGTCTGAGTGATCCTGACCATCTAATGAAGAAGGGCATGGTCATCATCATTATAAGGACTGTCAACAGCTGAATATCTTCAAATGTTTTGGTAGCATCAGCCTAGGGGGAGTTTGTAAGGATTCCTATAAGTCTGATGTAGCCAAAACATTCAAAGTCTCTCTGCATGCATGCACTGAAGAACAGAAGTAGAAATGCTTCGGAAGTTTTACACCTTGCACTATAAATATCTTAAGTGTAAATCTTCCTAAGCCAAGACCAACATCTTTCGAAGCCAAAAAATGAAGTCTTCTGAAGCTTCAAAGAAAAAGTCTTCCGAAGCCAAAGAATGAAGATAGATTTCTTCCGAAGACTTTTAGAGACATGCTTTTATCTGATGTACTTTACCATAAAGATGGACCATCTTTCCGATGCAACTCTGTTTAGTCACCAACTAACATGAGTTGGTGAAAAGGTCCATGCTTTTGGTAACTGTACATTAAGGTCTTGAGTCTGTGCTTTCTACTTTATGTACTTTTATCCTTTTTATAATATATTAGGATGTGAGCTATGGCATGTCATAGTCACTAGTCAAAAGGCAATCTGCCTTTTGACTCTACATATGATTTTATTGTCTAGTCTTATGTATCCAGCTGGCCTTCAAAGTATGGCCGGCTATAGGATGTAGTATATGTATCTCAAGTACTTGTAACTTCCTAAGTATGCTTTGTAACATTTGTAATAGAACTTGAGAAGCAATATACAACATTCTTGAAAACCAAATACTTGTGTTGTTTGCTATCTTGTTCTATCTCATTCTTACTTGTGTTCTTAGTATCTTTCACTTAAAATTAACCAGTTCCCTATTTGATCTGTTAAGTGTTCCAAGTAACTCTCATCATTGTGTTGTTGTGTTATAAGTGCATACTCTTCAAACGGTCCTGCAACTGTTGATATACATTTAGACAATCAGAATATTTTGTTTAGTCTTATGTTCACAAGGTGTATTGTTACTGTTTAATGCTTAAACCCTAGCATTCATTGTAACAGATCACCTCTATTAATACAAAGAGCATTTAGGAGTATTTCTTGCATTTAATGTTCTTTGGTTGTTTGATTCCGTCTTACAATCATTGACTCAATCATCATATTCGGTCATTGTTGATTCACATCAACAGAGAATATCATTCTCACACCCAGTCAGTTTTGAATAACCAATCCTTTAAAAATTATTATTAAAACTCAATTGTTTAAGAATGATGTTTAGAAAACCAAATAGTTTAAAAACACTTAAAAATGTTTTTAGTAATTAAATTATCGGTTTAAAATCCAGTCGGTTTAAAATTTTAAAACTTAAAAAAGAAATAAATAAAAACCTTTTATACGTATACACACATATATTAGTTAAATAATTTTAAAAGGTTGGTTCAAAAAGGAATTTTTTTTGATAGACGAATAGTAATAACACGTTCAAGTAAAAGATCGAGATAAAATTACGTTTAAACGAGCCGGATAATTAAAAATATGTATAAATACAAAAAATTTAAGAAAGAAGCTTAATAGAATTGAACGATTAAAAACGTTTAAATAAAATAACAGTTAACAAGACTTTGCGGTTTAAATAAAACAAATTAATTAAAATGCCGTTTAAGTAAGTTTAACAGTATAGTAAGCCAAACTGTTTTAAATTTTCCGTTAGATAAGATAAATGGTTTTTATACGACGTTTAAAACCAAGCGATTTAAAATTTAAAAAACTTTGAAAGATAAAAATAACAACATTTCGTGTGTGTGTGTGTGTGTGTAGGTATATATATATATATATATATATATATATATATATATATATATATATATATATATATATATATATATATATATATATATATATATACATATATATCTATATATATATATATATATATATATATATATATATATATTATATATATATATATATATATATATATATAATATGTTTGTGTGAGAGAGCAAATTACATTTTTGGTCCCTAAGGTTATTAAATATAACCATTTCAGTCTAATGCATTTTGGTAATTTTATTAGAAACTAACTGAAAAATCTAACTCTGTTAGTGTATTGAAATGAAAGAGTTATAGAATACAAATTATAAGGCTTGATTTGTTAGAAAATTTATTTTTGGTTAGGACGGTAGTGATGGTAGCACATCAGTGACGTGGGGCAAAGGGTGGAGTGTGGTTTAGCCACAATGAGAATAATAGTAAGCAATAATAAGGGTGGGTGGTGGTTGTGTTATTTTTATGAGGAGGTGATTACGATGGCAATGACAACACATGAAATAAAGATTCCAATACCTTTGGTTAAATTCTTTTAAGGAAGTTTTAGTGAATTTCATCCTGTATATAAGTTTCATCAATTCCACGATGAAATATAACATCATTAAAATTTGGATTTCATTTTCAAATTTCTACAAACACAACACGATTGAAATAACAACAACGTTACTAACCTTGCATTTGTAATGATTTGAATTCACATTATTTTTATAGGAGACAGTCACTAATAGCATTAGACTATTCTCATGCACAACAAATTTAATAAATGATTACATCTACGTGAAGCTTAAAGTTGATTAAATTATGTACGTTGCCTCCATAATTTGAATCATTCCAAGCATTGCAAAACCATGTGCCCCGGTCGATTTTCTTTAATTGCAAGTTAAAAACCAAAAAAAAATTTAAAATTAAAATGCAACCCCTTTGTCGTTATAAACTTATATGTTAGTTTTCATAGAGACCAAGATTTTGGCTTTTCATTTAAATGTCGGTAATCATGTTGTCGACGAGTTTGGCTGAACCTCCACCCGAGTAGGACACTCAATTAGCATGATTTACTTGTCACGATATGTGCTTGAGACAGTTTGGTTTGAACAAGATGAGGTTGTCCGGATTTAACTTATAGAAGAAAATGATGTTATAAATGGACCTCTGTGCACCTCCACACTTAATCATCATGTTTCATATTTTTTGTATATTGATCATTATCATGATATAAATCTTTATATTATTAACTAACTTAAATTGCTATGTGCTTGCCATACCATGTTGATCATGATAGGGTGGGAAAGTGCACCATACATAGGGAGCAATCTATCATTAGAGGTTTTGAACTAATACAAGTTTTCTTTAACTTATTTACAACTATTTTATATATGTATTAAACGATACATGCTAAATACCCTATAGAAAAAGCAATTTCAAAATGCCAGAAACGCCACAGCACACATATGTTGGTTATAAGCTTGTTCGTCTTATTGATTTCAATTCATTCATCCATGTTCAATAACTTCTCAAAACTCTCTGCATATGCATAATATGAATCTATATATATAAATTTAAGATGGTAGGATCACGTACATAAAATTATAAAATTATGAGTTTAGTCCATCATCATCATCTAAACATTTAATTTTTTTTAAATACAAGATATCTTGAGAAAAACCAATTAGCATTGTCATTATCATCAACCAAACATGTATGGATTATTTGCATTAAATATGACTTCTATTTTAGAAGCAAACCAAACCTCTCATTTTATAATATAAAACAAACGACCACATCTCTTGTCGGAGCCCTTGCCCCATCTTACACTCTCTTGTCTTTTACTTGTCAATCTCTATGATCATATGTTTTAATTTTTTTGTATGTGTTAATCATTCAAGATTAGGTAAGTGAGAATTGAAAGGTGAAATTCTTTTGTTGTTAACTTATCAAAATTGCTACATCGTCGACCATTGGTGTTTTCTCATCAACTATCACATAAACATGTTGATTATGACCTAACCCGTCAGGTGAGTGAAAGATACTACCTGCCATTGATCACATTAATGGAGTTCAAGAAACTTGACGTAAAACGAACCTAACTCAAATTATTAATGAAATAGTTCTGATTATCATAGCTTTTTAATTAAACTACACTTCAACAGATATCAAGAAAAAGATTATTGATGTTTAAGTCCCTCAAATTATTTGTCTTTTATTTATTATGATCGCTAATGAAAACCTAGAGTTGAGTATATATTTGACAATAACCATGAAATAAAAGTAAATAGAGACCTAACGATTTGTAAACCATGATTCCATGATGATATTCTAATCACAAAATAATTATTGTATAGGAAATGTACAAAAAGTTGTTTTTGTTATAATTATCTTATAACTATAACAAGATTTTTGAAAAAAAACTAAAAGAGTTTAAAGAGAATTGTAGAGAGAGATTAGAAGAAATGTATAACTCTTGAATTTTATTCAATATGGCTCATCTTTCTCATTGCCATGGAGGTAGTATTTATACTACAAATACATGTACTATTTGATAGATAACTATTTAGGAGTAACTAGTAAATAATTTTACTCTTTAGGCTTTGAAAAATCACATCCAATAATTAATGATATTTCATGACACTCCCTCTTGGATGTCACTTTTTCAAACTTCAGTGTCTTGAAATACTGTCTCGTTAAAAACCACGCTAAAAAAACCCAATGGGAAAAAACTTTAACTAAGGAAAAAAGAGTGTAGCTTATAACTCCCTCTCAAATTGTATTCTGTAGATCATCACATTGTATGTACGTGTCGCATGCCAATATCATAAATGTGTTTTCTAAAAGTTATTGTAGGGAGTGCCCCTGTGAACAGATCAGTTGAATTGTTGTTAGATTGAATATATTCAATTTCAACTTGTTTATCTTTGTCAGGACCGTGTGCGTACGGAATACTAACTGATAATGCGTGAAACCAGATCAAATAGTGCGGAATCCTATTTGATTGGCGATCCAATAAGTGAGAACGCAATCCCGATCAATCTAACGATTCAAGAAACGTTAAGAACGAGTAGAAATCATATGCGAACTATGAACTTGGAATAGGCTTTCTGGACGCTCTTGACGGCTAGGTTATGAGTATGTGTCAAAAGTTATGTTTTTCCACAAATTAAGTGGTATTTATAGGTTTACAGTCTTCATTTGTACGACTGAACCATTAGCATGGTTCAGTCGTGCGACTGACCCATGCGACTGATTCATACGCACGACTGAAAGTTCAGTCGTGCGACTGAGTCAATCTCATGTGTCACTCGTACGACTGATCCAGTCGTCTGGTTCAGTCGTGCGACTAGGTCATTAGCATGATGTATTCATGCGTATGGTCCATAAGTATGGTCTATTAGCATGAATCATCATATAACAACTTCAAACCTATATAATAAGTTTATATGTATGAATCAGATATAAGTAAACATCAAAGAACAAATCATATATTATTACATTGTTTCATTACACATATGTAAGCCATGACAGACTTTTACATTAAGCACATAAACTAGGTACATATGTATCAACAAACTCCCCCTTGGACCTAGTTTACTCTAACGTCTGACATTCTTCATATGCTCTTCAAACCTCTTGTACTTCTCCTCTGTTGTGACTCCTGCGTGTATTTCATACGCAAAGCAGAGCCGTATCACATTCTGGAATTGGAGATCTTGTACAATATCCTGCGCGTCATAGAAAAGTGGCCACTTGTATAAAGTGTAGACATCTTCAGCTGACAAGTTGGTAAGCCACGTTGGGTCAAATACCTTGATAGTTTCCATTTTGCCCTCTCTGTTTAGAACTATGACCGCTTCACCCGTCCTCCAGTCATAATACTACCATTTGAAATGTGGAATGAAGTCCTGAGGCATTTCCCGTAAGGGAATCTTCGATATCGTGTGCGGGGGACTCCACTTCAACACTACTTTAGGCTTTCCAGATATGGGATCCACCTTAGACTTGCGAATAAACCTCTTCGGTTGTTGAGGTCTGAAGTTTACTCACCTAGTGTGGTATTCCTTCTTTAATGCAGCTTCAAACCAACCTGACATCTTTCTGGGATTAGCATACAGCAGATTTAAGCATGTCAGTCGGTTGAGCTCAAAGCGTGGTAGAGTCTTCAGATCATGAGGATACCTGAAGTACTCTATTCCCTTCTCCCTTTTTACAGCATACACATTTAAGTCCTCAAAATATGCCCACGCTATGATCTTGCCAAACACCTTTTGATGTTTCTTGACTTTATAGAGTTTGGTGTAGGCATTTTGCTTTGGAGCTGTGCGCTGGGCTCTTATTTCAGCAAAATAAGCTGCCCATTCAGCCTTTTTTTGTATCAACATCTGCATCCAAGGCTAGGGCTTGGTTTTCATCCTTATCATTTTCTTTCTCCATTTCATCCAGTTTTTCAAATGTAGCACTGCCGAGAGTGTCACCCAAGTTGGGGATCACATTTCCCTCTTGGTCAGTGTAATCTGGATAGTGGTAAGACGTGACATCCTCTATCTCTATTTCATCAACATCGTTCAGCTCATCATCACTCATAACATCGACCTTTGGAGCGTCTTTGACGAGCTCATCGGGATTCAGTCTGAACATCTCAGCAAGTTGTTCATCAGTCAGATCGTGAATAATTTATCCTTCTTCAGGAGTGTAGCTCACTGACCTTCTCACAATCCCTTGCAAATCAAGAATCATTGTGAATTGAGACTTGATTTGTTGAAGGGGAGCAATATCATATGCATCTTGTTGTGATGTTTTATCTGCTTGATTTAAACATTTAACACATCAATCATTAGTATTTAATCAAGACATTTAATCATAGATAAACATTAATAACCATAAATTACATTAATGTAATATTCGAATCAAGTACAAAAGTTTATAAATACAAAACATCTAATCTTTACTTTTATCTTGATCGGTCAATTCTTCAACAGGAGGAGCTGAGGATGAGTCTCGTTGATCTTGAGTTCTCTTAGAGCGCCTCTCATGAGCCTGGGTAGAAGCTGATGCAACAGCATCACCTTCTTCGTCATCATCATCTCCTCTCTTCTTTCCACTCAATCCATCATCATCACCCTCATCTTCTTCACCAGAATCATCATCATCATCATCATCATCATCATCATCATCATCATCATCATCATCATCATCATCATCATCATCACATCATCATCATCATCATAATCATCATCACCTTCCCTGATCTTTAAAGGCTCATCTTGGGATCCTTTCAGACTGAGCATGATCTTCTTGTTCTTTGCCTCCAAATCCTCAATCCTCTTAACCGAATGAGTATTCTGCTCCTTAAGCTGTGTAATCTGCTCAGCCTGAGCAGCATTTAGCTCCATAAGCTGGTTGAGCTGTGCAGCTCTGTGCTCATCGATAACCAGCAGCTTTAGCACCATCCGGTTGAGGTTGGCTAGCTGTTCCTCTACTCGATGGAGGATAGAGTGGATCCATGGCTCAGTAGGACTTGAGCGGATATCCCAGCTCATTGGGTGGTGGTAGTGGTGGTGGATGTGGTGAATATGGAGGGTGGAATAGGAGTGGATGGTGAAGGGGTGTCTGTAGTGGTGGTGGTAGGAGGTGTGGTAGTGGTGGTGGGAGGTGTGGTAGTGGTGGTCAGAGGTGTGGTAGTGGTGGTGGTAGCTGTGGTAGAGGTGGTGGATGTGGTGGTAATCAGGGTAATCCTCCTCCTCTTGCTCTTCATTCCATGGGTCTGAGCCATTCTCTTCTTCCTTGAGCCTTTGGAAGAGGATGCTCCCCCTGGGCTGATAGGATGGTCAGGGATGTATGATGGATCAGTATCAGTAGTAGCAGCATCCCTGGACTCACCTTGGCATCCGCCAACCGCCGCAATCCCTCTCTCTGTGGCAACAACCTTACTACCCACTGTCCTTACCAGCGGCTCCTCATCTGACTCTTCCTCCTCATCTGGTAGGAAGTCTTGTGGAACGCAGCACTCTTAGTTTTACCATGTGTGGATGGTGGAGATGGAATATCTGTGGTAGTGGCCCTAGATGGAGTGGGGCCAGTATCTCCACCATCTTCATTGTCATCGTCATCGTCGTCATCGGTGGGAAAAACTATAGGCTCAGAATCCGAGTCACTGTCATCGTGACGCCACTTTTTGCGAGTGGGCACCACGTAGTCCTCCCGAGCCAGATGCCCAAACAATCTCCTCACCCGGGGCTTCACCTGCTTGCCCCGGTACACTTTCATCCTCCCAAGAGTGGTATCATCCATAACCTCAAGAGTGACCGCATCATCTCTCTCCTTCGGCAGCAGAGGAAGCTTCTGATCAATAATCATATGTAGAAAATGAGGGTACATACAGAAGCCTTCCTTGCCCTTGGCCTTTATATTCTCTACCATGTACGTGAAGATCATACAAGAGAAACTGAACGGATGGTTCAGTAGCAGAGCTACGTAAGCATTCTGGATTTGATTAGACATCTCATCAAAACCACCTTTCCGTGAGGCTATGCACTTGAGGAGCACATGGGCCAAGTACTTGAACTGGGGGCACAGGTTGCTCTTGTTGAGCACACCTGCATTAATGTCCCCAGCGTACTTGATCCGAAGAAAACATCCCCGAACCGTCAGGGGATGCGGCCTGGTTGAGCAGTCACCATCTTCGCCCAACTCCAACACCCTCCTCAGATCATCCTGGGCTGATCTCAATCTCCTGACCAAAAATAGAACTCTGAATGCGATGAGGCTCAGCGGACCTGTCTACTACAGCACCTTCCTAGAAAGCCTGCTGAATCAATCTATAAGGTGTGCACGGTGTAGAGATTGCCTTGAAGATCCTCGATCTCCGTAAAAAGGCAACAATCCCCGCGAAGCGTTCCGGGATGTGACGTCAAGATGAGCACAGAGGTTGTGCTTCGTGCTCATAGTCCATCTGCTAGCCATGTTTCTGTAACACAAGATACATAAACGTTGGAATTTTTGTAAGTGAATGACATTTGAATTTTGATGAACTTGAACATTCTGTTCAGTCGTGCGAAGTCATGCGATTGAGCTCAGTCGTGCGATTGAGCCTGCGACTGAGCTTAGTCGTATGTTGTTCTATGCGGTTGAACCAGTCGTGCGACTGAATTCATACGCATCATTCATTCGTGCGATTGAGTCAGTCGCCCAGCTCAATCGTACGATTGAAGTTCATCAGCATGTCCATTCGCATATGTCTCTGTTCGACACTTTGGAATCAGTTCTTGGTCTATACTTGATGTTAAACGTTGTGGTCAGGCTCATTAGACTCGCAAACGCTCAAAATAACCCCTAATACTCTTTAAGTTAACGATTTAGTCCATTTTAGTGGTTTATTTTGAGAACTTTGTCTCGGTTCTTGTTTTGACCGATTTAGGTCATTTGGGCTCGATTAAACCGAACATTTTGGTCGATTTTCGTCTCACATTACATGTAGATATAGAGAGAAATCGTTAGGGTCACAAACAAGATGCTAAGTCACTGAAATGATATTTGGGTAGAGTAAGTTTGCTTTCGTGCGATTCGAGAGCGATTACGGGGTGGTGAGAATGTGCGACCGACTCCCCTCTATTTATACTGAGTTTACCATCAGTCGTGCGACTAGGCCTATTCGCACACTTCATTCGTACGACTGGGGCTCATTCAGTGTCACATGCTTTGTTTTCTTTCGTGTGCGATGGCTTAGTGGTCCATCCATTCGTGCGATTGGTTCATTCTGGTGCCATCGCATGGATTGACCCATGCTTATGGTCCAATCGTACGTCTGGTCCATACGTATGGTTCAATCGTGTGATTGGCTCATACTCATGATCCAATCGTGCGACTGGTCCATACTTATGGCCTAGTCGTGCGAATGGCTTCAGACTTATGAGTTTGACCTCAGGCACTTTCAAACACTTTACCTGTTAAAAATTGATAAGACGTTATGACCGATGATCATCTCAGACATGACCTTTTTAATTTGAAAAACTGTTGATCACCTCAGACGTGATCCTTTTAATTTAAACTAGTTGGTCACCTCAGACGTGACCCTTTTAATTTGAAACTTATTGGTCATCTCAGACGTGACCCCTTTTAGTGAGTGATTCACAGAATTCATCCAGTTGTATAGTCTGACTTTTACCTAACAAAAAAAACTAGAAAAATAAAACAACTTGAAATCAAAAACTGAACAAGACATATTTTTGGGATTTTTGATAAGAGATGGATTGAAATCTTTTAGAAAGCCGTCTAGCAGATTTTTCTTCCTGAACAGCACAACTTCAAGTTAATTTGATCATTTCTGGAACGATTCATTATGGAATCATACAGGTATGTCAGAATCATTTGGGACATTTAATAAGCTATTTTGATGCTAGATTCTTGTTTTGTCCAAGAGTCAAGAGCAATTTTAGGAAATCATCCTAGAACTACAAGATGCACACAATGATTTTGACTTTCAAGAACTGCAGCTCACGATGATTGTCAGTATACTTGTCCTCTTAAATCCATACACTGATTTTTGATACACATTGGTGATGAATTAAGGTTTAATTATTTCAACAAGCATTTGTGGATCCCACACTTATATGGTAATCAACATTCCTCAGGAGATTTTTTAGTGGTCTACGGGTATTTGACAAGAAGAGACTATTAAGAGCTTTCAAAGAGATGCCAAGCCTCAGGTCAGTGCCATC
The DNA here is from genome assembly GCA_025215565.1 of Flaveria ramosissima. Lineage (NCBI taxonomy): Eukaryota > Viridiplantae > Streptophyta > Magnoliopsida > Asterales > Asteraceae > Flaveria > Flaveria ramosissima. Next base: position 66,882,227 of record CM046036.1, read on the forward strand.
GCACAGCAGAGAGGCGCAAACAAAAATGAATTCTAGAATATTTAGGTTATGCTTATCCTCAGGTCAGTGTCATCGCACAGCAGAGAGACACACAACCTATCTTCTTGTGAGAGCATTTTTCTTTTCTTTTTGCACGTAACGCACCAACAACATTTGTTATTAGCTTGATAGCGCTTACATTTTTTTCTCGTGCTTTGCTTTTTTTATGGTCATCCGCACATATTTGTGGCGTTTATTTTGCTCGTCACCTCTTATTGGAACTACATTGATTGTGTTAACCAGGGATAAGATGGGAACCCACAGCAAGTTGAACAATTTAGTTTGAATTTAAATCACCAATGAGGTCTACTCATCTATTGTGTTGAATCTACTGACACATCATACAATGGACTAGCAACCTCTAGGTCTACTTTCTTTATGTTACCTCAGTAGCAGACTAGTTTTACTATCACTTTTCCTTTTATTTTGCTTAGTCGTCTCAGATTTATACTTTGAATTTTGCATCTTAATCATTTAGGTGCTTTTGAGGTCCCAAACAATTTGTTCCCTGTGTACTATCATTTTCCATAAGCATTAAATCAGAATCACAGATTTGATTTCATTTCTTTAAGCTAATCTGCCCTCCTCCCTCGTTTTTTTTAAAGTAAATACTGCACGAATTTAATACTAAATTAAACTATTCTCCCCCTAAAATTCTAAAACCGAAAATCTTTTTGTGTTTTTAGATTTTAATAAACAGGAAAATAAAATAAACAAAAGAAAATAAAAACATGTCAGACTATGCATTTTCTTCCTCTAGAATCGCATCACTTTTTTTTTCACGCCATTAACCTCTAAAAGATATAAAATCCTCTGTTTATAATGCTTTTGTGTAGAGGTCGACGCGTTGAAAATCTGTATTTATTTTAACAACATCGATTAATTGCTTTTCAAAATAGTCACGTATAAAGTGATATTTAATATCGATGTGTTTAGTTTTAGGATGTTGGACTGGATTTTTGGTGACAGCAATAGCAGCAGAATTACCAACAAAAATAGGAGTGTTAGAGAATTGCAAACCATAGTCGCGCATTTGCTGTTGAATCCAAATGATCTGCGAACAGTAATTTACAGTAGCAACGTATTCAGCTTCACAATTTGACAGAGCAACCGATGTCTGCTTCTTACACTCCCATGTGACTAACCGTCTACCAAAGAATTGACATCCTGCAGAAGTTGACTTGCAATTCATCTTGCAACCATCATAATCCGAGTCACTATACGCTGTAAGCTCAAAATCATCGTCATAAGGATACCACAAACCGAGTGTTGGAGTACCCTTCAGATAGCGAAAAATCCGTTTCACACCAATGAGATGATTTACTTTTGTTTTTGCCTGATATCTTGAACAAAGACACGTGGCATACATGATGTCAGGACGAGACGATGTAAGATACATAAGGGATCTGATCATTCCTCTATACATTGTAGCATCAACCAGATCACCATTTTCGTCGGGTGCCACATCATGATTCGTGGCAAGTGGAGTTCCAGCAGCTGAAGCATTATCCATGTCAAACCGACTGAGGATGTCCCCTACATATTTAGTCTGATGCAGGAAGATTCCTTTTGGTGTCTGATCCACCTTTAATCCTGGGAAGAACTTCATCTCCCCCATTGCACTAATCTCGAACTCTGTTTTCATTACTGATTCAAATTCTTTACATAATTCTTCATTCTTGGAACCAAAGATTATGTCATCTACATATATCTGTACCAGCAGTAAATCACCGTCTTTTTCTTTGATGAATAACGTACAATCATCACTCCTCTACGAAAACCGTGTTTCACAAGATGAGTCGAGAGCTTCTCATACCAAGCTTTAGGGGCTTGATGGAGCCCGTAGAGAGCCTTGACCAGTTTGTAAACTCTGTCCCGATGATAAGGGTCCTCAAATCCTTCGGGTTGACTGACGTAGACCGTTTCACGAATTTCACCATGAAGGAATACACTTTTGACATCTAGTTGATAAACTTTAATCTTCATGTAAGATGCATAGGCTAGGAAGATACGGATTGCTTCCATTCTAGCCACAGGTGCAAACACTTCATTGTAATCAATGCCTTCGACTTGTCTAAAACCTTGAACCACAAGTCGAGCCTTGTTTCTGATTATAACCCCTTGGTCATCTTTCTTGCATTTCAAGACCCATTTTGTACCAATCACCTTAGCACCTTTTGGTATGTCCACAAGGGTCCATACTCCTAGCTTCTTGAACTGTAGGAGTTCTTCTTGCATCACACTTACCCATTCCTCATCGTTTAATGCTTCACTAACATATTTTGGCTCAAATTGAGACACAAAACATCGATATGCGCCATCGTGAAGATATCCCTTTTCCATTATCGAGGCATAGTCAGCTGAGTATAGCTGATTTCTGGTCTGTACTCCTGATCGAACATCTCCAATGACATCGTTGAAGGGATGATAAACATTTATCTGGGATCCAGGAGTGGTGGGAACAACTACCTCATTATCCAGATTGTGAACCACAGCTTCAGTATCTGAAGCTGTTGGAGTATGAGGTTCCGAAGGTCAGAGGCATCAGGATTTGATGCTTGTGTACTTTCATTAGTGGGAACCTGTTCCTCCTGGTCCACCTGCTCAGTCTCCACTTCTTCATCGTCAGAGGAGGAGTCGCTTACATCAAGTGCTCCCCCTAAAGGACTAGAAGATGCACCTTGTGGAACTGATGTTGTCGAGTCTAGTGACGGTGTGTTTAAGACATCGTACATCATTTTGGTCGATAACTCATCATCAGAAAGGAAAGGAGGGATGTCGAAGGACTTAAAAAATCCATCATAGTGAAAGAAGAATGAGGGTCCCTTTCCAGCAGGGGGGTGGTGTATCTCTGAGCATCAACGTTGCATCACACTTTTACCTGACCGTTGAGTTGTTATAAACTCTCTTGTCTGGTATATTGTATCCTAGAAAGATCTATTCTTCTGCCTTTTCACTAAACTTCCCAGTCTGAGTTTTCTTCAGCAGCATGCACGGTGCGCCAAACGGTTCTAGATACTCCAAGTTGGGTTTACGTCGCTGGAGCAGCTCATAACATGTTTTCCCATGTCGTTTGACCACTAAGACTCGATTGAGGGTGTAACAAGCATTGGCCACTGCCTCATTCCAAAATTGGATAGGCAGTTTCGAGTCGGCTAGCATCGTTCTTGCTGTCTCTATCAAGCTCCTGTTCTTTCGTTCAGCAACTCCGTTCATTTGTGGAGTGTAGGTAGATGTGAACTGGTGTACAATTCCTTTCTCTTTGCAAAACGCCTCCATCCACTGGTTCTTGAACTCCATGTCGTTGTCTGATCGAATTTGTCTCACTTTCAGCTTGTAAAGTGATTCCAATGTAGTTACCAACTGTTTGAAGGATTCAAATGTCTCTGATTTGGATTTCAGAAACATCACCCAAGAGAATCTTGAGTAATCATCAGTGAGTACATAACAGTACAAATCACCAGCGATGCTTTTTGTGCTGATAGGACCAAAAAAATCCATGTGTAGAAGTTCGAGAGGCAGGTCAATGGAATTAACTTTCTTTGCCTTGTGAGACTTCTTGGTCTGTTTACCTTTCTTACACGCTACACAAAAATCCGGAAGTTGAAAATTCTTGACATTTACTCCATTCACTAAATCATTCTGGATCAGATGATTCATCTTCCGTGGATTGATGTGTCCCATTCTCCTATGCCAGGAGATTGAGTCCTTCTCTGTTGCCTTTAACAAGAAGCATTGAACTTTATGATCGGTTGTAAAGGCTTTTGATAGATCCAAGACATATAAGTCATTATATCTTGAAGCTGACATTAAGATTTTGTCCTCCGGGATAATGTAATCCTTCTTCAATACATAGCACTTCTTGTTGTCAAAAACAACTTTGAATCCTTTGTCACAGATCTGGGAGACTGAAAGCAAGTTATTCTGTAGTTTTTGAATGTAGTTGACCTTATCAAACTTGACTTTCTGATTTCCCACTTCCCTTTGAGCGGTGATGTATCCTCCTTTATTTCCAGCAAATGATACATGTCCCCCTTTAATTTGTTTGACATTAAAAAGGAGAGATAGGTTCTCAGTCATGTGCCTAGACGCCCCACTATCAACAATCCAGGTATTTGTGATTGGACTGTAACGGACACCCTGCACATTAAAAGGAACTGATCAGTTTAGGTTTCGGACCCAAGCCTTAACTGGCTTGGGTGACCTAGGGGAATCACACATCATAAACTCAACCCACTGCCCATTTGAGGGTGAGGGCATATCATTCTTCTTATTGTTCTAATTATCAGACAATGGACTTGACTTTTCCTTTCATAAGCCAGTTTTGTGTAAGGCCAGTTTGTGATAAACAGACGACTGGCTTACAGTTTGAACTTTAGGTTCATTAATTCTCTTTGGTGGAGTAATAGAACTCCTTTTCGAAGAACTTGGTTTTGTATCATAAAGTTTAATTTTCTGTCTAGGAGTCTGATAATAAGGATAGTTAGAAGAAATGTGTCCTCTCTTTCCATAACTGTAGCATGATCTCCCTTCTACATGTTGAGGAAACTGTTTATGTGGAGTTGAGTGTGATACAGGTGTGACATGAATCTGGTTGGATTTGTTCACTACTCGTTTAGATGTTTCTGCTTCTTTAACAAAATTAATTGTATGCACATTCTTAACATCTTTAACCTTTAGTTTATTTGGACTTTGACGTGACGCACGTGTTTGGTTAACTGATTTGGTCATTTTGGGTTTAGAAGTAGACATGTGTGAACCTGACTTTCCATTAACCTTTTCAAATTGATTATCTAAATTTTCAATGGCATCTTTCCTTTTAATTTTAAAGTAGACTCCTTCTGTTTAGTAACAGAGTTCACCAGTTTACCAGTGGAATCTGGATCACTAACCAAAGGAGTGGACACCACATGATCCTTAATTGGGTTGTTAGTTACAGGTCTGCATTTTGTATTTAACAAGATCTCATGTGGTGGTGGAACTACTTGGTAGCCCAACCCTTCCCCATTGTTTCGTTCTTTTACTAAGTTCTGTACTATGTGAGAAGCCCAACTATACAGTTTTTGTTTTAATGAATTTACCTCGACTTCTAAAACTGCTTTTTCTTTCTTTGTTTCTTCCAAAGAGTTTAAATAAAACTTTATATCATTAGCTTGATTAAAAGCAACAACCTCAGTTTCCCTTAGTTGTTTACCTAAAAGTTCTTTTTTTCTTTGTAACTGCACTCATTTTGTTTTAAAATACGATTAACTTCTGTGCACTGTTGTAAATCATTTACTAAGTTATCATTATGGTATAATAACCTAGCAAATTTCTAATCAATGCTTTCCCTAAAATTTTCACATTCAGAACACACATGTTTATAAAATAATTGATCTAAGGAACTTACCTGTGAGGAGTCAGTTGAATCAGCCATAAATGCAGAGGTTGACTCTTCTGTGGTTGGAGTTTCTGAACTTGTTGCTCTGAGCTCTTCCTCAATCACGTGATTTACCACGTTTACAGCTTCTTTTGAATCTGACATTACTTGTTCAACTGTGATTTCACCTTCACTCGCAGAGCCATCATCCAATCCCTCGACACAGGCAATGTTTGATTCACTCGGAGACACAAAACGGAAGGTCCAGTCCTGCCCTTCGTCACCTTGAGCAGTCAAGGCCTTTGTCTCTTTGCTTGAAGAGGTAGTTCCACTCCTGTCTTTATCTTGAAGATTGAAGGTTGAGAACGGATTTCCGTTACCTGTTTTCTTGGGCTTTACATATTCACGTTTGAAATGCCCCTTTTCTCCACAATTAAAGCAGGTAACTCTGGTTTTATCGAAACCAAAGGTTGTGTCTTTTGTGGCAACTAAATTCTGTCTTGTCTTTTTCATAAACTTTTCGCCCTTCTGACAGCACTTGCTAAGGCCCACATAATATCCATTCTCTCTAGTTCACTTTCGTCCACCTGCTCATAATCTTCATCTGCAAGATGGCAATTACCAATCTTCCCTGCAACTAGACCATCATAGGAATGGACAACAGCTGCTAGAAGATCCATATGCTCCTTTGCAACCTCCACTGTGATATTACCGAGATTCTTGGTCTTCAACTTAGTAGCATTGGCTTCAAGTACTATATATTGGGTGCAAGATGACCCTGATGTTTCTGATCCTGAAGCATTGGTTTGGGAAGGAGCTGCTGAACTAGACACAAAGGCAGTTTGAAGTGGTGCTCCTGAATCAGATGGAGTGGGAGCTGAGTTATATAATGAAGGATTCTGAACGTAAGATCCTTTCTTTGACTTGTACTTCATTCTCAGTTCCTCCTCCCTTAACTTCAAGATGAAGTCATTTATGTCCAACGTAATAAGTATGTCGTTTTGTCTCAAGTTGGACACAAATGAATCCCATTCTCAGGCAGCCCATCTGCAAAGCTTGAAACTTTATCTTCCATAGACGTCGTTACCCCATGAGTGTGTAGCTCACTCATAAGATGGTAGAACCTGTCGATGATGTCATCCAAGCTCTCATTTCCTATAGGAGAGAAATTATCGAACTCCTTCTTGAGAACCTTAGCCTTCAGTGCCTTTAATGTTGCATTCTCTTCGTACCTCTTCTCTAATGCATCCCACAACTATTTGGCCTGCTTGTTCTCAGAAAATTGGTGAAAGATGTCTTTCGAGATTGACTGAGTCAGCAGAGCATAAACTTTCTTCTTAGCATTGTAGACAATCTTCTGAGCCTCGCTCATTCCACCCAAAGTCAACCTTACTCCATTTGCACTTACTGGTACTGTGTAACCAGTCTCTATAGAAGTCCAGAGATTTGGATCCACTCCATTTAGGTAAATCTCGAACCGATGTTTTCATTGTGGATAGTCATTCAACGTTATAAGCTTTGGCGGTTTATTGTGATTTCCAACCTCATTCTCTAGAAGCAGAAGGTTCTGGATGCGTGAGTCCTTCCCAACAGTAAATGCTTAAAACTGATCTTCCATTTGTATTAACTTTGAACTTTGAGAACAAGACAACTTCAATCGTGCGGATGAACAATGCGTATGGATCACTCGTGCGAATGAAGAGTGCGATTGAATTCAATCGTGCGATTGGGTTCAGTCGTGCGTATGGACAAGAAGAATGGACTCAAATGACTGAAGTGGTTCAGTCGTGCGAATGAAGGATGTGACTAGAGTTCAGTCGTGCGGATGAAGTGTGCGAATGGGTTCAATCGTACGAATGAGATATTCGTGCGATTGAAGGCTGCTGTTTTTGCAAAATCGAAGGTTATTGACACTTTGACACAAAAACACGATTTTTCAAGAACCCTAATCTGCCGTATGCCGAAAAACGTAGACTTTGAGACCTGGAGACGTCGAAAACACTGTTTTACTAAAAAAGGTGACTCTTTTGAATGAAAAACTTGATTTTTACACCGAGACTAATCGAATCACACGCAAAATCAAGAGCCAAAGCTCTGATACCACTTGTCAGGACCGTGTACGTACGGAATACTAACTGATAATGCATGAAACCAGATCAAATAGTGCGGAATCCTATTTGATTGGCGATCCAATCAGTGAGAACGCAATCCCGATCAATCTAACAATTAAAGAAACATTAAGAACGAGTAGAAAACAATCAGATGCGAACTATGAACTTGGAATAGGCTTTCTAGACGCTCTGGACGGATAGGTTATGAGTATGTGTCAAAAGTTACGTTTTTCCACGAATTAAATGATATTTATAGGTTTGCAGTTTTCATTCGTGCGACTGAACCATTAGCATGGTTCAGTCATGCGACTGACCCATGCGACTGATTCATACGCACGACTGAAAGTTCAGTCGTGCGACTAAGTCAATCTAATGTCTCACTCGTACAACTGATCCAGTCGTCTGGTTCAGTCGTGCGACTAGGTCATTAGCAAGATGTATTCATGCGTATGGTCCATAAGTATGGTCCATTAGCATGAAGCATCATATAACAACTTCAAACCTATATAATAAGTTTATATATATGAATCAGATATAAGTAAACATCAAAGCACAAATCATATATTATTACATTGTTTCATTACACATATGTAAGCCATGACAGACTTTTACATTAAGCACATAAACTAGGGACATATGTATCAACAATCTTTAATAAGGTCTTGAGTGTATGAAAAGAACCTTGGAGATATATGTTTCGTTCTGTCACTATTGATATACCATTCTTTCATTTGCGAGACACAAGCTGCATTATCTTCATAATTTGGTGTTGGATTTCTTTCTTTCTCTATTCCACAAGAAGTTAATATAAGTTGTGTCATAGACCTTAACCATACACATTCTCTAGAAGCTTTATGTAGTGCAATGACTTTAGCATGATTTGAGGAAGTTACAACAAGTGTTTGTTTTTAGACCTCCATGAAATTGTTGTTCCTCCATTCTTAAACACCTATCCGGTTTGAGATCTGGTGTGACATCCGGTAATTTTTCGTTACCAAATACCGTTAGTTCCGTTAGGTCTTGCATACACGTGTCGTGAGCACACACTAGTTGTCGTTGAACGTTGGTGACTTAATAACAATGATCTATGATATCCGGATTTCGGATTTTCGGATATTTCGGATTCGGTTTCGGATTCGGATATTTTTGAACACCCCTACATAAACATATATAGGTAGACATATAATTTTATATTTAAAAAAGTAAATAAAGACATTATAATATACATATGTTTATTTATTTAACAACTAACCTACAAGACCAACAAACACACCCACTCACTCATATATATTTACGTACTGGACTAAAGACCCATATAATACACGGGTTCAATCATTAAAAAAATGCTTTTGATTAAAAAGGTTCGTAAATCATAATATTATTGTTAATACTTTGTATATTATTTTTATGTTAATCATCTATATCTGATATTAGTAGTTTTTCTTTATCAATGTTTATAAGTCTACACAATGTATAATATGAAATAAAATAAACTTATAGATAAGAACTTTAGTTAATAAACAAATTATATTAAACATGAGAACATCTATAAACATCCGAAAACTTCTTTTTATACAACATTTGATGTTCTGATTATAATTTTACCATTATTGTCTAATATTAATAATTTTAATTTATGTTTACTTGTAACTCGAGATAATGCAACATAAAGATTGAATCGATACCACGGACCACACATGCAATGATTACAAAGAAATTTAGACTATCTTTATGGTTTTTAAAGTTTGGGGACCTAACATGTAATTTGATTAAACCACATGAACCATTTATGCAAATTTCTCTTTTGTTGAACAAAAACATAAATCAATTTCATACTTATATCAATTAAAACTAAATCAAAGTTTCATGCTTTCATTAACAAAAATATAAATTAGTTAAACTGATATAAAAAACCAAAATACTAAAGTTTATGTTGAAATCAAAATCAAAATCAAAATCCTTGAATCGTACGGACCACTGCTACTGTTACAATCGAGATTTATATATATGAGCATTGAATTGACTTTGCAGAAGAGCGGTTATGATTTAAAACTTGGGGTGTGAATGATATTAAATAAAACAATGAAAGCATAAAAGGATCTCGACATATGAAGCTTGGGCTCAAAACCATTTATTAAAATAACGATATATATTATATAACTGTTTTAAACATAAATTTATATATAGTAATAATCATTTATATAAGTATATACATAAAAGATAAAATAAACATTATTACATACAACGCTAGTTTCGCCTTGCGAGGCTGCTCAATCTTAACATATGAAGCTCGAGCTCAAAACCATTTATTAAATGAGTCGTAAAATAAATACGAGCTTGTTTAATCTAAGCTTAGTTAGGGTTTTAAGCGAGTCGGTCTAGAGTGGCTCACGGGACGGCGTGACTCGTTTCTCCCCTGATTGTTGTTGGAAGTCTATTAGCAACATATATGTCATCGGTAATTAGGGATTACATTTATAGTTCGTAAAATAAAATAAAAATAAACCATTAACTTTTCATTGTTTTGTCATTATATTTATGTAAAATATTTTTAAAGAATGTATTTTTTGTTAAAATTTGTTTCTTATTACTATTCTAATTAAACACTTTGGTCGGTGAGGGTGATGCTTTTTTTTTCTTTTTTTTTGTTTGTTTATTTTTTTGATTTTTCTTTTGTTTTTTTTCTGTTTTAATTTTTCTTTTTCTTTTTCTTTTTTGGTTTGTTTGTGTTTTAATATGCTTTGTTTTGGGTGTGGGTTCGAGATTTTGGGGTGGGGTTTTTTGTGGGTTTTTTGTATCTGGACACGTGTTTTGATTTGTAGGGTTCGTTGACGTTGTCTTTCTCCGGGTTCCTGCTTTCTTTCTTTCGTTATCGATACACTGACGATTCTCACTATTAAGGTTTGGGTTTTCCTTTTGTTTGCTCTTTTCGGGGCTTTGATTTTCTTCGTTTTTCTATTTTGGACTGTGTCGCTTTCTTGCGGCTTTGATTTTTTTTTTATGTATGGTGTTGAGCTTTGATTTAATTTTTGGGTTCTGCATGTTCTGGTGTGTTATGGATTTGGGGTTTTGGTGTGTTTTACTTTGTGTATTTTATTGATTTTGTGGTTTTGAACCTTCATTTTGATTTTGATTTAGGGTTACATTAAAACTCGCATACGCGCGGCAACGCGCGCGCCAAAACCTAGTTATATATATTAAGCTACTTAAAAACATTTTTAAAAAAGTAATTATTTTTTAAAAAGAATATAAAACAAATGTGTTTACTTTTGTGTGAAATTAAAACAAAATTATAGTAAAAAATCAACTTTTCTTATTTTTCTATATGAATAGAAGATTTCAAATTAAGTCTGAGTGAATTATAGTGAGAAATAAATTTAACCAATATCATAATAGTGAGAAAAAAATAATTCCTTAAACACCTATTATGTTAAATAAATATTCTACATGCATTATTTAAGGGAAAACTTATCTTTTAATTATACAATGGTTGATTTCATTCAAATAAATTATGATTAAAATAAGGATAGATATATTTTTAGGCGGAAATTAAAGAAATAAAGATTTAATAAGATAACACGTGACACTAAACATATTGTTTTATTAATAAGTATATCTACTTATGCATGATATATATTACACACAAATCCAATTGAATCTACAAATCTTGTATGGCTATTAATGCCCGCCACGTAGGCTTTGTTGCCACGGTTATACCATATTGTATGGCCTTGTACCATAATTATTTCACGATGAAATTCTAATCACAAACCTAATGTTCATTAAACGTCATTTCATAATTGCTAAAACACAAGTACCAAAAACTGTCATAGAATTCTTTTTTTTATCTTCATCACGGGTTAAAGAATCAATCTAAACAAAATGCTTAGAGTTGAGCTCGTGGCTTATCTCAGCAATGTATTTCCTCACGAGTAGGTTGGGGGTGCATTTCCGGCTGGAAAACGTATAGATGAACCTGATTAATATAACACCTATTCTCCGAATCAGGGTCGCACATTTGTCGTTAAAATAATAGCTCGCTTTAAAGTATATAGCAATAATCTTGATATAAAAATTAAATAATCTTGTATGATTGCATTCTATATATTGCTAGACTTTCCCATGCGAGTTGCACGTGAAATTTTGTCACGATCTCAAATATTAAAATGCGAATAAACATGTCATAGGTTGTTATTTTAACATAAAACCCTATGACATCAAAGAAGGTAAATAAATACACATCACAATAGTTGCACTCTAGGGCAGAAGTTTGGTCATTTTCTCCCGCGTTACACGACGTGAATTTTTCCCTCATGCTACACGTCGTGAGTTTGATCGTTATCATTTCGATTCAGTTTGTTACGGCACTGTCATGCTGACTTCACTCGTTATATCCTATAGTATTAAATAAAGTACCTGATTTTAAATACAAATCTGTTTTGAAATATTTTTGTATCGAAACATTTATATAGTACTAATTACCAATTTTGTTATGTTTAGTGGATTGTACTATATGCTTAATAGATAGTACCCATCTTTGTCTTTTTTTTAAAACTTTAACTTTTTTCTTTTAACCTACTACTTTTACATCTTTCACAATTTAGCCCTAATATTTTTTATTTGCAACTTTGATCCCCCCATAGTTTTCATATTTTGCAATTTGTTGTTTTATGCTTCCGTCTAAAGTTTACGAGTAACACATCGCAGCGCGTGTTTGTGAGTCAACATTTTTAACCTTATTTTTTCCCGTTTAACGAACCTGTCGTAACACGTTGGTTCTAATTAACTTACTAATTGTTTTATATGTTTTACGTTTCGCTTACGTGGTTCGACGTTTTTATGCCTACTTTTAGTTCGATTTTATTTTCATCGTTTTATATTCTTTGTTAATACGAGCTTTTACGGTGTAGGTGGTCGTTTGTGGTGGTATGCCGTTAGTGTTACTTTACACGTTTTTACGCATCCTACTAAAATAAATACTAAAAGACAATCATGCATTCTCTTTCTTTTAAGAAATATAACGAACGACAGTTGCACAAAATTAATTTGAAAAGATTCATGCTTTAAAACTTGTTCCTAATATAATATAGAATTGAAGCTTACGTATACTTGTAGAGCTCTTGATTCAATGGTTTTCATGTTTTGCCTACGTGGCATCATGTTTCTGGTTCGTGTATCCTTGAATAATCCATATAATAAAATGATTGGTTTGTGGTATAAATTATATATAACCCAGTTAGAAATATCGATGGATGCCGACTGCTACGTGTTACTTTCTGATTAGTGCACAACTTTAGCTTTTAATTATGTTTTGGATTTTACTGTTTTTTCTTAGATTAAATATGTTTTTCCCAGTTAATAAAACGAAATGGATGGTTGGTGCAGTAGTTAGTTTAACCCAGTATTGTAGAAATCGCTAGGCGCTAGTCGGGCGGTGTGGTACCGACTAGAGATTAATCGGGATTAATAGGGATTAATCGGAATTAATCGGATCGGACTTTTGTGTATAATTTTACAAATTTATGTATCTAAAACATTAATTTTATACTTAATTATGTATTAATTTACAAGTTAGGGGGATATATTGTAAATTGATAAATATGGAGGGGGTTAAATATTAAAATAACTAAACTTTATTAAAATAACTAAACTTTATTAAATATTAAGTAAATTGATAAATCAACGAATCCGGTGCCGGAATTGACTAATCCGTCACCAGAATAGACAAATCCGGCCGTTCTCGTTTTCGGAACACCGCGGATTAGGACGATTTGGTCCGAATTTGACCAAATTTGGCTGATTAGCGCCTAGGACATCCGATTTGGTGAAATCGAAGCGGCAAACCTCCGATTAGCGATTAATCGGCGACTAATCGGAGGCTAGTGCGATTTTTACAACACTGGTTTAACCTTGAAGATGTGAGATCGAATCCCACAATGATCATAATTACTTTTTATGTCACTTAAAGTTAAAAGACAATATTGTTTTAATATCTATGTTTCAATCTCTAACAACAAAATTTCTTTCTAGCACGATATTGTCACCGAGGCAACGCGTGTAATGAAATTCGCAGACACTACGCAACGAGCGATTAACTATGCTAGTATCATCATACGGGTTAGGCAAAGATGTGCACGGGATAATCACGTTAATGTACATGGCGCAACACGTGTAACGACGTTCGTACGTAAACGCGCAGTCACGCCACAAGGTGTGACACGTTATTGCCACCGTAACAAAGTTCGCAAACATGTTATTAATCAGTTAATCACTTGAATGTTATCGTACGATACCTTTACTCGTTCCCAGCCAGATGATAAAATGAATTGTATCTTTATGCATTAAATGTTTGCATAACACTATTCATTTTCATACATGAGTAAATACACAATCTGATATATTTTTTGTATTACAAATTTTTAAACATTCTTTTCAATCGTAAAAAATTTTAAATACTATTAGTAAAACCAACTATTGCTCACGTTCATCTAGTGACAACCGTCGACGATCTATTAGTGAAAATCTTGTAGTGGCCCAGGGCCGGTCCTAAAAAATCTCAAGAGACCTTGAACTCGGGGTGAGAACAAAAAATAGGCACCTGTAAAATGACGTATAATTAAAAAAAAATCTAAACCGAATAACTTGCATGTAAAAAATTTATAATACGATAATAATTGTTATAACAAAAAACAAAACGAAAGTATTGTATCAAAATAATCTAATTACTTAAACAAATCGGGAAGTTCTCTTAACATTTTTGAAAACAAAGTTCTCGATCAAGTTTTCATATTAAATTAAGTTTAGATCGGGTAAATGATATAGGGCTAAACTATTTAAAATGTTAATAAGCTCTAAGGTAAGGTTTAATAGGTCAAAATAATTAAAATGTTATTGGGTCTTTCTAATAAGTTTATTAATAGTTTATAGTTTTTTTTAAAATACATATGTATAATATATATATTTTTATAAAAATTCCGGGTCCCTGAGGAGATCGGGCCCTAAGCGGTCCCCACCTCGCCCCCTCTCAGGGCAGGCCCTGTAGTGGCCATCTGCCATACATTGTGATACGTGAGTGAAATCTTTACTACATTTGCTTTTCACCAACGTATTACCAATATGGTTGGTGTATACATGAACGGTTCAGAAATAGAACTTGTGACGAGTGAACGTTCTTTGTTTTGTAGTGTAGAGTCGATTAGTGTCGTCATCATCATTAATCAAACATGTACTAATTAAGTTATTAGCATTAAGTAGAACTTCTATTTTACAAATTTAAAAAGTAAAGTAATACGTTTATTTTACCAAATGAAACAAACAACCGAATTTCTTGTCGGAGTCATTTTTGCCATGTTACTCTATACACTTGTACCTTTCAAACCCTTTGATAATTTGTTTTAAAACTTTTTGTATGTGCCAATCATTGAAGATAAGGTGAGTCTGCAATGAGAGATAAAATTCTTGCATTGCTAACGGTAGAAATCGTTAATCAAAATCAAAATCTGGATATTGTGAGAGTCGTGATCATGCATTATCAGATTAAAACGATTTAGTGGTTCAATCCGAACTTTTCGATCAGATTAAACTCGTAATCGATCAAGAACAACTATGTATAATTCATATGGATTTCGGAACAATAAAAGATGACCAAAATGATTGAATTTGTATTTAAAAAATTAGGGGCTATAAAATGTTGGCAGTTACGGTTACTAGTTTGAAATACAAATCTAATTAAATTGTAAGGAATTTTCATCTTGATTACACATAATTGATTTCTTAATGAAGTATCATTAATCAATAAAAAAAACTATAATGAATTTTACAGCTCATCCTCAACCAGGGGTTACCCTTGACCCACCCCACACTCATTGGTGTTGCCCCTAGCCCCTACAAAGGGAGTGTTGCCCACTTGACTCTTTGGAACCTCTTTTTTTAGGGGCTTCGCTCTGAAGAACAAACAAGGTTCTAAACACTAAAAATCATAACAAACTCAAACAAATGTGCACCCAAACCTCTTAAATTGTTTGATGATTATTATGATTTACACTGATTAACAAGTCAATTCAATTACATTAAAAAATCTAACATTGACTTGTCCAAATTGCTATAACGTCTAGACATGTTGATAATGACCCAACAACCTCCTCAATACGATGGAACTTGCAATGCACCTGTTGGATGAACGAAAGAGACTACTCGCCATCACATTAATGAAGTTCAAGAAACTTGACTTTTATCGAACTAAATCCAATTGATTTGAATCAAACGGTACAAAACACCATGTATATATGAAAAACTAAAATCATATCGATGTTCATTAAACTCAATTTCAAAAAACGTTGAAAATTATAATTATATTAAGATACTATTAGGGTTAGAATGTTTATAGAACCACTTCAAATTACAGAGCAAAAAAACCATTGATTTACATAAATTTAATTTACTAACCATTGATTTACATATGTGTTAATTAAAGTTGGTGATCGTTAATTATTTTATATAGTTTATTATCTATGTTTGATATACAAATATGTAAAACAGTTCAAGAATCATGCTTAATTTTGAGAAAAAAAATGTTTATGTAATAATTCTAACCCGATGTATTATATTAAGATCACTGGTTGAAAAGTTAATAAATGCAATTATAATCACCCCGAAATGTTAATTATAATACCAATATATATAAAAGTCATATGAAGAATTATTCGATTCAACACATAACACATGACAAAATTTATTAATACTTCACAAAATTAAAATGCCATATATTCATATTACTATACTTACAAATGATCATGTAAGTATATAACAAAGACTTCATGCATAAGATACAACACAACATGGTATACATGCTTCTGATTTTGTTTTAGTTTTTACTTTCCTTTACATCTCCTTTAAAGTTTATACACATGATGGGTCGACGTGTATTTTTACCATTTATAAAGTTTCATTTTAACCTTGAAGACTTTCTTAACTTTTACCTACTCGGGTTTACCTATTGACACTTTTTTTATATTATACTTACCTATTTGTAATCACTTTTTTTGTTATTCTCTAATAGGTTTTATAATGTAATGTTTTATGAATTTTCAAATATATATTTATAACATGCTTATTTTTATCTATATTTTGGCATAAGCTCAACTCAAAATAGAGTTATATGGCATAATATGCAAGCTATCAAAATGTAAACATACAAGTTAATAAAGATAATTCAACGTTTTAATTTTTATACAGTTTCTTTTTCTATTACTTTACCATCAGCATGGATTGACCAGAGACCGAGAGTCATTGTCATCTTAAAGCTATGAAGGGAATCAATAGAAAGAATTTCTTTGTAGACAGAAAGAAAATTATATTGTTTTATAAAATCCAAATTCAAACACGTTTACTTTTAACATAATTTTTCTATTGCTAGGTGCTTTTATTATAAAAAAATGCTTTGACTTGATTTGTTAACGGTTTTGTTTTTTACATAAAAGTATGAATATTATCAACAACCTCACTGCAATGCATAGGTTTGTAACGATTTTATTTTATTATATAAATTTTTAACGTTATCAATTACGTGCATTTTTCTCTTTGTTGGGTATTCTATCTTTAAAAAAATTGAAGATTTCCAATAGTACTGAAGTTGAAGACTTAAAGAACAAAAGCAACAAAAATATTAGTCTAGGGTTTATTTTGTAATTATTATAAATGCTAGATTAGTATAAATATTAACATATATCATCATTCTAAAGGGTGAATGGTTCTCCACAAATATATGAGAATTAGTTCCATCACTAACAACATCATATCATCATTCTTCATGGATGATGATTTTAACATCAAATCAGTAAACATCAAGCATTAAACACTTTTTGTGTTCATCATTATTATTATTTTAGCATCTAATCATCAAGTTTTATTATTATCAATATGAATCCTAAGATCCAAGCTCATTGATCCCCTTCATATCGGGAACACACAATTGGTACCAGAGCCGGAGTTGATGGATTTATATTGATTTTGATGAGATTTCATGGTTAGATTGCTAAAATTATTGAAGATCAGAAGAAAACTTGGAGAAAAAGTTAGTGTGTTCTTCATGAGAAATCCAATAATTTGGATTCATCAACATAATGATTTAACAGCAATTTCATCAACAATCAATTCAACAATACAATATCCGATGCGGACCATGCAAGAAATCGAAGTTTGAGGGCTGCCGTAGGTATCAAATGGAAGAGGCTGCCGAGTAGGTAGCTTGCGATCGAATTGGAAGGGGCTGCCGTAGGTAGCCTTTGCGAATTCAAAGGGCTGTCGTAGGTGGCCTTTCTTGGCCGAATTAGGGTTTGCAAATTAGGGTTGCGAATGAGTTCATGGAATATGGGCTTATTAACACAATTGGGTTTGTTACTTGGACTTCATCATTAAACCAAAAAAACCAACATTTGGACTTGGGCTCAAGTGTTGAAGATTGGGCTTATAATCAACAAAACAAAATCGGGGTTCGTATTCGGGCTCTCATAAAAAAAAAACAATGTGACATCGAGTTACAAAATATAGTTGTACCAAAGTTTTGAAGACCTCGCTTCCGCATCAATAACAAATTCTTGGCTTCGAACAACTATTCAACAAAAACAAGATCAAGCTTCATTTCACATCGGAAATCTATAATTTAGGGGGAATATTGTTGGGTATTCTACCTTTGAGGAAATTGAAGATTTCTAATAGTATTAAAGTTTAAGACTTGAAGAATAAAAGCAACAAAAATATTAGTCTAGGGTTTATTTTATAATTATTGTAAATGCTAGATTAGTATAAATATTAACATATGTCATCATTGTAAATGGTGAATGGTTCTCCATAAATATGTGAGAATTAGTTCCATCACTAATAACATCATATCAGCATTCTTCATGGATGATGATTTCAACATCAAATCAATAAACATCAAGCATTAAACACTTTTTTGTGTTCATCATTATTATTATTTTAGCATCTAATCATCAAGTTTTGTTATTATCAATATGAATCCTAAGATCCAAGCTCATCGATCCCCTTCATATCGGGAACACACACTCTTTATATAAAGTTACATATGTTAAAATTCACAGAAAATGTACCCTCAGGTTGTTAAAAAGGGACCTCATTTCAATCAAAAGTATGGTTAAAATGAACAAATTTATAAACTTTTACACTATAAATAATTAAAATTTTTAGGTGTACGTGCGGGGTCCCTCCCCGGCTCCTTATTCATTGCCTTAGCCCTTGGTTATACTTAGGGACCTAGGTTTGAGTCCCACTCCCTTGGCTTTTTTTATGCTTTCAATGTATTCATTTAAACAACAACAATTCATACTTTATGACGGTTGTTGGTGGATGCAAGAAACTACCAACTTTTTATGTATAACTTTTTTGTTAGAGTGGGAAAATGGCTCGGGAGTTTCAATTCACCGATCAAAATGGCAAACTCCCCCGATCGGGATTACCTTTTCAGGGTCAAATCTAGCGGTTCCAAAACTCTTAGAATACCTACAAGACAACCAATCAATTGCTAAAACATTACCGTTGGAAACTAACCATTTGGGATTTTTCTAAAAAAAGTACACAAACTTACTCTAACTATTTAACTATATATACAAACACTCTATTATATATATCCAAAACCCTCACTTTTTCTATCTCTCACAAAGTTATGTACTCTGAACAATGAAATTATAATCATGCACCAAAATACTTTCTTTTTTATGTCTGGAGTTGATGCTTTCAGTTTCACAATAAGAACTATTGAAGAGTTCAAAAAACAAGCTGGCTTGAAGATTTTTCTTGCTCTTTGTTTTATAAAGCCATGCACTTTTTAGGTATTATTTATCTTAATTTTAGAGTATACTTTGGCATATATGTTGCATTCATTACATGCATTGTTGTTTAATTTATACAACATTCGTTTGGTTTGAATGAAATCTACATTGATTTTTTTCTATTGATTTGGTAGGATTGATGCATTCGTGAGAGGGGATGAAAGACTTGGGGAAGCATGTATAGGATTGTTGAAAAATGCTTGAATTTGAAAAATCTACATACCAAAAACTTTACATGGCCGCACAAGAGTTCATTACACAAATTTTATGCAGCCGCGCAAGCTTGTTGTTTTAGATTGCAAGATTACTAAAGTATAAATATTTTAGATTGAGTCACTTATCATCAGTTTTTTAAATATAATTCAAAATTCAAAATTAAGTGCAAAGGATCTAGTTGGAGATAAATGAGGATATATATATAGAGGAGGACGAGTTTTTTTTTTTAAAAAAGGAAAATAAATTGAGGGAACATCTTTTGTTGACTTGAATCGAAGGTTGCAGTGGACAATTTTTGTTCATCTATTGTTTCTGCTTTGGAATTCATGAACAGAAGATGAGTGATATATTATTTGAAGTGTTAATTCTTAAGGATCCATTCTTTTGTTTTGTTCGTAAGTTTTTGCTTGATATTTTTAGTTCTCTAGTTTTAGTTTGTAATAAAATCACCCCTCTTCTTAAATTACAATTAACTAAATTAACTGTGCTAAAATTATTTTAGTATTAAAATAGTTAACGCTTATTTTTAGAACACGAACACTACTTCCGCTCATACTATTATTAATGTGTGCATAAAAGGTTTACATTTTTATATTTTATTTGCTAAATTCGACACCCAACAATGTTGAAAATAGTACTAACATGTAAATGTGAAATATCAATGTTGTGAGGAGTGCGATTTTTCATTGAGTAAATTGAATTTTACTTTTAGCTTTAATGTTAACCAGCATCGTCGCCTGAGATAGTATTTGTTATAGTCGTAAATCGTCGATAAGTAGGAACCATAACCAAAGTTAATTGTACTAATCGCAAAACCAATGGTACATTACTTTTTATTTCGTCAAATTAAATAATAGAGTAATTACTTTACCCTTTTTATATTAGTTAACCTGGTATTTTTAATTTCATTCAGAGTTTTAGAATTTCAATGAATGTCTTTTTAAATTTTTTTAATTGAAATAAATAAGTACAATTAGGAGGATTTAAGGGAACCATTTTTCATTTTGACAAAAAGGTGATAGATTTTCTGGTAGTATGATGTGGGATGATTCCACTCCTACCACCCATATAGGTTTTATTTTATTATCATTTATTAGTAAATTAAATTTTAATAATAATTATAATTCATATCATTAATTTGGTCTGTGAACTTTGTTTAATTTTAACATTTATTACCAATAACAATTCTAGTAATATAATCTATACTATATATAAATCATTAGTATTTTAAGATACCATAAAATTAAAAATAATTACTTTATTCAATTCATAAGATATAACCAATTTTGAGAGTAAAATAGATTTTAACATTATTTATAGATTACCCTTACAGTTAGTTACATAATAACCTTAAACTTACTACACTTGCATAAAATTTTATATTATCTACCCATAAATTAAAAAAACTTAATTTGTTTTGAGATTTCAGCTATTTTTTTTAATTTATCATGTTTAAAATCTTTTTGAGACTACAATTGTAACGTGTGTTTATTTTAAACGTTTTGGTGTAAACTTTTTCCTAAACCGATTTGTATTTTATGAGTTATAATAAGTTAATGCGTAAATGTACAAGTCGTCATGTTTTAGTTTAGAAAAAACATAATAGGATTTGTAAAAATACTACAAGAATAACAAAATATTAGAAACACGTGGCGAATGTAATATGTCGTCCTGCCGCATTGCGGGCATCCTTCTAGTGATCAAATATTTACGTGTGATTTGTATAAATAAATAAAATAACATACTAGCAAAATCGAGCGGAAATAAATGCAAACCGTACGTGAATTTATTATAATTATGCTACTAAAATCATCATTGCTAATAAAAGTAAAAGTTAAAAATGTTATTGACCAAATAAATAGTATGAATTATTATCGACCAATAAATAATAGTTTGGATTATCAAAATCCAATTTATCATATTTGTTTGTTGGTTTTATTTTATTTAAGGTCCTTTTTTGTCTCTTCTAATTTTTTATTTGTTTTTCATTTTTTTCATAATTTAATTTAATTTTTTTTGTTTTGGGTTCTTATTTTTATTATTAATCTTAAACGTATTTTGTTTTTCTCTTTTACACGATACCCAATTTGTTTTTAAATTTACTTATGTATTTCTTAACGATTTTTTTTACAAGAACGTGATTTTCTCTTGAATTTTGAGCAACCATCTGTAATGCATTTATGTTTGGTAGAAGTGTAAACAAGTCGAGTCGAGCCAGAGCCCGAGCTCGTCTCGTTTTAGTTTTAAAAAGCTCGAGCTCGAGCTCGGCTCGTAAAAAAATTATTAGGCTTGAGCTAGGCTCGGGCTCGGCTCGTTTATTGTAAAATTATTAAATTTTTATTTTTCTATAATTACTTTTATATTTTTAATAATCAAACTTTTTATATATAACATAATATATATTATTTAATTATTTTTATCATAGTAATATATATACTAATATGATTTATGTAAATATATATTTGTATATATTAAATATGTAAATACAAAATTATATAAAACAAAAAGCTCGTTTAGGCTCGCGAGCCGGCTCAAGCTCGATTTTTAAAGCTTGGGCTCGAGCTCGTTTAGTAAACGAGCCATGATGTGAGCTCTAGCTCGGGCTCGACCTCGTTTAAGCTCGGCTTTATTCAAGCTTTTTTCGAACCGATCCCGAGTAGTTTGTGAGCCGGCTTGGTTCGTTTACACCTCTAGTGCTTGGTGAATGTTCTTTCTATGATCCTTTCTTTAAATGGCTATTGTTGTTATGACGACGATAAGTCACTAAAGTCTTTACCCGTTCTTTGCTTCCATGGATATTCAGTGACAAATAGTCGATGACTGATATATACAGTTGATGGTTTAGTGATAGATCTTGTTGTGAGTGAAAGTTATCTAACTTGCAAGAAACTTTGTTAGTGTTGTCTATCATCAATAATTAAAATGTACTAGTTAAGTTATTAGCATCAAATAAGAGTTCTATTTTAGAAGTAAAGCTATCCATTCATTTTGCCAAATAAAACAAAATAAACGATCACGTTACTTGTCGGAGTCCTTGCCCCCTCATCCTACACCATCGTCTTATACTTTTCAATCTCTTTAATAGTATGTTTTCAACTTTTTGTATGTGCCAATCATTCAAGATGAGAAATGAAAGGTGAAATTCTCATGTTATTAACTTATCGAGATTGCTAAAATATCAACTGTTTGTGTTCACTCATTACCTAGACACGTAGATTATGACCCAGCAACCTTCGATCTCTAGACCATGAAACTTTCCCACTTGCGTGACACCTTTCAAGCGAGCGAAAGAGACCACCCTACTACCGTGGATGATTGAAAGAGACTACTTCCCATCACATTGATAGACTTCAAGAACTTAAACTTTTATCAAACTAAATCAAAGTGCAACCTCAATCATCTAAACCTGTATTATACAGAATTTAAACAATCAACCTTTCTACCTCTTAAAGAGGCGACATTCAACTTAAAATGGTATAAAAGAGCACATATTATCAAATGATGAAATTGGATCAATATTCAATAATTGTTAAAAAGTTCACACAAAAAGTTAAGATTATTTTTTTCTTAAAAGGTTATACTCAAGTAAATAATAATAGCCGTTCAAAAAGTAAATCATAATCACAACAAATAATGAAATTAACATCAAATAAAGTGCCCAGAAGATTCATAACAATACCAAAAGATTTAAACTCACATGAAGAATGATTCAATCACGATATTCCAATCACATAATATAATATTATTCGATTCAATTCAACACATAACACTTAAACACATACATCAAGCAGGAAAAGATTGACCAGCAGCAGACCTCCACACAATATCCCTAAGCGCCGGCCGGAGCTCCTTACTGCAGAACTGATTATACTCCAGAGTATCACCACTCGACTTCTTCACCTCCACCACCAGGAACGACGGCGTTACGGCGAATATCTCCGCCGCGATCCCTAATTTCCCTTTTCGACCAACTTCGCTCCCTTGCAACCGTAAACTGCTCTCATCACAACTCTTTTTGACGCTAAACTTCACCGATTTCGCCACCTCCTCCAGCTTAGACACCACTGCGGTCGCAGGCTCAGTCGTCGCGAACCGCAGCTCCTCCTTCTCCTCCCTCTTCTTCTCCTCGAATAATGGAGAAAGATCGAATCCTTCGGATAGTGATATTATGTGAAATGCGTTGAGGGATTTCGCCTCTATTCCTTTTGATTGTGGTAATCCTTCATCTTCTATGATTGGAAACTTTGTGTTTTTTTTAGGTGATGATTTTTTAAACCATGGGGATTCCATGATCTTAGATATTGTTATTCTAGTACTCGGGTTAGGATCGAGTAGTTTTGTGATCAATTTACGTGCTTCTGATGAAAACCACGGTGGACACTTGAAGTCCCCGCGGTATATTTTTCGATACATTGCGACGATGTTTTCATCCTGAAACGGTAGGAAACCGGCGAGAAGCACGAAGAGAATAACGCCACACGACCAGATATCCGCTTTCGCACCGTCGTATCCTTTCTTCCCGATGATCTCCGGTGCGACGTACGCCGGAGTCCCACACGTCGTGTGCAGCAATCCGTCTTGCCGGAGATGATCACAAAACGCACTGAGACCGAAATCGGTCACTTTCAGATTACCTTCGTCGTCAAGTAGTAAATTCTCCGGTTTCAAATCACGATGGTATACACCTCGACTATGACAGAAATCCACAGCGGATATCAGTTGCTGGAAGTAGCTTCTAGCAACATCCTCACGCAACCGCCCTTTCGTGATTTTACTAAACAATTCACCTCCTCTAACGAGCTCCATAGCGAAATAAATCTTCGATTTACTCGCCATAACTTCATACAACTCCACGATGTTCGGATGACACACCATCTTCATAACCGAAATCTCTCGTTTGATCTGATCCATCATACCAACTCTAATCACCTTCTCCTTTCCCACAACTTTCATCGCAACGTTTCTTCCGGTATGCACGTTCTTCGCATGGTACACTTTCGCAAACGTACCGTGGCCCAGCTGTCGCCCGAGCTCGTATTTCCCGTGCAACAGCTTATCTTCCGACGCCATATGTTCGATAACAAGAAAACTACACTCAAAAACTAAATCGATACAACAATTACAACTGATTTTGACAACAATTCACCCGTCTTCAACGTGTTTCCGGTGGCAAGTTCTGCCGCCGATGGGTCTTTTTGTTCTACCACAGTTAGACAGACGCGAATCTCCTCTCATCTCTCTGCATTCCCCACGTAGAAGATGATGAATGCTCTTGAAGCTAATTTCTGGTTCTTAGGGTTTGCAGAAAACAGGGGGTTATATAGACGGTTACAGAGGGGGGAGATAGGATCTGCACCGTTGGATGGGAGTTTGATCTAACGGGTGTGGGTTGAGCTTTGTATCTGGACGCTGTCGCTATCGGACGTCTACTTGCAGGTTTGTTGGTGGACACGTTGTAAATGATAATAGGACGAAAGTTTAGCCTGTTGGGTCTGCAAAACGATACGAACCACATAATAGATAGTAGGTGATCTTTTATTATATCATAAAATTATTTTATAACTCACTTGGGGTATTTGGTTCAACTAGGGGAATGAAAACCATGGGGTGGACTTGCATCTGTGTGTTCTGTTTGTAAAATTATTTTATGTTAAAAGCATCGTTTTGAAAACCGGATCGGACCGGTCCGTCGACCGGTTAGATCGGGAACCGGTTTTCAATCCGGTCCGGTTCGGTGCTAAAAATTGTTTGGGCATTGAACCGGTGGTTGGACCGGCGGTCAAATCGGACTGGTTGAACCGGAGGTCGAATCGGATGAACCGGGGGTTGGACCGGTCGAACCGGTTTTCATATATATTTTTTATTATTTTTTTGTTTTTTATACATATATATTTATAAAATATTTATAATTTTATTCGGTTCTTATATCCGGTCCGACCGGTTGAACCAGTCCGACCAGTTGAACCAGTAATACGTCCGGTTCACTATCCAATCCGGTTCCGAAAACATTAGTTAAAAGTTCCTTACAATATTAAGTCAGTATTCACAAGTCACATTTTTATAATAGTAACCAAGTCACGTTATGTGATGAATTCCATCATAATCCGAAATATTAATACGTAAATGCAACAACATATTACCATGACATTGTACGTGATCTGATAACGTAGAGACTACCAATCAATCCAACTTGTTTGTAGATTATCTCAAAACGTACATAAAATATGGACTGAAACGTTTTATATGTGACCCAACTTGTACAGACACATAAAACCAAAACTTTAGAAATTCAAAGGGGTTAAAATGATATTTTATAAAGCTTTTTTAAAACGTATTATGATGTGAAGGAGTTAAAACTGAATTGTTAAAACGTTTAATAAACATTCAATAAAGAAATTATGTATGTATTATCAATGTGTCTTGGAGAGATGGGGAGGGAGGAAATGAACACCATCTATGGAGACCGTGAGAAGGAAAGGATAGGAAGACAAGATTAGTTCGTGGGTTTGTACTTTCGGACAACTCTAACATGGCTTCATTAATGAGGTGTCTTGTGAGGATGATTTTAATTAGTAAATATAGTATGTAATTTCAAATTAAACCAGTCTTCCAAAAAACACGTAGGTAAACTTGGCTAGGTTTGTAACGAGTTTAGCTTGATCCAAGGTATGGTCGCTTATTAACTTGCTCGTTCTCTTTCCTGCTTGACTTATTGAAACTAAAGTTTAGTTTATAATTTATACAATCATGACATATTCGACTATCCATAACGCTACACCCTTATGTCAGCGGCACATGTTAAAAGGATGTCAGCCGCGATGGAAGTGCAGTTATGGAGTGTTGTGGACATCAACACAATGTATAACTTGACTTGGAACTCAGGTGTCAGGAGAGGCTTAAGAGGTCTACCACCACCATTTAATTTGGGGTTTTTCTTCTTGTGTATCATCAATTTCGACTTTTACATATTCATTCTTATATTGGTTGTACTTTTTATATGCTTTTGATGTCTCAATTCTGTCATAAGTAGTTAAACAATTAAATTATGTAGCTTTATTGTAACATATTGATTTCCAAATGTCTCGTTGGTGTATAGAACACATTCGTATCTTGTTAGATGCTTTAGTTAAATAGGATAAAGAAGTGAAGGGGGTGATTAGTCAATAAAACCATGTTGTAAGTGAGGGACTAGAGTTTCCCTTTCCTCTATTATGATTATCGAATTCAATTAGCGCAATTAGAAGTTCTGTAATCAAGTGGAGATTTTAATTTGGGAATACATATGAAGAAGACTTAAAATTATATGATTATCATCCTAAATTTTTCAAGAATTTGTTGCAAAAAATCCTTCAAATAAGGAGATTTTGATTAGCAAATTGTAAAAAAGGAAACTACATGGCTTGAAATAGAACCTTGATTCAAGAATTTCACCATCAAACACTGGTACATCATCTATTTTTATTTATGATTATATATTCTACAAAGGGCATAAGGATGTCATGAATGGGTCCTAAAGTTTGAATGAATATCTTGTGTTCACATGTGAGGAAGATTTAGAAATTGAAGATATTCGACTACTGCACATACCTACTAAAACGAGTGTTTTCAAGAATATGAGGGCAACTTTATGTAACAAAATTCAATGTCGATAACAATGCAATTGATGTCATGACATGAGTAAAGTGTTGATGCAAAGGTTTTTTTGTAGCGTTAAATAGTAGAAGTAATTAAAAGATTCATTGTGCTTTAGTATCACGATACATTCCACCTTACACACATTGAGATACTTGTCGTCCCCATCGCGGATCGTGAGGGTCACATACTAGTTTACCCCATGTCAAATTCAAGTCTCCTTCATGGCCAATTTCCCTTACACTTCTCTCTTCTAATTTTCTTAAATAGATAAATACTCGAAAAATTGTAACCCAACTTAAGTCTTCTTAGATCCCACGAGTAATATCTAACATAAAAGTATAGAACAAATTGTAATATATATTTTAATATAAAACTAGTAAAAGATATCTGCGCGATGCAGCGGTACCGTACACGACATGATAAAGTATAGGCTACAATTATCCTGACTTAGTTTCGAACAAAATTTACGTCAAAAACTTTGGAGGCGTTTGGTATGCAGGAGTTCAATGGAATTCACTGGAATTGGAATCTGAATTCCATTGGTCATTGTGTTAATTCGTTAGAATTGGAATTTGAATTTCATTCTAAACGTGTTTTGCTGATAAAGGAATTTGAATTGTAATTGAAATTAATTCCCTGAAATTCCTTCAAATGAAGGATCTCAAAATCCTTCCAAATATTGAAGGATTTCAAATTCCACCGACCCCGGCCTCTATCACCAACCGCTACCTACTGCCCCGCACATCGCCAATCGACACAATGGACGACCCGACCGCCGACCATCGCTGCCCCCCGCGAACCCCGACTGCCGACCACCGCCCCCAACGCCGACTGCTGGCGAAGACGCCGACCGCCGCCTTCGACCCCCGACGCCGACCACCGCCGCCAACCCCCACCGCCGCCGTCCCCGTCGCCGACCACCACGGCCGACCCCGCCCCCCCTCCCGCGGACGACACCTCCCGCCGACGTCCCCGACTGTCGACCTTCTCCGTCATCCGCCGACCCCCACCCCCGGCCGTCAACCGCCGCCTACTGTCGTCGCCCACCGACCACCCCCGACGCCGCACAACCCCAACGCCCCCTGTTTGGCCCGACCGCCAACCGTCGCCGTACCGTGTTAGTTTAGATACGCTCGCCGGAGACTGCTGGTTCTCGACGATGGGCGTTATCGGTTGGTGGCAGCGCTGGGGTACGGTCAGTTCTCGGCAATGGGCGTGGTCGTTGGGTGCAGTTGGTGGCCACAGACGATAGTCGGCGGTGGCGGTCGGTGGTATGTAGCGGTGATGATCGGTGGTTACTGAGGTGGTGGCGGTTTGCAACGGGTGATAAATTCCAATTCCTATATAAGTGTTTTGTCACTATAAATGCATTTGAAATTTTAATTTCCTTTATAGATTCCAATTCACTTGAATTTCAAATCCTTTGAAAATATTGAATTCCAAATACAATTCCTTCTAATTCCAATCCAATTCCAATTACAACAAATTACGCAACGCCCTATTAGAGTTACTTGAATTTATATCATCGACATAAAACATATTATATTTACCTCACTCGTTTCAAATAAAATATACATCAAAACGTATACCACTAAAAGCGTAAATAAAAATTAACACAAAAGTGTTTTACATTAGCTTGTGTCCAAATAAAATTTACGTCAAAGCGTAGACGAACTCGAACTTACACAGACACATAAATAAAAATAAAAACGTAAGAAATTGATTTTCATAAGTAAAAATGTATAATGGATAAACACGCGAGCTATAGAAACTCGAGGGGTTAAAGTGATATTTTTCTAAAGCTTTACAAAAACTGTAATGGGTTAAAATGTCAATTGAAGAAACTTAAAGGGGTGATTTTGGCCGGTGCCAAAATGCCACCTACCTTTAAAATTAAGTGTTAGTAATTAAAAGTGACATGCTTCAAAAAAGAAAAAAGGTTGGCTAATCTCAATTTCAATATATAATAAAAGAAAGGAGTCAAGCCACGTGGCAAGATTTTAGGTAATACATTGTCACGTGGCATCTTCACAATATACGATTGACACGTGTCATTTTATTAGCAATATGATTTATAAAAGAAATCTTACAATCATGTTTAAATAGTATTTAATGGCTAATTAAATAACATTCTAAAATTAGATTTAAAAATTTAATGAATGAAATAAAAATTTAAAAACATTAAATTTCAATTTCATTCTGCAATTAATCCGAGATTTTATCTATAAATTACTAACTAATTAGTCAAAATTTCAAACTAACAATTTTAATATTCAATTTGAACATATGTAGTTCACAAATTTTACATTCCAATAATAACACTATTTTGGGTTAATAATTTCAAATTTTGAAAATCTTCTATCTTTTAACAATATCATATAATATTTACATGTATTATATAATATTATATCATTATTTTATTATATATATAGAAATTTTTTTTTTCTATTTACTCTTTTTATACTATCAAAGATATTTGAGAAATATACGAAATAACTTCTCCTATGATCAAGGAGTTCGGGTATTTTGCATGAAAAACTTCTCTTACTTCTCTATTATTCACACAAATCATTATTTTCAACTAATTTTGTATTACTTTCAATTATAATATTATGTACACTTTGACTTAAAAAACAAATTTTTAATGATAAACCTTAACACTGTATTTTTTATTTTACGACCATAACCTTCACTTTGTTCATTTTTTATTTATGTATATTGGTTTATATGTTATTGATAAACCATCATAATACATTGCTCAACATAATATCATCAGTATCAGAATTAATTTTATAAAAGGATCTCAAAATATCATGCTATGATTCATTTACAGATGCGACCAATGTATAATAATACGGTAGAAATTACTCTATTAAGTTTGTGGTTGAGGAAGATGTATCGTTCAACTAATGGAATTGTTATCTTATTCTTTTAATATTTATCTTAAAAAACATATATACTATATATCGTTAATTTTTTACATATTTAATTGTAGGACACTACAATGCAAATGAATATTCTAAAAAGATGATATTTAAGTTTTTGAATATTTATAATCATTAACATTGTTTTTATTTATTTAACTCTTTCATTTAATTTACATTTATACACATTTATTTTAATCGATCTATACATCTGTGTATATTACAACCTTATTAATAGTCACTAAGAATTTATATTTCTATTTATTTTTTTCAACCGTGTAACACACGGGTGGTTATGCTAGTATAATGTTATATTAAAACCTGTAAAAAATCTGAAGGGAAATATGATTTTGAAACCAATTGAAAATATTTGAAGTATAGAATCACCAAGAATAGCCCTAAAACACACGAAAACGACACGAGGATGAACTGTAGAACCCAAAGTCGTGAATACTATTAAAAATTTAAAAACTATGTAGTTTTTTGAAGAGTTTTACGTCTAAGCTTAGATGCGTAATATCATCATGTTCTGTTTTCCTTTTGTAAAATCCAAATTTGTACATATTCATTTCTATTAACGTTTTTTTTTTCTATTTAGACGTGTTTATTTATATCAATGTTCCGACGTGAATTCATTTAACGCTTTGTTTTTTAAATAAAGTTATGAATATTATGGACCTCTCCGCGTAACACAGTTTTGCAACAATTTCACTTTTTATGTAAAGTCTCGAATGTTATCAACAAAGTCCAGATTATGTTTTTCTTATATAAAATTATGTATATCATTAACATCTCTTTAACGTGCAGGTTCATAGTGATGTTTCGACTTTAGTTTTTATTAGAGGTTTGAATGTTATTAATAATCCTCAAGATTCGTTGTTCTTATACGAAGTTACGTTACAACATGAAGTTCTTAATGCCAATTACATTTTAAATATCTATAACATCTAATAAAACAAGGTTTTTTTGCCATTTGTCATTCTCTTAACCCATGTTTTTACCACTTGTTATTTTTCTAGACATTCACAAATCAATTTTCTCTCTAAAAGGGTATTATACTAATTTAAATACTCATACAAATTTCTCTCTCATATTAAAAATAAATTTTATTAATTGCTATGTTTCTCTCTCTTCTCTAATTTTTTAAAATCAAACTATCTTTTTTAAAAATAGATTTTATGAAGGAAATTAGAAATCACATCTTTTAATTAAAATCTAAATAACAAGAAAGTAAAGTTTTATATAATATGAAATTTTCTATAACATTAGACGTTTTTTAAACAAAATATTTTAAATCATTTTGTTTTTAGAAGAAATTATAAATAGGTGAAATATTTTAAAACAATCTTATTAAAACAAACAGTATAATTACAAACAAGATTTTTATAAAAATATATTTTTTATAAAAAATATGAAAACGAATGTTTAAAAATTGAACTATTTACATAAGAGAGTCAAAAAATGATATAATTGTTTTTATTTCTTAAACTATTACGTATATATAGTTTTAATTATATTTTACATTAAAATATTATACTTAAAGTAGCTATTTATACGTAATTATAATCATATTTTATCTTAAAACATTATTTTATAATGCATAAGTTTTTATTAATAATTATTTAATATTTTATTTATTCAATATGTGTGTTACACGGAGACTAACCTAGTATTATTATATAGAATACTGAATCACTTTTCAACATTGGAAATATGACACTATTATAACATTTTTACTTATCTTTACCTAAAGAAATTGACAATGATTGTACAAATGCTATTATCAAATAGTACCTCAAAAATGCAATATAGTTGTTTTAATTCTTAAAAATCCATCCAACAAATTATATTCGTACCAATTGTCATTATACATATTTAACTTAAATAGAAAAATGTAAAACCGGTATAATCACGGGTAACTATTGTTGACTAGGAGAGTTACATAACCTTTATTATGTATCACAAGTTACATAATAAATAAATGTTTATGCCATTTTTATAATTGTATACTTAAAATTAAAATTTGCTCCTTTTTTTGAACGGCAAAATTAAAAAAATTCTTGAATCAAACAAATATTCTTCACGTCAATTATGTTTTTGTTAGTTTGTGATGTGGGCCCCGTCATGTGATTCACAGAAATTCCCAACAAAGGTCACCCTCACCCTCATTTCGTCACATCTCTCCAAAACCAACTCGACTCATGGTTAACCTAAAACCAACTTGCGTTGAGTATGTTATCATAAAGTAAAAAATATTACCATTTTTTTAAAAATAATAACATCTTTGTTGATAAGAAAATTATGTGAAAACATATTTTCCTCTTGTAAAATAATGTGAAAATCAATTATAAATCTATAATGATTATACAACTTAGATTGTTATTGATAAGAAAAATAAAATGCGCGAATGCATTAGCGAATTACCAATATGGATTATAAAATGATAATAAGTTATAGTTTTAATTACATATCAATTTACAAGAAAACTAAAATCTCTTAGTTATTAAATTATAAGAAGAATAAAAGGGTAAGGTATTTTTTCAACATAAAAGACTTTAATTTATATAAAAAAACAAATAAGTGAAGTGAAAACCTAGCCAGAACTATAATAGAACAAACACATCAAAAGTGGTTAAAATAAAAATAAATAAAAGCAAAAAAGAACATATATATGACGTCATAATGCGTTTAAAGTTGTGCAAGAGTGCAAGTGAGCCCACAACTTTAATGGCGTTAGTAGACAATTTTCTGTCACGTCATTATCTCCCTCAATTATTTCACATGGACATACGATCTCCTAAATCAGGTTCAAATTTTTTAACTTATCTTTAACCTTTCTTCATTTGTTATCTATGACCCATTTGATGATAGAGTCTAGTTGGAAACCAAGAACCGAATATCATATCAAATGTAACATGGCTTAAGGGGAAAAACAGATTCTATTGTTGAATTGCATGTTGTACAAGTAATAGAATCTGTTTGTTTATATAAATAATTGGGATATTTTTATCTCTTTAAAACGCCTAATTATTGCAAACAAATTGAACTTGGTTTTGGGTAAACATTCGACTCTGTTATCACAACCGACACAAGTAACTTATTTTACTCACATCTGTATGTACATATATCTACCAATCTAATAACTATTAAGAAGAGTTAAACACTCTTCTTTTCATTATGCACTTTTTGATTATTGTTAATCGCGTTTGGTTGTCATAATCAATGTTTGAATTATCATCATTCATGTTTTGGTTATTATTGTAATTTATCCCTTTTAAAAGTAAATTGTATTTTAGTAATTTAAATTATGAATGATTGGCAAAAAAGATTTCATATCAACAATTAGACATATGTCATGTTCTATATGACGTTCAAAGTCGATTTGTTAGTCAAGGGGTAATAATGTCAACTTTGAGAGTTGAAGGGATGTTTTGTATTTCTGATTATTTAGCTGTATTAAATGATCCAGTTAATGGTTTTTAGTGAGTTTATGTTCACTTTGTTTTTGGGAAATAATTTCTTTGATCTATAATGTCATCTTCCTCAGAATCAAGTGCTAAATCGTTTGCTTGTGTTATTTTCTTATTGATTCATTCATTATTCTTGGTTCTTTTGTGAGTAGAGATTTGGTTTTCTATTCATAACAATTGTTATCGGATTCTCAAAGAAGTTCGAACGAAAGAAATTTTTAACAATTGATATTTGGGTCTGGATTTTAGGAGTGTCATAAAAACAACATGCCATTAATGGTCTACAGGCTAGAATGTTAACTTGATTTATGTGAACATTATGTAATGAGCAAAGCAAATAAGATTAGATTCACTAAAAGCATTCATAGTACCAATGATACTCTCGACTATGTACATGATGACTTATGATATCCTTACTAAGTGGAGTCTTTAGGAGGGGCATGATATTTCTTAAGATTGTAAATGATTACTCAAGAAAGGTATGGGTTCATGTGTTTGAAGAACAAAAATGAAACTTTTAAAAAATTTAAAGAGTAGAAAGCACTAGTAGAAGTCACACTAATACGAAGATCAAGAAGCTTAGAACTGATAATGGGTAGAAACTTTATAATGGTTTCTTCAGTTTGTTTTACACATATCAAGGATTGCAAAGCACTCATTTGTACTAGGGACTTTATAACAAAATGTCTTCGTAAAAAATGAATAGGACTTTACTAGAAAATGTAAGGCGTATGTTGTAAGGTTCCGGGTAGCCTAAGAAGTTTTAGGCAGAAGTAAGGACTACAACAACTTATTTGGTAAATTGGTCTCCATCATCAGCCAATAGAATGATGACTCCCGTGAAAAAATGATTAGGGTTAAAGACAGACTATAGTAATCTAAGGATGTTTAGTTTTATGGCTTATGCTTATATAGTTTAAGGAATGTTCAAATCTAAGCTTAAAAAGGAATATTTCTTGGTTATCGTGAATGTGCGAGGGGCCATAGATAATGGAGATTATATAATGTAAGTCCAACAAAAATGTTAGCACTAATGTAATTGTGTTTAAATAAGAAATAATGTACATGGATGTAATTAAGAGAGAAGATGATAATACTTAATTAATTAGCGGAATGCTCAAGGTGTTTAGTTTGAGGTGGAGCCTATTGTCGAAGAAACTAAATTAGATGGTAATTCATAGTC
This sequence comes from Flaveria ramosissima, assembly GCA_025215565.1. Lineage (NCBI taxonomy): Eukaryota > Viridiplantae > Streptophyta > Magnoliopsida > Asterales > Asteraceae > Flaveria > Flaveria ramosissima. Next base: position 66,917,010 of record CM046036.1, read on the forward strand.
AACAAAGAATTTTATGGTTGAGTCTACCGGCTACAACTTAGCCAAAAAGAGACCTAAAAGAACAACCGTTCTTCTTGAAAGGTGCAAAACAAATGACGATATACCTGTGTTTGTGTTCATAGGTGTAGAAAAAAAGAAATTACAAGAGCCTTTAACCTTTAATGAAGTTATGGTCTCTGTTGACAAAGAGAAATAGGAGAAGCTACGAAAAAGGAGATGAATTCTTTGCATAAATATGAGATCAAACAAGTTTTGGTCGATACAAAATTTTAAGGACTGTAATGGATTTACATATTGAAGGAAGGTGCGAAAGGGGTAGAAGCACCATAGTTAAGGCTAGGTTAGTGGCTATAGGCTTTAATAAGGGCTGGCAAAATGAGTATCTGTTTAGACACGATAAAACCTGTTTAGTAAAAAAGTGCACTATCCATTTTTTTACTTTTAATAATAATAAAAATTAGGAGTTTTGGATTTATCATTTCTTCTACTTGATACCTAAAACATATAACTGTCACGCTCAAACCACCAAATCTAAGTGTTAAAGGTGTCGTTTTCATGTTTGATACTTGTTCTAATCGCGTCGTCTGTAACCTGTTAAACACGATAAAACACGATTTGCCAGCCCTTTTAATTAAAAGGCTGGTATGGACTATAATAAAATTTTCTTGCATGTAGTTAAGCACTCCTCTATAAGGGTAATCATGTCCTTAACTGATCATTGTGAATTTAAACTTGAAGAGTTAGATGTGAAATTTGCTTTTTTACAAGGTAAGTTGTTGAAGAAGATTTATTTGAAACAATACAAGGGATTTGAAGTGAATGGTTAGGAAGACGAGGTTTGCCTATTACAAAAGCCTTTGTATGGCCTATAGTAATTACCTAGGCAATGGTACAAGAGGTTTAGTGAGTATATGATTACTAATGTGTTTGTGAGGAGTAACTTAAAAAGTAGTGTTTATTTCTAAGAAGTTTTTTAATAGTGAGTATGTTTACCTAATTTTGTATGTAGATAATATGCTTGTAGCTTGTAAAAACAAGCAAGAAATGGAAGCTACTAAAGATATCCTAATGATGGAGTTTAATTTGATGGAGTTAATATGAAGAAGCTTAAGTGAAGATAGAAAGAGTTTAGGCATGGAGATTTATAGAAATAAAGAGTTGAAATAATTGAGGTTGCCATAATGTTCTTATATTTAACACACCACCATTTAATTTCAGGAAAACAAAAAATAAAATTGAAAAGTTTTATGTTATGGACCATAACATCAAGGCCTTACGACCCCTAACTTGGTAGCTAAGCTCAACATCTGGAGTTGACACGTGGAAGCATGACAAGGACAATGCTACGAACTAGAAAATTTGTCCTTATGATCCATAAGATTGTGGCGGTTCAAAATCATCCCAGGTGTAACACGTGGCTGTGACTCACCAAGTTGCGGCTTACGGAACATAACTCTCTCAGCCTTAATGTCCATAATATCAACCCATGTAGCTTATAAATAGAAACTCAAAATTAGGCCATTATTCATAAATTCAAAATATTCAAACTCTTTTTAAGAGGCTTAGTGGAGGTATTCATTAGCCACGATCAGTCTAGGAGCATCCATGAAATATCAGGTAAGGTTTCCTTTAGTTGATATTTGTCCTTCTGATTCAAAAAGGGATACAATAGATGAACATCATACAAGCATACTTTACATACCAAATGAGTTAATATTATCATACAAGAATACTTTACATACCATGAGAGTTAATATTGTCGGGATGCTTGTGCTTTTGGATGATAAATCTTTTGTTATGCTTCAAATATGTGGCATTTAAACTGTAGCCAATAATTATAACAGTATTGATATATTCACTATGTGGTCTAGGTGGTTAGTAAGACTAAGTTTGGAATGTTTTAGCGGTGTAAGCATGTAATGTGTAAATGTGGAGGTGGAATACACTGTAATCAAAGGACATAAAACAAGGATATGTATGATGTTGAAAAGTTTGTATGTGAAAATGAGCTCATGCATAACCATGATAATGTTTGTAAAACATTATATTAGCTCATCAACATTTCTAGTTCGCGTATATTTCATTTTAAATATTATATCTAAGGTGAGGTAGAGGTGAGCTGTTTTGAATATCACAAGGCAGATTTATTCAGAATATTTTAAATTGTGTAAATCAAATATGTTGTAGTGACTTTGAAGTTTTAAGGGAAAAGTTTATTGATACGTTTTGGTTATCAAGATTTTATCAATAGTTCATAAGGTAAGCCCTATCTTGGTTGGGGGTGTGATAGATTGGTATAAGAGTTTAAGGTTTTACTAAATTCGGTATTTGACAAAAATGCAAAACTTTAACCGTTAAGCTTATAGACATTTATTAAGTTACTATTCACCTTATTCATTTGTGATAGGATAAGATGGTAGGAAAAGGTAAGATAAAGAATACGTATCTCTAAAGCCCTAATTCGCCTAAACTTAGATAAAGAAAGTGAACACCAGGAATACGAAGAAGAAGAAGAAGAGGAGGTTCTCGATGATACTTACTAGAACTTACCTAATTTACCAACACCCCTAAAAAGCTATTATAATACTTTCAAACTAATACAGAGTTACACCTACGTAAGCTTTATAGTATACCATGATAGATTAGGAAGCACCTCTCATAGAAATTCACTTTCTATACTGACCTTTACTTGGACTGAATTACACAGAGCTCAAATTAATATATATGCCGCCTTTGAATGAGAACCCTTTGAGCATACGACACATCCACCAATTGAATCACCACCATCTGAATTTGAACCTCTAGTAAGACTTATCATGACACCTTAAAAAATATGTTAGGTACGGTGACATGATAAGGATTCGACAACATGAAATATAGTCAAGGAAAGCATATGAGACGAGATATTTTTTATTTTTTAAAAAAATATTAGACATATTGAAAAAGTCCTAACCTTAGGAAATTTCCCTTTGGATGGGTGACATCAAGTTCTAAAAAAAATCAGAGAAATAGTTACCTACAAAATATACTATATAAGATTTATAGTATATTTTTTTAAATATTATTAAAACAAATAAACAACATACCTAAGAAATTCCACTTAAATATAAATGTTTTGCTTATATATAGTGTAAGGATTCCTTAAGTCTGATGCAACCCAAAACATCCAAAGTGTCTCAGCAACATGCACTAAGTACTGAAGTGAAGAATGCTTCGGAAGTTTTACACAATGCATTAGAAAATACTCTAAGTGTAAAATCTTCCGAAGCCAAGACCAATATCTTCCGAAGCCAAACATGAAGTCTTCCGAAGCTTCAGAGACAAAGTCTTCCAAAGCTTCAACCTATGAAGACAGATTTCTTCCGAAGACTTTTAGTACACATGCTTTATCTGATGTACTGTTCCATAAAGCACCTTTTCCGCTGCATCTCTGTAAAGTCACCAACTTACATGAGTTGGTGAAAAGGTCCATGCTTTTGGTAACTGTACATTGAGGTCTTGAGTCTGTAACTTTCCACTTTATGTACTTTATCCTTCTTGTAATGTATAAGGATGTGAGCTATGGCATGTCATAGTCACAAGGTCAAAAGGCAGATATGCCTTTTGATCCTACAATTGATTTTGTTAGTGTCTAGTCAATTGTATCCAGCTGGCTTTCAAAGTATAGCCGGCTGTAGATTGTAGTATAAGTATTTCAAGTTCTTGTATCTTTCTTTATGCTTTGTAACACTTGTAAAAGAACTTGAGAAAGCAATATACTGCCTCCTTGAAACCCATACTCTCTTGTTCTGTCTCTTGCTTTACTTGTGTTCTTTGTATCACTTTGGTTAACCCAGTTCACTGTTTGATTAAAGTTTAGTTAATCTCCTCATTGTGTGTTGTGTTGTAATTGTGTTAAAGCCCTTAAACGGTCCTGCAATTGGTATCAGAGCATTCCAGGCTCTTGATATAAGATCTAACCATCTTAAGATCCCTCACACACACAAAAACTAAACTCTTCAAATGGCTTCCATCTCAAAGACTGATATGGAGACTGGAACCATGAACAAATCCCCACTGATCACTCTTGATGATTTTGACACCTGGTGCATGAGGATGGAAGGCTTCATCAGGTCTCTTGATTCAAGAATGTGGGAATCTGTTGAGAATGGACCTTTCATACCCAGCACCCCCTCTGCTACTGGTGCTGGTATGATTCCTAAAGATGTGGCCAACTACTCAGATGAAGATAGAAAAAGAGTAGAGATTGATAGGAAGGCCATGACTGCTCTTCAGACTGCTCTCCCAAACTCTGTATACAGAGGTTTTAAGAAGTGCAAGACAGCCAAACAGCTATGGGATGCACTGAAGCTGATGTATGAAGGCTCCTCTGAAGCCAAGGAGAACAAGAAAGATCTTCTGAAGCAGCAGTTTGAGAATTTCACCTTCAAAGCAGGTGAAACCATGACCCAACAATACTTCAGGTATGTTGAGATTGTGGATACCCTAGTGGATGGAGGAGTTCCTCTTGAGAACAGGGACATTGTAAGGAAGTTCATGTCCTCACTTCCTAGGCAATGGACACACTATTGTGTGGTGATCAAGAGGACTGAGAACCTTAAAACTCTTACTCTGACAGAGTTGTATGGGATTCTCAGTGGATACCAGATGGAGATGAACATGCAAGGTTCATCTGGCAACTCCAACAATCAAATGGGTTCAGCCCTTCATGTGGTTGAAAGGGACAGCATAGAACCACAACATCATCTCATATGCTACCCTAACAACTCACAAAAGGGTCCTTTCATCACCTTCCCGGAGACACCAAGGGAGAACTTTACTCAAGGAAGCCCATTCCAAGAGACAAGTTCTTCTCAAGCCTTTGTGTCTACTGATGAAAGCTGTGGGAATTATCTCTTCACTCTTGAAGACCTGGACTGTATCCATCCAGATGACCTGGAATACATGGAGATAGTTCAGCAGATGGCTCTCCTCACTCACAGAGCCAAGAAGTTCTACAAGAGGACAGGAAGAAGATTTCCAAGCAATGCTACCAGTGGAAAGTTTGGGCTGGATAAAAGCAAAGTTAAGTGTTACAACTGTAACCTTATGGGTCACTTTGCTAGGGAGTGTAAGGCACCTAAATCAAATGGGGGCCAAACACAACCCATGCCAAACTACACTGACAAAGCCCCTCAAGCTGAGAAGACAAAGCAACATGCTGCTGTTGCTGTTGAAGAGGGAGGCTTTGACTGGAGCTTTCAGGTGGAAGATGCTTCTCCAAACCAAGCACTGATGGCTGACCATGATGAAGCCAAGGTATTGGAACATCTCTACACTCCTGAATGCATTGCTAAAGTAAATAGATACAGGTCCTACAACTTAGAGATGAGATCTGATCTTGAGTCATTAAACATATTAAAAACTGATTTTAGAAAGTCTGAAAATGATTACAAGTTAAAGATAGAGGACTTGGAGAAAACCATTTCAGTACTAAAACATGAACATACAGATTTTAGAACTCAGATCCAAGATCTCATAACTAAGTTGACTGAGTGCCAGGCTGAGCTTGTGATCAGCAAAGCCAAGGCAGAGAAGAGTGTTCTTGAAGAAGAGACCTTCAAGAACATGATATCCTCATCCCTGCACAACAAAGTCTGTTATCAAAATAGACAGGGTCTGGGATCAAATGAGATAGCTCCTCCACACACAATCTTGTCTGTAAGATCTCCTAGGTGTGGAACTTGTGAAGATGAGCTTCCTCTCATAGATCCTATAAGTGAGGACGATGAAGAAGTGATAGTGAAGAATTCCTCTGAGAAGAGTGAAGAAGAGGATTCTTCCAAGGACCACTATCCTTCTGAGGAGAAGAAATCAACTGTGATGACCAAGTCCAAGAGAAAGAACTTGATCAGGAAGAGCAAAAGGAAAGCAAAGAAGGCTCAAGAAATCAAGGCTACTTTTGATGCTAAGCAGAAACAAGTGTTTATCTCTGCAGGTTTCAAAGTAGTAAGGACTGAAGACATCAACCAAGACTCCTCAGCTAAGAGTCCTGGTTCATGTTCAAATCATCTCAGTGCAAAGAAGAAGACTGAGTTGCTGTGTACCACTGCTGCACAGCCTGGACCATCAAACTCCAAGAACAGTTCACAGCCCAAAAGAACTGTCTCAGCATCTACCAAGATGAAGGTGGAGAAGGGATGTGACCAAAGCCAGTCTTGCTCTCAAAAGGAGACTCCTTTGAAGAAGAAAATGTTATGTGTCATGTGTGAAAGTACTTCTCACATTGCTAAGGATTGCCCATACAATCCTAAAAGTACCATCCACATGACCAATACAAAGACTTCAAAGAGTCTCAAGAAGTCTCAAACTTCGGAAGGAAAGTCTGTTTCCTTCGGAAGCTCCAAATCAAAGAAGAAGGTAAATGGAAAATTACCTTCGGAAGCAAAGTTGGTCTCGGAAGAAAGGAGTTCTTCCGAAGCACTGAAGTCTGCTGCAGTGACTGTAGATTCTTCCGAAGGTTCAGTCATCAAAACTTGTGAAGTTCCAAAAGCTTCTAAGGTTTTGAAGGTCAAGTCCAAGACTCCAAAGGTGGTGTGGAAGTCTAAGAAAGACCAAATGACTGAGGTTTCTCCATCAACAACAGCTGAAGATCCCCATAGTACAACCATAGGATCTATTACTGTAGCATTACCTTCTACTACACAATGAGCCCAAGACAAGTAAGGCTTGGGTTTCCAAATATAACTAATCATTTTCTTTGTGCAGGAACAGCTCAAGACAAACAGGAATGTCTGGATAATTGACAGTGGCTGTTCCAGGCACATGACAGGCAATAGGTCTCTACTCCATAATTTTGAGAGAATTGATGGAGGACCAGTTGCTTTTGGAGGAGATGAGGTGGTTACATTTCTGGAAGGGGCAAGGTCACAAATGGTAAGCTCAGCATTGAGAATATAAACTTTGTTAAGGAGCTTGGGTACAATCTTCTGAGTGTATCCCAATTTTGTGATCAGAGTCATAACATGCTCTTTACTGAGCATGAGTGCATTGTTCTCAAGCCTGGAGTGGTCATTCCTCATGAGCATATCCTGCTCAGAGCCCCCAGGAAAGGGAACATGTACAAGATGGATTTGCAAGAAACATCTCCCTCTGGAGAAGTTTCATGCTTTCTATCTAAAGCAAATAGTGATGAGTCTTTCCTATGGCATAAAAGAATGTGCCATGTAAACTTTAAGAACATGAATAAATTAATTAAACATGATCTGGTAACTGGAATGCCAAAGAAAGAGTTTACAAGTGATGATCATTGTGTTGCATGCCTGAAAGGGAAGCAACACAAGGTATCTCACAAGCCTAAGGAAAAGAACTCCATCACTACTCCCCTACACTTGTTACATATGGATCTCTTTGGCCCCACCAGTGTAATGAGTTTAGGAAGGACCTCTTATTGTTTGGTGATCACAGATGATTTTACAAGATTCACTTGGGTCGTTTTCCTTAGAACTAAGGATGAAACCCCTGAGATTCTGAAGAATTTCATCTTAAAAGTTGAGAATCAATGTGATCACAAGGTCAAAACCATAAGATGTGATCAAGGAACTGAATTCAAGAACCAAATCCTTGATACATTTTGTGATGAAAAAGGTATTACAAGACAATATAGAGGACTCCTCAGCAAAACGGAGTTGCTGAGAGGAGAAACAGGACACTTATTGAAGCTGCAAGAACTATGTTGTCTGACTCTAAACTGCCTATCACCTTCTGGGCAGAGGCAGTTAATACTGCTTGCTATGTGCAAAACAGAGTTTTAGTAGTTAAGACACATGGTAAGACTCCTTATGAACTTTGGCACAAAAGGAAACCTTTCATTGGTTTTCTCAGGTCATTTGGATGTCCCTGCACCATCTTGAATACCAAAGATCAAATTGCCAAGTTTGCTGAGAAATCAGACGATGGACACTTCATTGGATACTCTTCCCAAGCTAAAGCTTATAGAGTATACAATCTCAAAACTAGAATTATTGAGGAGTCAGCCAATGTGACTTTCAATGAGCATACACCCTGTGTGGCTGGTTCTGGTCCGGATTGGCTGTTTGATCTTGATTTAGTTACCAACTGTTTTAACAAATCTTGTAAGCATGTTTCAGGATCTGCAGAAAATCTAAATACAGGTGATCCTGATCCAAGATTTGAGCTAGGAAGACCCTCAACTCATACATCTTCAGCTCCAGTTGGAACTACTTCAGCAAATGAGGTTTCTATCAGCACAACAATGACAAATTCAGCTGATACATCTGGTATGCCTTCAAATTCCAGCTCAGAGGCTTTTCAACCAGATAAAGACACCTCACTGTTAGAAGACAACAATGGTGATGGTGATAGTGATCAGGAATTTATTGATGCTAATAACCATACCATAGATGACAACATCAATGATGTCACACACTCATTGGATCAAGTTAGAGGTTGTTTGGCAGCCTCTTAATCAGCCTCTTAATGGTTCAGATGTCTGAATGGTTCAGCACTTAATGGTTCAGACTGTTTGTTTCGTGAGCACATGTCTGAAAGGTTAAGAGATTTACCTCTGAATGGTTAAGCATTATATTGATGCTGAATGGTTAAGAGGTCTAATGCTGAATGGTTAAGACTTATTATCTGAATTGGTCAGACATTTGTCTTTGAATAGTTAAATTATATACTAGCTCTTAATGGTTCAGACCTTTTAATGATTCAGCACTTAATGATTCAGACCTCTTATTGGTTCAGCACTTAATCATTCAGATGTTGCCAAACAGCCCCTTAATCTTGATAAGTGTGATAATGTGGAGGGTGAATCTTCCAGACCAGATCTAAATTTCTCAAATTTGGATCTTTCTCAGCAACTTGCTGTGATCCCTCAGCTAAGGATCCACAAGTCTCATCCCACCACAAACATCATTGGAGATGTTGTCACAGGGGTAAGAACAAGAGGACAAACCCATGAAGCAAATGTTTGTCTTCACTCTTGTTTCTTATCTCAGATAGAGCCCAAGAAAATTGATGAAGCTCTAAAGGATGGAAGTTGGGTTGAATCTATGCAACAAGAGCTGCTTCAATTCAAAAGGCAAAAAGTTTGGAACCTTTGTCCTCTTCCTCATGGGAAGACTATCATTGGAACCAAATGGGGTTTTAGGAATAAAAAGGATGATAGAGGAATCATCATCAAGAACAAGGCAAGGCTAGTTGTTCAAGGATACACACAAGAAGAAGGGATTGACTACACTGATGTCTTTGCTTTTGTAGCAAGACTAGAAGCTGTTAGGATATTCCTGGCATTTGCTGCATCCAAGAACTTCAAGGTCTACCAACTTGATGTAAAGTGTGCTTTCTTATATGGAGTGATTGATGAAGAGGTTTATGTCAAACAGCCACCTGGTTTTGTAGACCCTGATCATCCTGATTATGTCTGCAAGCTTGACAAAGCTCTTTATGGGCTGCATCAGGCACCCAGGAAGTGGTATGAGACACTATCTGAGTATCTTTGTAAACATGGATACAGGAGAGGTACTATAGATGGAACTCTCTTCATCAAAGGACAGGGAAATGACTTATTGCTGGTTCAAGTATATGTAGATGACATCATCTTTGGTTCAACTAATCCAAAGCTCTGCAAAGACTTTGAGAAGCTGATGAAAGACAGATTTGAAATGAGTTCAATGGGAGAACTCAATTTCTTTCTGGGAATTCAAGTGAAGCAGGTTGAAGATGGCATCTTCATAAGTCAGTCAAAGTATGTTCAAGACATACTCAAGAGGTTCAACATGACTGATTGTAAGATTGCTAAGACACCCATAGCCAGAAACCACTCCCTTGGTCCTGATCTTGAGGGGGAGTGTGTAGATGAACACTATACAGGGCTATGATTGGGTCTCTTATGTATCTTACAGCTAGCAGGCCTGATATCATGTTTGCTACATGTATTTGTGCAAGATATCAAGCCAACCCTAAGATGTCTCACTTAATCACTGTGAAAAGGATTTTAAGATACCTCAAAGGTGCTTCAACACTTGGTCTATGGTATCCAAAGAATCCTAATTTCAATCTGTATGCCTATACAGATAGTGATTATGGTGGTTGCAACATGACTGCAAAGTCTACATCTGGGGGATGTCAATTCCTTGGTGGAAGGGTTGTCTCATGGCAATGCAAGAAACAATCCTGTGTGTCTGCATCAACTGCTGAGGCTGAATACATTGCTGCTGCAAGCTGCTGTGCTCAAGTGCTTTGGATTCAAAATCAGATGCTGGACTATGGATTTAACTTCAAAGAGACTCCTATCCACATAGACAACAATAGTGCTATCTCTATCACTGAGAACCCTGTGCAGCACTCAAGGACCAAACACATCAACATCAGGTATCATTTAATAAGAGATAACTATGAAAAGGGATTAATTAAACTAGTCAAAGTTCATACAGATGAACAATATGCTGATCTGTTCACAAAAGCTTTTGATGAACAGAGATTTAAGTATCTGATATCAGCTATTGGGATGATTAACTTTGAGTAGACTTTTTCTTAAAACTAATTCTAATTATTTCTTCTTAAAATATGTGTGTCCTAAGTTGTCTAGTTCATCACTTTCATAAGCTCATGTTTTCTTTGGATGTAAAATTCTTTTTGAAGACTTTCCTTAGATTCTTGAAAATTTTCTGATACTTCGGAAGATAAATTTTTATCTTCGGAAGAAAAACATGTCTTCAAAATAAATAACTGTCTAAGAGATTTTACCTTCGGAAGAAGTCAAAATTCATCTTCCGAAGCTTAAAATTCTTATCTCAGACACTTATTTATTTTTAAGGACCTTTTCCTTCCGAAGCAAAATTAACCTTCGGAAGCTTTGTTCATTCTTATACAAAGCATCCAAGGGTTTATTTCTCTTCCGAAGCATAAATTTTCAAGACTCTCAGGAAAATCTTCCGAAGCCATTTTAGCTTCGGAAGCTTTTTCAATCAAAACTTCCGAAGACAAATTACCTTCGGAAGCTTTTCGAATTCCAAGAAAACTACTTTTTGAGCAAAAGTAAACTACCTTTTCAGAGGTGGGACCGACTTCCGGATTTCAAAGTTTATCCTCTTTCATTAACTTTGGTTCAAATCCCTTTTCACATAAATACCCAACGGTTCCCCCTCTTTCCCACTATCTTCCTCAATTCTACTATTCCTCTAACCTAATTCTCTAAACCGCCTTTGCTTTCTACCTTTCTTCACCCTTAAGCTTCTGAAATGGCCAACCTTAACCGCAGAAACAACCCAATTTCTCCATGCAACTTCACAGGCAACATAATCAAGTTGCTCTGTTAAGCTCTGAGAAAGATGCAAGTTTTCTCAGAGATTTGCCAATTCTTGACTCTGTCAAACTATTTCACCTCCCTGACCATTGATCCTACTCTATATGAGGATCACTTGCTTGAATTCTGGAAGACCTGCCAAGAGGTCATTATGGATGGGGAGAAGGCACTGTCTGCCACAGTGCAAGGGAGGACAATCTTCATCACTCCGGCCATCATTAACCAACATTTGCAGCTGGATGATGAAGAAGGTGAGGTGTCCTTCCCAAAGGAAGCTGTTAATCATTCCTTTGAGCAGATGGGCTATGAGGGAGATTTCTCTGTAAAGACCTTCAGGAAAGGGAAGGTCTCATCCCAGTGGAAATACCTGCTCCATGTGGTTATCCACAGCTTATCAAACAAGCATGGTGGATGGGACCAGATTCCTGAGGATCTCTCCTTTATAGTTCATGGAATGGTTCAGGGGGTCAAGTTCAGGTATTCACAATTTGTTTATACTAATTTACTTGCAAACTTAGACTCCTTAGAGTATTACATGTTTCCTAGATATGTTCAACACATTCTCAACTGTGAACTGGGCTCACAGTTGAGGGAAACAAGTAATATTCTTAAATTGGGACAGATGAAGCCCGGCATCTTTAAAATAATGAAGAAGCCAACTGTAGGCTTCTAGGGGTAGAAACAGCCCTAGTCCCAAAAATGTTAGAGCTCATTGCTCAAGGTGACAACCTAGCAACACAAGCTAGTGTTGAACCCACACCTCTTTTATCCTTACCCCTAAAAAGACCAGAAATCACCCTCACCTACCAAAGAAAATCCAAACGAACCCCTGCTCAGGCTATTGAGTCTGTGCAGGCCCCCATATACTCAACCTTACAGGAAGAAGTGGACACTAGAGCTCCCACTTCTCCTGAGGAGCAAACCACTCCCATTACTTCACCTATCAGGGCTGAGGTTCCTCATGCTCACCCTGATGAGCTCACTAGCCCAACAGCCTTAAGCCTTCACTCTGAGTCTCAACACTCAAGTGAACAACCTTCAGGGGACAGCTACCATCCCCAGCCTTTGGATCTCAACCAACCAATTCCCAACCTATCCTTCTATACTGATGAAGACTTAGGATTCAGTGAGTACCATGAGTCTCTCTTCTCCTCCCCTACTCAAAGAGAGATGAGTACCTCTGACTCTCCTCAGTCTATCCCACATCAGTCACCTATTACTGAGGTGGACACTTCTGAACCTGTTCAGGATGTCCATATGGAAGAGGCTCTCACTTTTGAAAGTGATTACATCATTAAGACCTCAACCATGGCAACTCAGCCCACTGGCATCTCAACTGAGGCTGCCAGTGAGCAGAGGAAAACCAGCAGCCAAGAAACTCAAGCTGGTGGTGAGAGAGAGGACTTTGGTCCAATCATCTCATCCCCCAATGATTCTTCTGATGAAGATGAGGGGAATTTGAGACTAAAGGTGCAGAAATTGTCAAAAACATGCACCTATTTAGTCTCTAAGGTTAGTCACTTGGAATCTCAGGTGACTACCTTACAAAACAGGGTCAATGATCAGCAACTTCAGATTTCATATCTGCAGGAAAAACTAGCTGGGAGACCTTTAAGAAGAGCTCAACCAGGAACACAAGAACCTGTGGAAGTGATTGACTTATCCTCCAGCTCACCTATGCAAGTGGGTGATGCTACCAAAAAGGGGGAGAAAGTTATTACAACCACAGAACCTGGGAGTTCTTCAAGGAGAATGGACATAGAGGACTCACCATCCTCACTTGCTGTTGTGCATTCTCAGCAACTTCCTCAAGTTCACATTAATGTGGACTCTATAGACTCACTCATCAGGAGTCTCTTTGAGGAAGGTATACCAAGGGCTGTCTCATCTCCACCACAAGGAACTGGCAACTACATCATAAGGTGGAGGTATGATGATGACAGAAGAGCCCTTATACTTCACAGAGTTCAAGGCCAACAAGAAGTTTTTCAATTCCAAAGCCTGAGCTTCTATGAAAGACTGGATTTAGTCAACATGCCACTTGTCAATCCAAGCAATTCAAGACAAGCTGACAGGCTGGCTCAAAGAATCCAAGACAGGATCCTTGCAGAGTTCTCTCTAAGAAGGAGACTTAGGCAATCAGGCAATGTCATCGGTCAACTGGATGTTGAGGTGGACCCTAAGATTAGTTTCATAGGGGAAACCTTGACTGAAGGCCTAGTGGCAGAACCTGAGACCCCTGTCTCATCATCAACAACTGCTGCAGAGGTCCAAACTCCAACTGAGACACCTGCTGGTGAAGGTGTTTCTCAGCCTCTCTCTGGCCAGAGCATGGAAGCTACTCCAAGCAATGAAGGCCAAGCCTCAATCCACCCTGAGTCACAAAGGTCTGTTGGTGACAAAGGGAAAAGGATAATGACTCCTGAGGAAATTGAGGAGGAAGAGAGAGAGAGGAAAAGGAGACTAAGGGGAGAAAGTTCTTCTGGGTCATCTAGCTTCATGCAAGCTGCAATCAGGGCTGCTCCCAGACCAAATACTCAAGATGATGAGTTAAGGGCAGTCAGGATTACCTACTTACAGACCAGGAACTATGATATTGATGAAATCATCTCCCTCCCCTTAGAAGAGTTAAATGAACTGGCTGACATGGAAGTGTCAAGAGAGATGAAGGAGAAAGAGGATGCAAGGTTACTTCTCCAATTCAAAAGAGAAGAGACAGAAAAGACTTTACAAGCATGCTCCCACTCTCTCACCAGTTCAAGAAAGTCCTGCACAGGAAGATGTGGCTCCACAAGAACCTCAGGTAGATAAAGAAGAAGATAGGATCAAGATGATCAACTACCTGAGTGCCACAGGCTTCTATCAGGCAGATGCACTTCTTCCCCTGTCCTATGACTTCATTGAGTTCGAGTACCTAAAGCAACTTGAGCTTGAGCTAGTCAAAGAAAGAAAAACAACCAAAAGGAAGCTAAGGGAAGAAGCTGCAAAGTCAAGAGCCACCATTCAAAAGAATGCAAAGAAGTCTGTTGACAGACAAAGAATGATGAGCTTCTTGAAGCTATATGGATTCTCCGGAAGGAGACTTGGCTCCATGTCTTATCCACTATGGATGAGCATATAAGGGTGATCAAGCAGAAGATTAAAAGTGGAGAACTGATTGACTTGCACTCTCTTCCAAGTCAAGTCCCACCTGAAGTGGAGGTCAAGTTTGAACAACCAGAGACACCTCAACCAGCACCTCCAGCTGAGCCTCAGCAAGCTTCATCTTCTGATCCAAGGCAGGTCAAACTCCCTCTCCTTCTGAACCTGTGAGGGAGGAACACCCAACTGAGAAAGACACTAATGATCAACATGGTGCTGCAGACCAGTCTTCTCGGTTAAAGTCATCTAAGAGGAAGAAGAGGATGGCTTCTAAACCAAAGACTAAGAAGAAGAAGCCAAAGTCATCTACCTCTGCACCTCAGGCTGAATCAGATCAACCTGAGGAAGTGCATGATGAGGCAGCCCAATCAACTCCTATGCAAGTGGCTCCTCTAACAACTGAGACACCCATCTTGTCCTGGACTTACTCTACTAATCCAGAAAGATGGCATGTTATCAGAGATCAAGGTGTTGAGAATGTCTACTCCTGGCAAGACATAATCAACTTACCTCTGCATGATCTCTTTGAGATGAGAAGATACTATGAGAGTCTTGATGATCCTGACCATCTAATGAAGAAAGGAATGGTCTTGATTGTACTGAAGACTACCAACATTTGAAGATCTTCTAAGTGTTTTGGTAGCATCAGCCTAGGGGGAGTTTGTAAGGATTCCTTAAGTCTGATGCAACCCAAAACATCCAAAGTGTCTCAGCAACATGCACTAAGTACTGAAGTGAAGAATGCTTCGGAAGTTTTACACAATGCATTAGAAAATACTCTAAGTGTAAAATCTTCCGAAGCCAAGACCAATATCTTCCGAAGCCAAACATGAAGTCTTCCGAAGCTTCAGAGACAAAGTCTTTCGAAGCTTCAACCTATGAAGACAGATTTCTTCCGAATACTTTTAGTACACATGCTTTATCTGATGTACTGTTCCATAAAGCACCTTTTCCGCTGCATCTCTGTAAAGTCACCAACTTACATGAGTTGGTGAAAAGGTCCATGCTTTTGGTAACTGTACATTGAGGTCTTGAGTCTGTAACTTTCCACTTTATGTACTTTATCCTTTTTATAATGTATAAGGATGTGAGCTATGGCATGTCATAGTCACAAGGTCAAAAGGCAGATATGCCTTTTGATCCTACAATTGATTTTGTTAGTGTCTAGTCAATTGTATCCAGCTGGCTTTCAAAGTATAGCCGGCTGTAGGTTGTAGTATAAGTATTTCAAGTTCTTGTATCTTTCTTTATGCTTTGTAACACTTGTAAAAGAACTTGAGAAAGCAATATACTGCCTCCTTGAAACCCATACTCTCTTGTTCTGTCTCTTGCTTTACTTGTGTTCTTTGTATCACTTTGGTTAACCCAGTTCACTGTTTGATTAAAGTTTAGTTAATCTCCTCATTGTGTTGTTGTGTTGTAATTGTGTTAAAGCCCTTAAACGGTCCTGCATATAGAAATTACACAACTTAATAATAATTAGAGAAATGAATTCCAATGTAATTACAGTTCTAGAACCTCTTGAACTATAAACAAGTAAATAGGAGTCTTCTCTTTTACATCAAAATATTATATGAGAAAATTTGCTTATAGATTATAAAAGCAGTCATAAACATGTATAAACCTAAACCCTCTCATCCTAAGGAGAGGATTCAATTGAAATTTCCATTTTCAAACATCCATAAAAAGTGTAGGAATTAATAAGAGAAAAAAAAACAACATAAAAGATCAGATTCACATACAAAACTTTTAGATTCTATGATCCTATATCTTTTGAGGGAAATAATGGAGCTATCAAGGTTGTCAAATGATTACATCAAATTGAAGAAATACAAGAGTTTAGAGAATGCACTATGGAAAATAAAATTAGATTTATGGTGCATATTTTAAATGAAAAAGTTTTGTATCGGCGGAATGTGATTCTCCAGACCAAACAAAATAAATATGCAAGGAGAATCAAGCACAAACAAATTTTCTCTCTTAATGAAATGGGCAAAACTGAAAGAGAATTCTTAAAATTAAAACTAAAGAATCTAACACATAAGGAGTAAGTTACAAAATTTAACGAGATGTCTCGTCTAGTAGCACACCTAGTGACTCTTGAAGAAGTGAGGATTAATAAATTATTCTAGACTCTGTCTTCTAAAATACAGACTTTTATTAGATCCTTAAATCCCAGGATTTATGTTGATGTAATAGAAGTAGGTGGGGTGATGGTAATGCAACTAGCCAGACGTAAAGAAGAAACCATAGGGAAAAATGAGAAATGGAATAAAATTTTAAGGAAAGAAATTCAAAGAACAAGAAAAGAGATTTAGAACCATAAATAAAAAAGAGAAATATCTACTAGAAAACCTCGTTGGATGTAAAATATATGGAAAAATGAACGAGGAAAATGAAGGTTTAGCCTGCAATCATTGTAAAAAACCAGGGCACCCTTCGTTCAACTATCCCGAAAGAAGAACTTTCTACGAGTGGACCATAACATTTGTTCTTACGGTCTATGATATTTTCATAGTTTAAGAAATCATCTAGGGTATTAATTGTGGCTATGACTCACCTAAATTACAGCTTACTGACTGTAACCCTCTTAGCCTTACGGTCCGTAATATCAATCTATGTAGGCTATACATGAAAACTTAAAATCAAGCCATTCTTCACAAAGCTTAAAATATTTAAACTCTTTTAAGAGTCATAATGGGGATATTTACAAGCTCAGATTAGTCTAGGAGCGTCCAAGAAACATGGGGTAAGGTTTATTTTAGTTTAAGTTTGTTTAAATTAACGTTTTACTTAAAATCACTAGTAATTAGCTAGGCATATCATATTGTATAGGCCCTTTTAAATCTATAGTATAAGATATAATAGATCAACATCATACAAGAATACTCCATATCCCATTGGAGTTAACAGTGTCAAGATACATAAACTTTAAATGATAAATCTTGTGTTATTCTTTCTATATGTGACATTTATGCTTTATACATTGATTATAATGATATCGTTATATTTATTGTGTGGTCTCGGTGGTTAGTTTGACTAATGGTAGAATGCCTTAGCTGTATAATGGGTAAGATAAGAGGTAGACTGCACTGCCAATCAATGAACATAAAATATGAATATGTATAATGTTAAAATATCTTTATTAGCTCAATAATATTTTCGGTTGACGTATGTTTCATCTTACATGATGTATCTCAGTTTAACCCTTAGGTAGATGCAAGATATTTTAGAATATCATAAGACAAGCTTATTTGGAAGTTTTAAATTGCATAAACCATATTTTGTTGTGAGGACTTGAAGTTTTAATAGAAAAGTTTATTATACATTTCCGCTATCAAGTTGCTATCAATCCTTCACGAAGTAAGCCCTATCTTGATGGGGTGCGATATTATGTGAAGATGTTTATGTATAACTGTAAGTTTTAAAGAAAGGCTGGTGCACATAAAACAACCTAAGTGCTTCCTGCATGCATGCACTTGGTACAAAGTAGAAGTTGCTTCGGAAGTTTTACACTCTGTACAGAAAATATTCTAAGTGTAAAATCTTCCAAAGCCAAGACCAAAATCTTTCGAAGCCAAAGATGAAGTCTTCTGAAGCTTCAAAGACAAAGTCTTACGAAGCCAATAAAGAGAAGACATATTTCTTCCAAATACAAAGAAGAATATGCTTTTCTTGGATGTACTTTTGCATAAAGCTAACAAACTTTCCATTGCAACTCTAAAGTCTCACCAACTAATACAAGTTGGTGAAAAGGTCCATGTTTTTACAACTGTAACTGTACATTGAGGTCATGAGTCTGTAACTTTTTACTTTATGTACTTTTATCATTTTTATAATATATTAGGAAGTGAGCTATGTCATGTCATAGTCACTAGTTAAAAGGCAATCTGCCTTTTGACATTACATTGATTTTGTTATCTAGATTAGTATTTCTAGATGGCTTTCAAAGTATGGCTGGCTATAGGATTATAGTATAAAGTATTTCAGGTCCTTGTATATTTTCTTAATGCTTTGTAACACTTGTAAAAGAACTTGAGAAGCGGTATACTTTATCCTTGAAAACCATATTCATATGTTATTGCTCTTAGTTCTGTCTTATTGTTTGCTTGTGTTCTTAGTATGATATTATTGTCTCGGTTTCCTATTTGATCTGTTAAGTGTTTTAAACTCTCTCCTTATTATGAGACTAATTGTATTGAACATCTCTTAAACGGCCCTGCAATAACTTTACAAAAGAAGTAAGTAAAGCAATGATCACTTTCTTTAATTCTACACTTAAAACTTTCTAGTGAGAATTCTCCTCAAACAAGAGATGAGATGGCTTACATACAGAAGGCTCTTTATTATATGTTGCTTTACATGCTTAATGGTGTGCACTAGGTCTGATATATGCTATGCACTAAGATTGGTAAGTCGATATTTTGCTAATCCATTCAAGAAACATTGGGAGGCACTAGAGTAGATACGTAGGTAGATGTTGATTTTGCTGAGGATCAAGATAGAGGAAGATCCATAACTGATTATGCTTTTATTATGTTTGGAAGTTCATAAGCTGGAAAGCATATATACAACATATTGTGGATTTATTTACTATAGAAGCAGAGTATGTGGCTTTAACTAAAGTTGTGGCTCTAACTAAGTCTGTTAAAGGAGGCAATATGGTTGAAAGCTTTTTTATTTATAAAATTAGGTATATAGTTGAGCAAGACTGTAGTGTTATTTGACAACTAAGATGTAGTGTAGCTGCCTAAAAACTAAGTTTATCATAAGAGATCAAAATTTTATACGAGATATGTTAATTCTAAAGAAGCTAAAAGTTCATGAAGTTAATATAACGGAGAATGCAACATATATGCTAACCAAATCGTTGGTAGGTCCGAAATATATATCTTGTTTTGAGAAGTTAAACATGGCTTAGTTTACAATCTAAGGTGAAGATTCTTAGATAGAATGTCAAAAGTCAGTTTATTAAGTCAACGAGTGATAATGTCAACTTTGATACTTGAAGGGTTGTTTTGTGTTTTTGATTCATTTAGCTATATTAAACCATTTTGTAAATTTGTTAGTAAATTCTGTTTTGTTTTTTGGAAAAATTCTTTAACTAATGTCATCTTCATCTTATGCTAAACAGTTTGCTTGTGTTATCTTCTTAATTCATTCATTATTCTTGATCAAGCGGTGTTGGAATAGAGATTTGATTCCTATTTCAATGTATCAATATTTTTTTCTTTTTTGTTCTCAAGGGCAATCTTAATTGTATAATCATACTAGATTTATACTTGATTCAACTTAGATTTTGCTTACAAGAAAATTATGTTTCTCAATTTTGCATATAATCATCTTTGTAAGCTAAATAAAGTGTGCATGTATGATAATTTAGCTAGTAGGATTTTATATGAAGTTTGATAAAGTAACCTAATCTAAAATGGATAACTAGTATTTTGTAAAAGTAATAGAATTGAAGATGTTTAATCGCGGGTCATCTTAAAATTAAGTAGTATTTGTAAAAGTAATAGAATTGAAGATGTTTAATCACGGTTCATCTTAAAATTTACTTCTTAATAGTAGAACATACGACTATAAGTAATGTTTTTTAATCAGTTCTTGTATACTAAACTATAAATTCTAGTGACTGAGGTCAGCTGACCCTATTCACCCTCTCTTGGTCCCGTCGGTTTTTAAAATATTTTAATGAACTTGGAACGTGTTAAGTGGCACATGGTGGATAAATATAGGCAATGTATTTTTTTTCAAATAAAAGTATTTCATTTTGATTCGTCTATTTGACTCTATATCTCAATATTGAATTTTTTGAGGTATAAATTTTTTTTAATTGAAACCGCCGCTACGCACGGATGTAACCAAGTCAATTGGGTACACATGTCATATATATGTGTATGGACATATGAGGATACTCAAACCTTGGCACGGATGGATCAAAGAAGCGGTTAAAACTTAGGTTGATATCACTAGCTATCTTCTACAAGCCATAAAGTACTATTGAGAAGGAAAGTCGATCTATTTACACAACTGTAAAACTCTCCTAACCTTTATATTCATACATTGATTTTGATTTGATAGTTGATTTTAGCATTTGAGTAAAATCAAACGATGGATCCCTATGATTCACTATACCATTTTCTTTATTAATCTTTCCAACAAGAGTAGTTAACAAATTTATCCATTTCCTACGCAAAGTAAATAAAGATACGTTAGTGTATAAAGTAGTTTACCATAAGTGATGCAGTCGGAAACAGAGAGATAGATAATTGACCTGTTGATTCAATGACAATACCAGGAACAATTCTTCTAACTATCGTTGATTCACAAAGAATACCGATAATCAGGGTTTACACTCTTACACGCACAGTGATAGAGAGAGAAACAAATTTTTATAAACTTCAATAATATTTATCCCATCTCTTACAATCATATAAAGAAACAAAACCAAATTCGAATGGGCCACAAAACATAAACGGGCCGAAAACTGGGCCAAAAACAAAGTCCAACAAAATGTAAAAATAAGACAAAAATTGAAATAACTCCTAAAATAAGCCGTTTTTGGGCCGAAACGATGACCCAAACCGCCTAAGGCCGTTTGTGAAAACATGCTCCTCGGTCCAACGGTCGTTTTGATTGGTCGCGGGCCCAAAATAGAGACTTCTAGCCCAAGTTAGGGCCATTTCAGTGAAGCCCCCTTGGATAAGCGATCTTGGGCCTCCAAAAAGGCTAAAGCTTGCTCATCCACACTTGGGCCCGCATCAATAAGTGTTTAATACATTTTACAATTTACATAAGCATAAAAGAATTCAAACGATACTGTATGGTCGTAAGAATGAACGATAAAGAGATGTTAGCTTTGGCTAAAGATTCATATGTGATCCACGTTTCTAAAAACAAATTTCACTTCTCAACAGTAAACTAATTGCTGCTAATGTCTTACTTTTCAACGACAACTTAGTTGTTGGTGGTACTTAGTTGCAACTAATTGATGGTTGCCACAAACACTGAGTTGTAACTGATGGAAGGTTGCTATTGACGTGGAGTTGTAACTGAAGATTTGTTGCTACTGTAGTTGTTGTTGGCCCGGTAGTTTAGTTTTCACTACTAGCCTTGACAATGACAGTTAGATGCTACTAGTGCTTTAGTTATTAATAATGGTGAAGATGCAGTTAATCATAGCTCCCCTTGATGATCAACAACTTACTTTAAATATACCGACTCCATCCTTATAAACCACTTTAAAATTTGTTTACTCACTAAGGCTGTGTTTGAAAGGGGCTGACAGGCAACCGGTCAACGCGTTTGATATTCCGGACTTGGCGACTGACCCCGTCGCAAGGGGCTGATCGAGACCCTAAAATCCTCTTTACTAACCAAAACCCTCGGCCTTCTCCTCTTCACCGGTCCCCTCCACCCGCTTCCCCTCCGCCGCACTCCTTTTCACAGACACCCTCCCTCCGCCACTTCTCTTCACCGGCGCCCTCCCTCCGTCGCGCTTCTCTTCACCGACGCCCTCCCTCCGCCGCTCCTCTTCACCAGCGCCCTTCCTCTGGCGCCCTCCCTTCTGAAGCTGTTGAAGAAGAGAATCAAAAGCTGTTGCAGAAGGTAAACTCTTTTTAAGTTTTTCCTTCTTTTGAAGGTGTAATATTGTTCTTGTTTTGACAATTTGCTATATTGAAAGTGATTGATTTTATAGTTATTGAAATCAAATTTCATTTTAGTTGTATGATTAGAAATTTTGTTTTTGTTCTTGAAGTTGTTCTTGTCCTAAATTGAAATCGGATTTGATATTAGTTGGGGTTACATGAGTTTTTGAAATCAGATTTGATGTTGCCTATATGGGTTTTTGAAATCAGATTTGATAATGTGTTCTTAAAATCAGATTTGATTGCTTATATGGGTTCTTGAAATCAGAATTGATATCAGTTATATGTGTTCTTGAAATCAGATTTGATATTGCTTATATGGGTTCTTGAAATCATATATAATATTGCTTATATGAGTTCATGAAATTAGTTTTGATATTAGTTCTTGATTTTATACTTGTATCTAGGTGTTAGGGACTGTGTACGTACAGAGTACTAACTGATTCTGCGTTTATACCGGATCAAATAGTGCGGAATCCTATTTGATTGGCGATCCAATCAGTGAGAACGATTACCCGATCGATATAAGATTGAACTAAATGTGAAGAACGAGTAGGAATCGATCAGGAACGAACTATGAACTTGGACAGGCTGTTTGGAACGTTCTGGACGGCTAGGGTTTATGTGTATTCGCGATATCTCTTCAAGTGCTTTTTTTTTCACGAATTAGGTGGTATTTATAGGTTAGAGTTTTTCATTCGTACGACCGAACCATTCGCATGGTTCAGTCGTGCGACTGAATCATGCGATTGAGTCATACGCACGACTGAGGTTCAGTCGTGAGACTGAGTCAATCTGATGTCTCAATGGTATGACTGATCCAGTCTCCTGGTTCAGTCGTGCGACTTGTCACACCCCAACCTTGACGGCGGAAACGTCGAGGAGTGAGAGTTAAGATCGTTCACAGCCACATAACGCTATTAATAACCCAAATATATATTAAACATAAGTTCCAATTGTACCATTACAATCATAAGTCTCAAAAAAATTAAAAGCATAACATAAAATGCAACATGTCATTCTTATTTCATTTATTTATCTAGGTCCATTCCTAGATGTGCAAGCTTCAATGAGTAGAAATCAAACTTGAGTATTTCCTGAAACATGTTAAAAATAAAAATGTCAACAATAATGTTGGTGAGATTTCCATAGTTTGAAAATACATAGATATATAAAAGATGGCAATCCATGTTATAAGTTAGAGAGCAAAGTAACTAGGGATGTAAGACAGAATGCACAATCAAACCTTGACAAAGTTTTACAAGTCTCAAACGTTTACAAGCATATACGATTAGCTAAGTGTACTTAGATAAACCAAGCAGGCTTGTCAGGCCCATAGATCTATGACGTCGCCAGGCTAGCAATAGTTAATGATTGTACATATATTCGACATTACATGGTAGCTACAAAGATCAACTAACCATAACATACAAGTGAATTGCCATAAGTTTACAAGCATCAAACGTGTTTACAAGTGCAATGTTTATAAGGTAACATGTTTCACCCCAAAGTGTAAAAATATGCAAAAAGGGGTATAGAAATACTCATTTGATCAATAAGTATATTATTGATGATTAATAAGAAATATAATATTCGTCGTTCCAACGTAAACCGTCACAATGCACCTAGAATATATATATTTACAAGATTATTACGTTTTATAATAAGTTTAACGGTTAAACGAGAACTAGGGTTTCAAGGGAAAATTGGGATTCTTTGATATATATATTTAACAACAAAAATACTTTTGTTTTTGTAAAAGAATTACATTGATTTAATAATTTGTCATAAAGACATAAACTTTGAATCGTTTGATATAGTTAACAAAACAAAATATAGAGTGCAGGTATTTTTTTATATTTTTATTTGTGGAAAGAATTATAAATCTTAAACAATAAAGTGTGAACCCATAGTAATTTTTAATGATTTAAGTCATTATTTTAAGTTTTCTTTATATTAATTAACCAAATATAATCCTTGTTTTATAAAATTTTAAATTTATTTTAAAAAATTTACAGAAACATGTTAAAGTGATTAAAAATAAGTAAAGTTTATTAAATTATTTTTAATAATTTTTCAAAATTTTTTATATTTTTTTTAAGGCTGAAAACCCCAAAAAGAAAAATGTGAGGTTGCCCGGGTTCGAACCCGGGACCTCCAGAATGACATGGGAACGTTTTACCATTAGGCTGGGTAGCCTATGCCTGACAACCCCCAACTCCTAAGAACCCTAGATTCGTTTGGATTCAAATTGAACCCTAAATCGATGTTGTTAGTCAAATTAATGTTAGGGCTTTGATTCCCCATGTGAGATCGAATACTATGGTATGTAAAACTTACGTGATTAGTATCGAATTTGGGGAGATAAGATGAAGAATAGGTCGCGACTACCGTGGCGATTGATCGATGTTCAAATGATGATATTAATCCAATTCGTTGCACAGGAAGCTTCTATAGAACTCAAGGATGGAAGCCCTCTGTAAATTTCGTGTTTGGAAACTTTGAAGGTGGTGTTCGATTAACGATGGTTTCACAATAAAATCGGTATACAAATGAGAGAGTTGTGTGTTTCTTAGATGAAATTGCAAATAGAGATACGTTAGAGATGATTAACCGATTGACCAGGTTCAGTTAATTGGGTAATTACTATGATTTGTACGTTGAACGGTTATGAAGTAAATTGAGGTTCGGTTTCGAGTGATTTTTTTGATAATACAGGCGTTTCAAATTGATTAATCAGCGGTTTCAGGTTCGATTCGTGTGTTAGATTCAATTTGAGACGGTTTGGTGATTAATTAGAGGGTGGCCGGAAGGCTACCGGCGGTTGGCCGGTTCCCTGGCCGGAAAAACGCGAAAGGGAAAAGGGGGGTGGGGTTTGGGATTTACAAATTACATATTTAGTCCCTTCAGTTTGGTTTTATTTAATTTATGTTCAAAGCTACAATTAAAGTTTATTAATTTGACAAAACATCCCCTTAACTTCCTTGATTTAAGTTTGGTCTCATTTACAACTTATTACTTGTATAAGTTTTATTAGTTATTATTTTTATTATTATTATTATTAATATTATTCTTAATAACATAATTATTGTTTTTACAAAAAAAATAATATTATTATCATAGTTATTATGATTGTTATTTATTTTAAAATATATTAGAAATGTTTATTATGTTCAATTTAATAAATAAGCTATAATCTTTTTTTACATTAAAGAATTAAAGACTAACTAAGAGATAAACACAAATAGCCCAAATGTTTCATAAAAAGCATTAGCTTAGTCCTTACAAGAATAAACGAGGTTAACTATTTGATAACCAAAAATGCATGATGTTACACTCTCCCCAATTTAAAAGAATTTCGTCCCGAAATTAAGAATGAAAGTAAGCGAACAAATGCGGGTATCTCTCCTTCATATGGTCCTCACGCTCCCAAGTGAACTCAGCTCCACGTTTGTTTTCCCAACGGACTTTAATGATAGGTGTGGTAGTTGTTCGGGTCTTCTTCAGGATTCGATCCATAATCCCAACAGGCTTCTCAACGAAATGCAATGACTCATCTATTTGAATTTCCTCTAGTGGAACATGTAAATTTTCATCAGCCAGACATTTCCTCAAGTTTGAGACATGAAAGACAGGATGAACTCCGCTAAGTTCAGAAGGTAGCTCCAGTTTGTAAGCCACTTTCCCAATTCTTTTCAGAATTTTGAAAGGTCCTACAAATCTTGGAGCTAGTTTACCATTCTTCCCAAAGCGAACAACACCTTTCCACGGTGAAACCTTAAGAAGAACCATGTCGCCAACTTGGAACTCCAATGGTTTACGACGCTTATCAGCGTAACTCTTTTGTCGACTTCTAGCCACTTCAAGGTTCTTGCGGATTGTAGAGACTTTATCAGTCGTTTCTTGTATGAGTTCAGGAACAGTGATGAAGTTTTCACCAATGTCGGTCCAGTAGATCGGTGATCGGCATTTACGACCATAGAGTGCTTCCAATGGTTCCATCTTGATGCTTGAGTGATAACTATTGTTATACGAAAATTCCGCGAGCGGTAAATGCGTATCCTAATCACCACCAAAGTCAAGGACACATAGACGCAGCAGATCCTCAAGGGTTTGGATTGTTCGTTCGGTTTGACCATCGGTTTGAGGATGGTAAGCCGTAGTTAAATCCAATTGAGTACCCAAGAGTTCTTGCATCGAAGACCAAAAGTGTGAAGTGAAACGAGCATCTCGATCGGAAATGATGTGTAAAGGCATGCCATGACGACTCACAATTTCGTCAATGTAGATTCGTGCCAGCCTTGAAACCTTGTATGTATCCCGTATGGGTATGAAATGTGCTGTCTTGGTCAAGCGGTCAACAATGACCCATATACTATCATGACCACGAGGTGTACGAGGTAACTTGGTTATGAAATCCATGGATATATGTTCCCATTTCCACATAGGGATTTCAGGTTGCTCAAGTAAACAACTTGGTCGTTGATGCTCGGCCTTGACTCTTGCACATGTGAGACACTTGGAAACATAAGACGCGATATCTTTCTTCATTCCAGGCCACCAATATTGACCACGCAGGTCCATGACATCTTATCGGAGCCAGGATGAATGGAATATCGGGTTTGATGAGCTCCGTTCATAATGAAGTGTCGAAGATTATCACGATTTGGGATCCAAAGTCGATTCAAGAAATACCACATGTCGTTCGGTTTTGTCTCCAGTTGTGACTGAACATTAGACATCAAGTCTTCATCCTTCCCTTCGTCGGTTAGTGCCGCTTGTTGAGCCTCGCGAATGCATAACTCGAGGTCACTATCGATCCTTATGTTTTGGAGCATGATAGTAGCCTTGTTGACATCCACATGAATCTCGGTATCAAATTCTCCTAGCGTATCAAACCATTGCCTTCGATCTCGAATTTCTTGAAGCGAGACAGTCTTGTTGTGAACCTTGCGGCTTAGCGCGTCGGCTACAACATTCGCCTTTCCAGGGTGGTAGCGAATGTCGCAGTCGTAGTCGTTAATTAACTCGATCCAATGTCTTTGTCTCATGTTGAGATCCTTTTGGTTGAACACGTGTTGGAGACTCTTATGATCGGTGTAGACTATGCAATGCGTCCCATATAAATAGTGTCGCCAAATCTTCAATGCAAAAACCACAGCACCAAGTTCAAGATCGTGATTCGTGTAGTTCACTTCATGAACCTTCAATTGCCTCGACGCGTATGCTATAACTTTGCCTCGTTGCATGAGTACACAACCAAGACCTTGATTAGAAGCATCGCAATACACAGTGAAGTCATCATTTCCATCGGGAAGGGTGAGAATAGGAGCGTTACACAACTTGCGTTTTAATGTCTCGAAAGCCTCTTCTTGCTCGGGTCCCCATTCAAAGAGTCGATTCTTTTGGGTTAGCGCCGTTAATGGTTTAGCAATCTTCGAGAAATTCGCTATGAACCTACGGTAATATCCCGCTAAACCCAGAAAAGAACGAACCTCGGTTGGGGTTGTGGGAACACACCAATTCTTCACGGCTTCAATCTTAGAAGGATCACCGTGAATTCCTTGGCTATTCACCACATGCCCTAAGAATTGAACCTGCTCCAACCAAAATTCACACTTGGAAAACTTGGCGTATAATTGCTCCTTCTTCAAAAGTCCAAGAACTTGTCGCAAGTGCGTCTCGTGATCGATTTTTGTCTTGGAATAAATAAGGATGTCATCAATGACACGATCACGAACTTATCCAAATACGGTTTACATACTCGATTCATGAGATCCATGAACACGGCAGGCGCATTGGTCAAGGCAAAAGGCATGACCATGAACTCGTAGTGTCCATATCGAGTACGAAAAGCGGTCTTTGAAATGTCATCATCGTGGACACGTAGTTGATGATACCCAGAGCGTAGATCGGTCTTTGAGAATTGAGTTGCTCCTTGAAGTTGGTCGAAGAGATCATCGATTCGAGGAAGAGGGTATCGGTTTTTGATAGTAAGCTTGTTGAGTTCCTGGTAATCGATGCACATACGAAATGAACCATCCTTCTTCCTCACAAACAGTACAGGTGCACCCCACGGTGATGAGCTAGGACGAATGAAACCTTTATCGGTCAACTCTTGCAGTTGACTAGCTAGTTCTTGCATTTCAGACGGTGCAAGACAATAAGGTGATTTAGCCACAGGGTTTGCGCCAGGGATTAAGTCAATCATGAACTCAACTTCTCGCACGGGAGGTAACCCTTTAAGATCCTCAGGAAAAACCTCGGGAAAGTCCCGCACAACTGGAATGTCTTTCAACTCCTTACCCTTGGCTTTCGTATTAACTACATATGCCATGAAAGCCATGTAGTTTTTACTTAAGTACTTGCGGGCCTTGATGCAAGACATGAGTTTGAGTCTTTGGGATGATTTCTCCCCAAAGAACTTCAAAGTATCACCAGTTGGTAAAGGAATTCGGATACACTTCTCGAAGCATAGAATTTCCGCACGATGCTTAGCTAACCAATCCATACCAATGATAACATCAAAGCTTCCCAATTGCATAGGAATAAGGTCGACGAAAAACTCGTGTTCATTAAGGCTTAAGGTGCAATCGCGTATTACGACATCAACGACAATAGATTTTCCATCGGCGACTTCGACCGTGAAAGATCTTTCTAGGTTGACGCGCGGTCTAGAAAGTAAAGGCTCGAACTCTAGGGACACGAAACTCCTATCGGCACTCGAATCAAACAATACAGATGCATAATGATTATTTACAAGATACATACCTGTTTGGTATTAACCCATTATTGGTATGATGAACATAGATAGGAATTTCTATAAGACAAGAAACGATTAAAAGAATTTCAACGACATACCGTTCACCATATCATTGTTGGCTTGAGCTTGATTGGCGTTGATGTTGAAAGCCCTTCCACGAGCCGGTGGCACAGTTCCCGCATTGCGAGGACATTGCAGACGAATATGGCCAGGCTCGCCACAGTTATAGCAGGTTTGGTTGGTAAGCATTGCAGTGTTGTTTGGCGCACGAAGACAAGTAGCCAACAAATGACCATACTTCCCACACAACGAGCAGACTCGGCATGGAATGTTGCTCACATGATGGTACTTGCATGTGTTACACATGGGATATGGACCAACATAAGCTCTAGCCTTAGGGGCTTGATTTGCAACCACCATTTGTTTTTTAGGAGCATTGGGTGCGGTCACAGCGTAGTTGCGCGTCGGGGTGAACTTACGCTTTTTGTTTTGAGAAGATGACTCGGCCTTTACCTCCTTTGTTGCCTTGGGTGTCACCTTCGTAGTAGACTTGGAACCCTTTGCCGACATAGTGCCAGCTCTTATATGATTCTCGGTGAGCTGTGCAGTGATGGTAATCGCCTCCTCCAAAGTTGTGGGCCTACTACCCACCACGGCATCTTGAATTTGAGGTGGCACCCTCTTGATAAATTTCTTAATGTTACGGGGCACGGTGTCCACCATGTGTGGTAGGAGCATACTCAACTCATGATGCCGGGTGGAATAAGCCAAGTGATTCCCACCATCTTGTTTGAGGTTCCAGAACTCCTCCTCTAGCTTTTGCAACTCGCTCCTCGGACAAAACTTTTCAATCATGATCTCCTTAAATTCCTCCCAGGGCAATGCTAAAGCAACCTCAGTTCCACGGTTTCTCTTTTCACTATTCCACCATGTTAGTGCCCGTTGTTGAAGAACACTTGTGGCATAGCGAAACTTGAACTCGTTGGAGCACTCGCTAACAATGAACGTATTCTCCATACTTTCAAACCACTTGAGAAGTCCAGTGGCTCCTTCTTTTCCACTAAAGCTAGTGGGTTTGCACGAGTTGAAGTGTTTGAAAGTGCAAGTACGATTGTTCCCTTGTTGATTGTTCCCGTTTTGGTTGTTGCTATTGTCTCCATTAGCACCGATATTGTTCCCATTGGTGTTGTTGTTGCTATTAGCCATTAGAGTGCTATTAAGTTTAGCAACCATAGTCGGGATGACGGCAGCCATTTGCCGGGCAATCATGGCAGCTAGCTTACGGTCGGAACTTCCACGCTTTCCATGGTGACGAGACATGCTGGATATACAAAAATGAGTTAGTTACAGGAGTGAGGATAACAAAGGATAGTAGTTTAACAAAGATAAGCTAAGGGTTATAAGGTACACGGAATGATTCCATTTGGTAACGCATTACCATTTGGAAACGTTGACACGTCAAGGTGAATTGACCCATTTACCTTGGAAACTTGTGTATTTTGACCATAGTTTATCACTCATCCCAGAAATCCCCAGGTAAGCATAACTAGTCCCGTAGGATTTATGCGATATGCTTGCCTTAGCCCGAGGGCCTTTTGCCAGGAAAACCAGAATACAGGTGTCTATGTGTAACATAATATTTCTTAGGTTCATAGAATCAAAACCTTGATGGGATTTATATAGATTAAACATAATGTCTAAAGATCCAAGTCATAACATAAGCATAAGATTCCACGTGTCGTCGAGAATAAGGTTAAGAGAGTTCATGTTTGGGGAGAGTCAAAGTATCAAAGTTAAGTTTAGGGAGACAAGTAACAATGTTTAGGCAATCCTATGCTAAGGCATCAGATTGCACATAAGAACGCATAGCATTATGTAGCATGCAAAATATATAATTTACAAGGTAGAAATTTAATTCTATAAGGTTCATGCATACTATAGTCTAGGTCACCATTTCTAATAACCTAGATCCCTATAGTTATGGGCTCTGATACCAATCTGTCACACCCCAACCTTGACGGCGGAAACGCCGAGGAGTGAGAGTTAAGATCGTTCACAGCCACATAGCGCTATTAATAACTCAAATATATATTAAACATAAGTTCCAATTGTACCATTACAATCATAAGTCTCAAAGAAATTAAAAGCATAACATAAAATGCAACATGTCATTCTTATTTCATTTATTTATCTAGGTCCATTTCTAGATGTGCAAGCTTCAATGAGTAGAAATCAAACTTGAGTATTTCCTGAAACATGTTAAAAATAAAAATGTCAACAATAATGTTCGTGAGATTTCCATAGTTTGAAAATACATAGATATATAAAAGATGGCAATCCATGTTATAAGTTAGAAAGCAAAGTAACTAGGGATGTAAGACAGAATGCACAATCAAACCTTGACAAAGTTTTACAAGTCTCAAACGTTTACAAGCATATACGATTAGCTAAGTGTACTTGGATAAACCAAGCAGGCTTGTCAGGCCCATAGATCTATGACGTCGCCAGGCTAGCAATAGTTAATGATTGTACATATATTCTACATTACATGGTAGCTACAAAGATCAACTAACCATAATATACAAGTGAATTGTCATAAGTTTACAAGCATCAAACGTGTTTACAAGTGCAATGTTTATAAGGTAACATGTTTCACCCCAAAGTGTAAAAATGTGCAAAAAGGGGTATAGAAATACTCACTTGATCAATAAGTATATTATTGATGATTAATAAGAAATATAATAATCGTCGTTCCAACGTAAACCGTCACAATGCACCTAGAATATATATATTTACAAGATTATTACGTTTTATAATAAGTTTAACGGTTAAACGAGAACTAGCGTTTCAAGGGAAAATTGGGATTCTTTGATATATATATTTAACAACAAAAATACTTTTGTTTTTGTAAAAGAATTACATTGATTTAATAATTTGTCATGAAGACATAAACTTTGAATCGTTTGATATAGTTAACAAAGCAAAATATAGAGTGTAGGTATTTTTTTATATTTTTGTTTGTAGAAAGAATTATAAATCTTAAACAATAAAGTGTGAACCCATAGTATTTTTAATGATTTAAGTCATTATTTTAAGTTTTCTTTATATTAATCAACCAAATATAATCCTTGTTTTATAAAATTTTAAATTTATTTTAAAAAAATAAATTTACAGAAACTTGTTAAAGTGATTAAAAATAAGTAAAGTTTATGAAATTATTTTTATTCTTTTATCAAAATTTTTTATATTTTTTTGAAGGCTGAAAACCCCAAAAAGAAAAATGTGAGGTTGCCCGGGTTCGAACCCGGGACCTCCAGAATGACATGGGAACGTTTTACCATTAGGCTGGGTAGCCTATGCCTGACAAAACCCGGTTCCCATTGTTTTAAAGCAAATCAAATAAAAACCCACAACTCCTAAGAACCCTAGATTCGTTTGTATTCAAATTGAACCCTAAATCGATGTTGTTAATCAAATTAATGTTAGGGCTTTGATTCCCCATGTGAGATCGAATACTATGGTATGTAAAACTTACGTGATTAGTATCGAATTTGGGGATATAAGATGAAGAATAGGTCGCGACTGCCGTGGCGATTGATCGATGTTCAAATGATGATATTAATCCAATTCGTTGCACAGGAAGCTTCTATATAACTCGAGGATGGAAAGCCCTCTGTAAATTTCGTGTTTGGAAACTTTGAAGATGGTGTTCGATTAACGATGGTTTCACAACGAAATCGGTATACAAATGAGAGAGTTGTGTGTTTCTTAGATGAAATTGCAAATAGAGATACGTTAGAGATGATTAACCGATTGACTAGGTTCAGTTAATTGGGTAATTACTATGATTTGTACGTTGAACGGTTATGAAGTAACTTGAGGTTCGGTTTCGAGTGATTTTTTTGATAATACAGGCGTTTCAAATTGATTAATCAGTGGTTTCAGGTTCGATTCGTGTGTTAGATTCAATTTGAGACGGTTTGGTGATTAATTAGTGTCGTTTTGGTGAAGTTTAGAGGTGGCCGGAAGGCTACCGGCGGTTGGCCGGTTCCCTGGCCGGCAAAACGCGAAAGGGAAAAGGGGGGTGGGGTTTGGGATTTAGAAATTACATATTTAGTCCCTTCAGTTTGGTTTTAATTAATTTATGCTCAAAACTACAATTAAAGTTTATTAATTTGACAAAACATCCCCTTAACTTCCTTGATTTAAGTTTGGTCTCATTTACAACTTATTACTTATATAAGTTTTATTAGTTATTATTTTATTATTATTATTATTAATATTATTATTAATAACATAATTATTATTTCTACAAAAAAAAATAATATTATTATCATAGTTATTATGATTGTTATTTATTTTAAAATCTATTAGAAATGTTATTATGTTCAATTTAATAAATAAGCTATAATCTTTTTTTACATTAAAGAATTAAAGACTAACTAAGAGATAAACACAAATAGCCCAAAGGTTTCATAAAAAGCATTAGTAGTCCTTACAAGAATAAACGAGGTTAACTATTTGATAACCAAAAATGCATGATGTTATGGTCCATAAGCATGATGTATTCATGCGTATGGTCCATAAGTATGGTCCATTAGCATGAATAATCACCCGACTAGATTGAACACAATACTAAATCATTGTTGACTTAGAATTGTGTACAACAACCTCAAAAGTATATAAGAAGTTCATACATATGAATCAAAGATAAATAAACATCAAATCATATTTCATATTTCATTGAACCATTTCATTACATATGTGTAAGTAATGAAAGACTTTTACATTTAAGCTCATAAACTAGGAACAACATGTATCTACAAACTCCCCTTTAGTCCTAGTTTTCCCTATTATCTAACATTCTTCACATGTTCATGGAACTTCTTGTTTTTCTCCTCTCTTGTGACTCCTGTATGTATATCAAATGCAAAACAGAGTCTTATGACATGTTGGAACTGGAGAGCTTGTACAATATCCTGTGTGTCATAGAACAGTGGCCGCTTGTATAATGTGTAGACATCTTCAGCCGACAAGTTTGTAAGCCACATTGGGTCAAATACCGTGATAGTATCAATCTTTCCATCTCTGTTCAATACTATGATCGCTTCACTCGTCCGTCGTAATACCACCATTTGAAGTGGGGAGTGAAGTCTTGAGGCATTTCCCGTAAGGGGATCTTTGACATTGTGCGCGGGGGACTCCACTTCAGCACCACCTTCGGTCTTCCAGATATGGGATCCACTTCAGACTTATGAATTAACCTCTTCGATTGTTGAGGTCTGAAGTTTACCCACCTGGTGTGGTATTCTTTCTTCAACGCAGCCTCAAACCATCATGACATCTTTCTCGGATGTCAGGATCATGAGGATATCTGAAGTACTCGATTCCTTTCTCCCTCTTAACTGTATAGACTTCCAAGTCTTCAAAATATGCCCACATGATAATCTTGCCTGACACTTTCTGATGTCTTTTGACTTTGTAGAACTTTGTGTAAGCATTCTGCTATGGTGACACGCATTGGGCTTTCATTTCTGCAAAACAATCCGCCCATTCAGCTTTCTTCAAGTCGACATTAGCGTCAGAAGTTTTGGCTGAGCTTTCTTCTTTCTCCTTTTCTTTCTCCACTTCATCCAGCTTCTCAAATGTAGCACTGCCAAAAGTATCACCCAAGTTGGGTATAACATTACCTTCGTGGTCCGTGTACTCTGGATAATGTTCAGCAATGACGTCCTCAATCTCAATTTCATCAACATTGTTCACCTCATCGTCACTAGCCAGATCAACTTTTGGAGCATCTTTTACCAGCTCATCAGGATTCAGCCTGAATATTTCAGCAAGCTGTTCATCCGTTAAGTCATGTATGATCTCTCCCTCTTCTGGAGTGTAGCTCACAGATCTCCTGACTATCCCTGGCAAGTCAAGAATCATGGTTAATTGAGACTTGACCTAATGAAGGGGTTGGACATCATACTCATCTGCCTGTTGAGCTTCATCTGTTTGATTAAACATTAATCAGATCACACATAAGTCATCATATAAAGCATTTAAACATAAACACACATAGATGACGGTTAATTACATTAATGTAATAAATAATTCAAGTACAAAAGTTTTAAAATACAAAAACATCTAATCATTACTTTTGTCTTGAATAGTGGGTTCTTCAGCTGGAGGCGCGGAGGATGAGGCTCCTTGATCTTGGTTTCTTTTAGTTCGCCTCTCTTGAGCTTGAGGATGTGAGGCTGTTGCAGATGCACCACCTTCCTGATCATCATCATCCTCTTGATCTTTTTTGCTCGATCCTCCCTCCTCAACATTTTCTTTAGAATCATCTTCATCCTCATCATCATCATTATCATCATCATCATCATCATCATCATCATCATCATCATCATCATTATCATCATCATCATCATCATCATCATCATCACCATCACCATCCTTGATCTTTAGAGGCTCACTTTTTGACCCTTTCAGATTTAGCAGTATCTTCTTATTTTTCTTCCTAAGCTCCTCAATTCTCTTCACCAAAGCCAACACCAGCTCATTTTGACTAGTCAGCGCATGGTGAGCTCGGCCTAAAGCCCTCTCATACTGAGCACTCTTCTCAGTCAGCTGATCGATCTGTTTGCCTTGGGCGTTGTTGATCGCTATCAGCTGGTTAATCTGATTCGCTCTCATGTGATCTGTAGCTAACAGCTTTAGCACCAACCTATTAAGGTTTGCCAGCTGTTCCTCTAACCCAACAGTGGGTAGAGTGGAATAATGGGTCATTAGGGCTTGGGTGGATGTCCCAGCTTGGTGGGTGGTGGTAGATGTGGTGAATATGAGAGGTGGAATGTGAGTGGGATGTGGTGGAGTGGCTGTGGTAGTGGTAGTGGGAGGAGTGATAGTGGTAGTGGGAGGAGTGGTGGTGGAAGTAGTAGCTGTGGTGGTGGTGGTGAGAGTAGGGAATAGTGGTGGCTGTGGCAGAGGCAGGAGATGTGATTACTGTAATCCTCGGCCTCTTGCTCTTCTTCCCGTGGGGATGAGACATCCTCTTCTTCCTGGAGCCCTTAGCAATAGGCGCTCCCCCTTGGCTGCTGGACTGGTCAGGGATGTATGTAGGATCAGTAACGTCATCAGCAGCACTCCTAGACTCAGGCTGGCGTCCCCCTACCGCCTCTATGCCTTTCCCTATGGCCACGACCCTACTTCCAACAGTCCTCACCAGAGGCTCTTCATCTAACTCCTCATCCTGATCAACCAAGAAGTCTTGGTGGAAGGCAGCCCCTTCAGTTTCACCAGGTGTATCACCACCTTGACCTTGGTCATCATCGTCATCGTCGTCTTCTTCTTCAGTGGGTGCCATGATGGGCTCGACGTCGGAGTCACTATCCTCGTGACGCCACTTCCTTCAAGCGGGCGCCATATGGTCTTCTCTTGTTAGGTGCCCAAATAGTCTACTCACCGGGGGTTTCACTTGCTTACCCCGGTAGACCTTCATTCTACCCAAAGTAGTATCATCCATTACCTCGAGCACCACTGCATCATCTTTCTCTTTTGGCAGCATAGGAAGCTTCTCATCAATAATCATCTGCAGAAATCGTGGGTACATGCAGAAGCGTTCCTTTCCCTTGGCCTCGAGGTTCTCTATCAAGTAGCTAAGAATCATGCGTGAAAAACTGAACGGATGGTTCAGTACCAGTGCAACGTATGCATTCTGGATTTGGTCGGACATTTCGTTGAAACCTCCCCGCCTGGAGGCTATACACTTGATGATCACATGTGCCAAATATTTGAATTGCAGGCACATGTTGCTCTTGTTCAGTACACCGACATTCATGCCACCGACGTACTTAATCCTCAAAAAGCATCCCCGGACCGTGAGGGGATATAGCTTAGTTAGGTGGGCTCCATCCTCACCTTGACCTAAGACCCGTCTCAAGTCATCCTCAGTAATCTCTATCTCTTGACCGAATATAGAGCTCCGTATACAGAGTGGCTCAACTGATCCGTCAACCCTGGCACCTTCCCAGAACGCCTGTTGTATGGATCTGTACGGTGTGCATGGAGTCAAAATGGCTTTGAAGATCCTCGATCTCTGTAGAAATGCAATGATCCCAGCAAACTCAGAAGTATTTCGAGTGGTGGCATCCTAGTGAGCACATATGTTGTGCTTTGGGGTCATGGTCCATCTATCAGCCATGGTTCTATAACACAATAAACATATACATTAGAGATGTGTATTAGAGAAGACACTTGAAGGTTAAACTGTTTTTGATCAAATTGGTTTAATCGTGTAATTAAACCATACGACTGAGTTCAGTCGTGCGATTGAGCATGCGGCTGAGTTCAGTCGTGCGATTGAGCTTGCGAATGAACTTATTCGTGTGTTAAGCCATGCGGTTGAGTCAGTCGTGCGACTGAGTCGCCGAATGATTCAATCGTCCGAATGATTCAATCGTGCAAAAGTTGATGTGGCTCTGATACCACTTGTTAGGGACCGTGTATGTACGGAGTACTAACTGATTCTGCGTTTATACTAGATCAAATAGTGTGGAATCCTATTTGATTGGCGATCCAATCAGTGAGAACGATTACCCGATCGATATAAGATTGAACTAAACGTGAAGAACGAGTAGGAATCGATCAGGAATGATCTATGAACTTGGACAGGCTGTTTGGGACGTTCTGGATGGCTAGGGTTTATGTGTATTCGCAATATCTCTTCAGGTGTTTTGTTTTTCCACGAATTAGGTGGTATTTATAGGTTAGGGTTTTTCATTCGTACGACTGAACCATTCGCATGGTTCAGTCGTGCGACTGAATCATGCGATTGAGTCATACCCACGACTGAGGTTCAGTCGTGCGACTGAGTCAATCTTATGTCTCAATCGTACGACTGATCCAGTCTCCTGGTTCACTCGTACGACTGGTCCATAAGCATGATGTATTCATGCTAATGGACCATGACTGGACCCATATGCATGCTACATTCGTGCGACTGAGCCCATACTCATGCTTCAGTCGTGCGACTTGCTCATACTCCTTGGTCCATTCGTGC
Source organism: Flaveria ramosissima (assembly GCA_025215565.1). NCBI lineage: Eukaryota > Viridiplantae > Streptophyta > Magnoliopsida > Asterales > Asteraceae > Flaveria > Flaveria ramosissima. The sequence continues at coordinate 66,954,926 of CM046036.1, forward strand.
GATTGGTTCAGTCTTGTAGTCTAGTTGCAAGGGTTGTTCCATACTCATGGTCCAGTCGTATGACTGGCTCATACTTATGGTTCAATTGTGCGATTGGCTCATACTTTTGATCCAATCGTGCGAATGGCTCATACTTATGATCCAATTGTGCGATTGGCTCATACTTATGAGCTTGATCCCTTTACACTTTCAACCCTTTAAAATGTTAACATTTGATAAACATTATGACCTTTTAACACCATTTGATCATCTCAGACGTGATCGTTTTAATTTGAAACTGATTTGTCACCTCAGACGTGACCCATTTAATTTAAACTGATTTGTCACCTCAAACGTGATCATTTTACTTTGAAAACTTTTGATCACCTCAGACGTGATTCTTTTTAGTGAGTGATTCACAGAATTCTTCTAGTTATATAGTCCGAAGTCTACACTACAAAAGACTAGAAAAATAGAAAAACACTTGAGATTAAAAAACAAAACAAGACATATTTTTGGGTTTTTTGATGAGAGATGGATTGAAATCTTTTAGAAAACCGTCTAGCAGATTTTTCTTCCTGAACAGCACAGCTTCAAGTTAGTTTGATCATTTCTGGAACGATTCATTATGGAATCATACAGATATATCAGAATCATTTGGGACATTTTAATAAAACATTTTGATGCTAGATTCTTGTTTTGACCGAGAGTTAATAGCAACGGGTATTTGACAAGAAGAAAACTATTCTAAGAGTTTTCAAAGAGATGCCAAGCCTCAGGTCAATGCCATCGCCACAGTAGAGAGGTGCAAACAACAATGAATTCTAGAATATTTAGGTTATGCTTATCCTCAGGTCAGTGCCATCGCACAGCAGAGAGGCACACAACCTATCTTCTTTTGAGAGCATTTTTTTCTTTTTGCACTTAACGCACCAACAACATTAGTCATTAGCTTGATTGCGCTTAACAATTTTTTTCATGTGCTTTGCTCATTTTTATGGTCATCCGCACACATTTGTGACGTTTATTTTGCTCATCACCCCTTACTGGATATACGTTGATTGTGTTAACCAGGGATAAGATGGGAACCCACAGCAAGTTGAACAATTTAGTTTAAATTTAAATCACCAATGAGGTCTACTCATCTATTGTGTTGAATCTACCGACACATCATACAATGGACTAGCAACCTCTAGGTCTACTTTCTTTATATTACCTCAATAGCAGACTAGACTATCATTTTTCCTTTTATTTTGCTTAGACTTCTCAGATTTATACTTTAAATTTTGCATCTTAATCATTTAAGTGCTTTTGAGGTCCCAAACAATTTGTTCCATGTGTACTATCATTTTTCATAAGCGTTGAATCAGAATCACAAATTTGATTTCATTTCTTTTAGCTAAGCTGCCCTCCTCCCTCGTTTTTTTAAGTAATTAAATACTGCATGAATTAAATACTAAACTAACCTATTCTGCCCCTAAAATTCTAAAACCGAAAATCTTTTGTGTCTTGGATTTTAATAGACAGGAAAATAAAATAAATAAAAGAAAATAAAAAGAAACTAAAAATATGTCAGACCACGCACTTTCTTCTTCTAGAATCACATCACTTTTCTTTTTCACGCCATTAACCTCTAAAAGATATAAAAACCGCGGTTTATCAAATGCTTTTGTGTAGAGGTCGGCGCGTTGAAAGTCCGTATTAATTTTAACAATATCGATTAATTGTTTTTCAAAACAGTCACATATGAAGTGATATTTAACACCGATGTGTTTAGTTTTACGATGTTGGACCGGATTTTTGGTGACATCAAATAGCAGCAGAATTATCAACAAAAATTGGGGTGTTAGAAAATTGCAAACCGTAGTCGCGCATTTGCTGTTGAATCCAAATAATTTGAGAACAGCAACTTGCAGCAACAACATATTCAGCTTCACAAGTGGACAGAGCAACTGATGTCTGCTTCTTACACTGCAGGTGACTAACCGTCTACCAAAGAACTGACATCCCGCAGTTCTTGACTTGTAATTCATCTTGCAACCACCATAGTCAGAGTCACTATACACTGTAAGCTCAAAGTCATCATCATGAGGATACCACAACCCGAGTGTTGGAGTACCGTTCAGATAACGAAAGATTCGTTTAACTCCGATGAGATGATTCACTTTTGGTTTTGCCTGATATCTGGAACAAAGACACGTTGTGTACATAATACCAGAACGAGAGGCTGTGAGGTACATTAGGGATCCGATCGTTCCTCTGTACATTGTAGCATCAACCAGATCACCATTTTCGTCTGGTGCCACATCATGGTTAGTGGCAAGTAGAGTTCAAGCAACTGAAGCATTCTCCATGTCGAACAGACTGAGGATATCACCTATATATTTGGTCTGATGCAGGAAGATTCCTTTGGGTGTCTGATCCACCTGTAAGCCAAGAAAGAACTTCATCTCCCCCATAGCACTCATCTCAAACTCTGCTTTCATTACAGATTCAAATTCTTTAAATAATTCTTTATTCTTGGAACCGAAGATTATGTCGTCAACATATATCTGTACCAGCAGTAAATCACCATCTTTTTCTTTGATGAATAACATATAGTCAATAACTCCTCTGCGAAAACCATGTTCACTAGATGAGTTGGGAGTTTCTCATACCAGGCTCTAGGGGCTTGATGGAGCCCGTAGAGAGCCTTGTCAAGTTTGTAAACTCTATCCCGATGATAAGGATCCTCGAATCCTTCGGGTTGGCTGACGTAGATTGTCTCACGGATTTCACCATGAAGGAATGCACTTTTTACATCTAGTTGATAGACTTTAATCTTCATGTAGGATGCATAGGCTAGAAAGATACGGATTTGTTAGGACCTGGTATTTGAACAAAATACCTAGTGATTAGCGTGTAAACCAGATCAAATAGTGCGGAATCCTATTTGATTGGCGATCCAATCAGTGAGAACACACGAAGAATTAATCAAGAATTGAATCTAACGTTAGAAGTCGATTGGGAATCGATCTAATGTGTTCTGTGAACTTGGAGAACGATTTGAGAGGCTTCTGGACGGCTAGGGCACGTCTGGAGTCATAATGGAATGAATGCTTCCGTTTTTCCACGAATTGGGTTGTATTTATAGGTTAGTATTGTTCATTCGGGCGACTGGACCATAAGTGTGGTTCAGTCGTGCGATTGAACCATGCGGTTGATTTATCCGCACGACTGAGTGTTCAGTCGTGCGACCGAGCCAATCTTATGTGTCAATCATACGACTGATCCAGTCTCCTGGTTCAGTCGTGCGACTGAGTCAATCATATGAAGTTATTCATGCGTGTGGTCCATTCTCATGGGCCATTCGCATGAGAACTTCATTAAGTTAAGTTTGAATGTATTAATTAATATAACATTATGTGTAACCATTCAAACAATCACAAACCTAATTAACCAATTCAATATTGACTCATTAATAAAATATTAGACATTACAAATCACAAACAATCCATATCATTTCATTAATCATTTCACATTACATCATAATCAGACAAACAAGATCTATTACATTTCGTATCATGATCTAGGGACATACATGCATCAACAAACTCCCCCTTGGACCTAGATCTCTCTAATCTCTTGTTTTCTGCATAACCTCCATGTATTTCTTGTACTTCTCCTCTTTTGTGACTCCCGCGTGAATCTCAAACGCGAAGCAGAGTCGTATAACGTTCTGGAACTGGAGGGCTTGTACAATATCTTGCGTATCATAGAACAGTGGCCACTTGTATAGCGTGTAGACATCATTTGCTGACAAGTTTGTAAGCCACATCAGGTCGAATACCGTGATCGTATCCATTTGGCCCTCTTTGCTTAGGACTATGACCGCTTCAGCTGTTCTCCAATCATAGTACCACCACTTAAAGTGTGGAGTGAATTCCTGTGGCATTTCCCTGAGTGGGATTCTTGACATTGTGCGCGGAAGACTCCACTTCAACACTATCTTGGGCTTGCCAGTAATGGCATCAGCCTCAGACCTTCTGATATACCTAGTAGGCTGTTGGGGTCTGAAGTTAACCCATCTGGTGTGGTACCCCTTCTTTAGGGCAGCCTCGAACTAGCCTGACATCTTCCTCGGGTCAGCATACAAAAGCTTTAGCTTGGCCAGCTGGTTGAGCTCAAAACCTGGTAGAGTCTTCAGATCATGTGGGAATCTGAAGTACTCTATGCCCTGTTCCCTCTTAACTGCATAAACATTAAGATCCTCAAAATACGCCCACGCTATGATCCTGCCAGACACCTTGTGGTGTTTCTTGACTCTGTAGAGTTTGGTGTAGGCATCCTGTTTCGGTGCAGCGCGTTGGGCTCTAACTTCTTCAAAACATGCAGCCCACTCAGCCTTTCGAATGTCGACATCATCATTTGAGGCTTGGGCTGTTCCTTCTGCTTTCTCCAACTCTTTCTCCATCTTGTCTATCACCTCAAAAGTATCACTGACGAGGGATTTACCCAGATTGGGGACCACATTTCCCTCATTGTCAGCATACTGAGGGTAGTGCTTGGCAGTGACATCTTCAATCTCGACTTCATCAACATCGTTGAGCTCTTCGTCACTAGTCGAATCGCATGTCGGAGCATCTTTCACTATCTCATCTGGATTGAGCTTGAAAATCTCTGCGAGTTGCTCGTTTGATAGGTCATGAATTATTTCCCCTTCTTCAGGGGTATAACTCACTGACCTCCTTACGATCCCTTGCAGATCAAGAATCATTGTTAGCTGAGTCTTGACCTGCTGAAGGGGAGCAACATCAAACTCATCCCTTTGGTAATTTGGATCTATTTGATTTAAACATTCAACACATAAATCATTAGTAATTAATCAAACAGAAATGCATTAACTTAATATAAACATTCAATACATAGTTTTCAATACATGATTCAAATACAAAAGTAAATAAATACATAAACATCTAATCTTTACTTTTGTCTTGTATCATCGGCTCATCACTTGGGGGAGCAGAGGTAGAGGCTGATTGGTCTTGTCTGTTCTTTGACCTCCTCTCTTGACCTGAAGCAGAGGCCGATGCAACTGCATCCCCTCCTTCTGCTTCATCATCATCGTCCTTCTCCTCTGTCCTTTCCCCTTCAGTTTCCTCCTCCTCCTCTGTCTCATCCTCATCATTCTCATCATCATCTTCATCATCGTCTTCATCATCATCATCACCATCATCTCCATCCCCCTCCTTGATCTTCAAGGGCTCCTCCTTAGATCCCTTGAGCTTTAACATGATAGTCTTCTTTGCCTCCTCCAGCTCCTCTATCCTTTTGGTAGATTTGATGCTATGTGCTTGGAGTTGGGCTATCTCAGTGCTCTGAGCAGCCATCTGTTGGGCCTGCTCCTCTATAACTCGAGCCTACTCTGCAATCTGGTGAGATTGTGCAGTAGTCAGGTCAGCAAGCTGGCGGATCTAGGCCGCCTTCTCCTCATCTGCAGCTAGTAAGCGCATCACCATCCTGTTGAGCGCAGACAACTGTTCCTCTACCCCGATTGGAGGTAGAGGTGATCCATAAGTATGAGAGGGATGGGCTGAGGGTACAGCTTGGTGGGTAGTTGTGGTGGTGGTGGCTGTAGTGAAGATAGGTCTGTGAAATGGTGGAGGTGATGTGGGAGTAAAGGATATGGTGGTGAATGGAAACTGTACTGTGGTGGGGGGTGTGGTGGTGGCTGTGGTAGTTGTGGTGGCTGTGGTGGCTGTGGTGGTGGATGGTATGGCTGTGGAAGTGGTAGTGGTGGTGGTGGCAGTAGTGGCTGTGGTGGTAACGAAGGTAAGACGTCGCTTCTTCTTCTTCTGACCGTGGGGCTGAGCCATCCTTTTTCTCCTCGTCCCCGTTGAGGTGGATGCTCCCCCTACAACCCTGCTAGCTGACCCCGGTGCATAACTCGGGTCAGTAGCTGTCTCTCCGGAGTCTCTAGGGCGTTCACCAACCACCCTTAGCCCATGTTCTGTGGGAACAACTTTGCTTCCCACAGTTCGCGTTAGGGGCTCCTCATCCGACTCCTCCTCCTCCTCCGCACCAGGAACAAAATCCTGATGAAATCCAGCTGACTCGGCAACGTCTCCAGCTGGGGCAGACACTTGAGGTATAACATCAGACACAGTGCCTCTCGGTGGAGTAGGCATATCGACCCCATCGTCCCCACTATCATCATCGTCAGAATCATGTTCTGGGAGCAGTAGCCTCTCATCATCAGAATCACTATCCTCATGACGCCATTTGCGTCTCCCCGGTGCCACATATCTCTCGTTGGCCAGGTGGCCAATCAACCTCTTAACCTGGGGCTTCACCTGCCTGCCCCTATACACCCTCATCCGACCTAGAGTCGTGTCATCCATGATCTCCAGTGCCACCGCATCATGACTCTCTATGGGAAGATGTGGCAGCTTCTCGTTGAAGATCAGCTGTAAAAACCTGGGGTACATACAAAACCCCTCCTTCCCTTTAGCCTCCAAGTTCTCTACCAGGTAAGAAAAGATCATACTAGAAAAGCTGAAAGGGTGGTTCAGCACCAATGCCACGTAGGCATTTTGAATCTGGTCTGATAGGTCGTCGAACCCACCCCTCCGTGAAGCAATGCACTTAAGGATCACATGAGCTAAGTACTTGTACTGGGGGGCACAGGTTGCTCTTGTTGAGCACACCTGAGTTTATGTCCCCAGCGTACTTGATCCTCAGAAAGCATCCTCGGACAGTCAGTGGATGTGATCTGGTAGGGTGATCCGTATCATCTCCAAACTCTAGAACTCTCTGGATATCAACAGCAGTGACCTCGATATCATGACCCAGAATAGAGCTCCGAATACTGTAGGGCTCACGAGAGCGATCCACAGAGGCATTCTCCCAGAATGCCTGGTGTAATGATCTGTAGGGCGTGCAAGGAGTAGATATAGCCTTATGTATCCGAGAACGTCTTAGGAAAGCTATAATCTCTGTGAACTCGGCCCCGTTCCGAGTAGTATGATCCAAGTGAGCACAGATGTTGTGCTTTGGATCTATGGACCATCTATCAGCCATTTTCCTGAAACACAAGACACAGAACCATTAGTACATAATACATCAAAATTCAGTTCTAAGTGTAATGTTTAACCTCATTCTGTTTCATTCGTGCGAATGAATCATGCGACTGAAGTCAGTCGGTTGTCCTTTCATACGACTGAGCTCATTCGGGTGAATGAGACATGCGATTGAGTTCAATCTGCTGACTGAGTATGCGATTGGTTCAGTCGGCCGACTGAGCTTATTCGCATGATTCATTCGGGCGATTGACCCAATCGCAAGTTTCAATCGTGCGATTGGAGTTCATCCGGACGACCAGTCGCCTGTCCCACAATTCAGTCGCCTGTTGTTCGAATCTTTATCAAAACACGTGATTTAACATGGATTACCGGTTCAATAGACTCGCATTCTTGTTACTAATAACCTATTAAACTTAATTTTAACATTTTGCATAGTTCTCGTAGGTTATTAGGTCAAGTTCAGTCCGTTTCTTGTTTTCATTCGAATATCACCAAATTAGGGTTTCAATCCTTCTGTTTTCGGTTAGATAGAACTTCAAACTACCTGTATAATCAACAACGAACGTCAGTGAATCAAAATCAAGATGAAAACAAGGTCTACTAAAATTTTTGCAGAGTAACGGGAAGAAGTGCGATTTGGGAGCGATTGGGTGTGATGAGTGAAATGCGATCGATTGTGCCCTTTATATACTGAAGCTGAGTTCAATCGGCCGACTCGCCTCATTCGCTCAGTTCATTCGGGCGACTGAGGCTCAATCGTGCGATTGTCCCAGTCAGTCGCATGTAGTTGACCGACTGAGGTTCAGTCGGTCGACTGACTCAATCGTACCCTTCATTTGCATGTTCAGTTGACCGACTGAGTCTCAGTCGGTCGACTGACTCATTCGCCCCCTTCCAATCGGTCGAATGGGTCATTCTGATAAGCCATTCGTGTGAATGGCTCAATCTCATGTCCAGTCGTGCGAATGTGAGCCATTCGCATGGTTGGTCCATACTCATGGTCCAATCGTGCGAATGGGTCATACTTAGTAAATTTTCTGCCATTTTGACCAATTTACATTTAAAACCCTTTTAACTTTTGAAATTAACATTATGAGCATTTGATCATCTCAGACATGATCATTTTAACTTGAAAACTTTTTGATCACCTCAGACGTGATCCTTTTAAACAATTTAGTCACCTACGACGTGATTCTTTTAAACACTTTGTCACCTCAGACGTGACTGTTTTAAACTTTTAAAACACATGTGGTCATCTCAGACATGACCCTTTTAGTGAGTTGATTCCTTACTGATTTTCCTGATGTAGTCCGACAAACAAACAAACTAAAACGACGAACTAAATTAGAAAATTAAACTAAAGAATCAAAACAAGACTTGTTTTTGGCTTTTTGTGAGAGATAAATCCTAAGATGGAAATCTACGGGATTTGGTTCCGGAATAGGCAGCTTCAACTTAGATTGACCACACCTGGACCAATTCAATTTTGGAATCATATAGGCAAGTCAAATCATTTGGGACTTGTTATCAAAATCTTTTGATGCTCAATTCTTGGTTTTTCATCCAGAGTCGTTAGCAACTTTAGGAAATCATACTGGAACTCTTAGATTACCACATTGATTTGAACTTTTAAGAATTGTAGCCACAATGATTGTCAATATGTTTGTCCACTTAAATCCATACACAGACTTTTGACACAAACTGGTGATTGTTTTAGGTTTAATTATTTCAACTAACATTTGTGGATCCCACACTTATATGGTAATCAACATTCATCAGGAGCTTTTGAGCGGTCTACGGGTATTATTACAAGAAGAGACTATTCTTAAAGCTTTCAAAGAGAAGCCATTCCTCAGGTCAGTGCCATCGCACAGCAGAGAGGCGGCAAACAACAATGAATTCTAGAATATCTAGGTTATGCTTATCCTCAGGTCAGTGACATCGCACAACAGAGAGGCACACAACCTATCTCCTTGTTAGAGCAGCTTATTTTTAATTTGCACAAAATGCACTAACAATATAAGTCATTAGCTTTATAGCATTTGTCTTTCATTTTTTCTTTGCTTTGCTCTATTAATGGTCATCCGCACACATTTGTGGCGTTTACATGATCATTACCCCTTATTGGAATATTGTTGATTGTGTTAACCCGTGATAAGATGGAAGCCCACAGTCAGTTGAACAACTTAGTTTGATCTTGAGATCACCAGTCAGGTCTAATCATCTATTGTGTTGAATCTACTGACATATCATTTGTGGTCTAGCAACCTCTAGGTCTACTTTCTTTGTGTTACCTTAGGAGTTACCAGTTTTTCTATCATCTTCCCTTTTATATTGCTTAGACTACACAGACTTATACTTTGAATTTTTGCATCTTTTCTAAATTTAAATTTTAAAGTCCCTCTTGATTTGTTCCTGTGTACTATCATTTTCCAAGGGGTTTGAATCAGTATCACAGATACGATCTACCTTATATCAGCAATCCACTCCTTCTCCCTCGTTTTTTTTATTTTTTTTATTTTTTATAATGTTACTTGCTGACATATTCTCCCCCAAAAATACTAAAATCATAACTGGTTTAATTATTTTAGGATTTTAATAAACAGCAAAATAACATGAGTTTAAATTAAACAGACTAAAATAAACGAATAAAATAAAATGAAGAAGAAAAATTAAGTAAACCAACATCGGACTACACATGATCATCATCAGGAATAACATCACTTTTCTTTTTAACGCCGTTGACCTCTAGCAAATATTGAAAACGTGGTTTATCAAAGGCTTTAGTATAGAGGTCAGCGCGTTGAAAATCAGTATTAATTTTTACCACATCAATTAAGTTCTTTTCAAAACAGTCTCTTATGAAATGGTATTTAATACCGATATGTTTGGTCTTAGGATGTTGGACCGGATTTTTAGTTACTGCAATTGCAGCAGAGTTATCAACAAAAATAGGAGTAGAAGAGAACTTTAAACCGTAATCCCGCATTTGCTGTTGAATCCAGATGATTTGTGAACAGCAACTTGCAGCAGCAACATATTCGGCTTCACGGGTTGACAATGCAACCGATGTCTGCTTCTTACACTGCCAGGTAACTAATCTTCTCCCAAAGAATTGACACCCTGCTGATGTAGACTTGTAGTTCATCTTGCAGCCCCCGTAATCCGAGTCACTATACGCCGTGAGCTCAAAGTCATCATCATGAGGATACCACAACCCAAGTGTGGGTGTACCCTTAAGATAACGAAAAATCCTCTTGACCCTGATCAGATGGTTGACCTTAGGCTTAGCCTGATATCTAGAACATAAACATGTAGCATACATGATATCAGGTCTTGAGGCTGTGAGATACATGAGGGATCAAATCATTCCTCGGTACATTGTGGCGTCTACTAGATCTCCATTTTCATCAGGTGCGATATCGTGATTGGTAGCAAGTGGAGTCCCAGCAGCAGAGGCATTCTCCATGTCAAAACGAGTGAGAATGTCTCCTACATATTTGGTCTGATGTAAAAAGATCCCATTTGGTGTCTGATCCACCTGTAACCCGAGAAAGAACTTCATCTCCCCCATAGCACTCATCTCAAACTCTTTCTTCATAAATGCTTCAAACTCTTTGCATAACTCTTCGTTCTTTGAACCGAAGATTATGTCATCGACATAGATCTGTACGAGCAGTAGGTCACCATCTTTTTCTTTGATGAATAGCGTGCAGTCAATGACTCCCCTGCGAAAGCCGTGTTTCACAAGATGAGTCGAGAGTTTCTCATACCAGGCTCTTGGAGCTTGATGAAGCCCGTATAAAGCCTTGTCGAGTTTGTAAATTCTATCCCGATGATAAAGATCTTCAAATCCCTCGGGTTGACTGACATAGACTGTTTCTCTGATTTCTCCATGAAGGAATGCACTCTTCACATCTAATTGGTAGACTTTAATCTTCATGTACGATGCATAGGCAAGGAAGATACGAATGGCTTCCATCCTTGCCACGAGTGCAAACACCTCATTGTAGTCAATTCCCTCGACTTGGCGAAAACCCTGAACCACCAATCGAGCTTTGTTCCTGATAATGACCCCTTGGTCATCTTTCTTGCATTTCAAGAGCCATTTGGTGCCAATGACTTTAGCACCTTTAGGTCTATCGACCAGAGTCCATACACCTAACTTCTTGAACTGAAGAAGTTCTTCTTGCATGGCACTCACCCACGCCTCATCATTTAGTGCATCACTGACATATTTTGGCTCAAACTGCGAGACAAGACACCGATAAGCACCATCATGAATGTAACCCTTCTCCATAACCGAGGCGTAATCAGCTGAATATAGCTGATTTCGGGTTTGTACTCCTGATCTGACATCCCCAATGACATTGTCTAGGGGATGATAGACGTTTAGTCGTGATCCTGGAGTAGTAGGAACAGCTACCTCAGAGCCAAGATTATGAACATTTGGTTCTGCATCTGAGGTAGTTGGAGTTTGAGGTTCCGAAGTCGAAGGTGCATCACTGGTAGATGCTTGTGGACTTTCAGGAACTGGAACCTGTTCCTCCTGACTGTTCTGGTCATCTTCTTCAGCTTCATCTTTAGAGGAGGAGTCACTGTCATCGACTACTCCCCCTGACTGAGTAGATGATTCTCCCTGTGAGCTAGATGGTGTATTCAAGATATCATACATCATTCTAGTAGCTAACTCGTCATCCGAGGGAGAGAGAGGGATGTTGAAGGACTTGAAGAATCCATCATAGTCGATGAAGTAGGCGGGTCCTTTGCCAGTAGGTGGTGTGGTATATCTCTGAACGTCAACATTACACCACACTTCTACTAGACCCGTTGAGTTGTTGTAAACTCGCTTGTTCGGTATGTTGTATCCTAGAAAGATTCCTTCATCCGCCTTCTCGCTGAATTTTCCTTCTTGTGTCTTCTTCAAAAGTGTGCACGGCGCGCCAAATGGTTCAAGATACTCCAAATTCGGTTTGCGTCTTTGTAGTAGCTCGTAACATGTCTTTCCATGGCGCTTGACTATCAGGACTCGATTCAGTGTATAACATGCATTCACCACTGCCTCATTCCAGAATTGGATAGGCAGTTTCGAGTCTGCCAGCATAGTCCGTGCTGTCTCTATCAAGCTTCTGTTCTTTCTCTCAGCAACGCCATTCATCTGAGGCGTGTAGGCAGAAGTGAATTGATGCACAATTCCCTTTTCCTTGCAGTAAGCCTCCATCCACTGGTTCTTGAATTCCGTCCCGTTGTCTGAGCGTACTTGTCTAACCTTCAGCTTGTAGAGAGATTTCAGTGTGGTTACTAACTCCTTGAATGACTCAAATGTTTCTGATTTGGATTTCAGAAACATTACCCAAGTGAACCTTGAGTAGTCATCAGTGACCACAAAACAGTACAAGTCGCCTGCAATGCTCTTGGTACTGACTGGACCAAACAGATCCATGTGCAGAAGTTCAAGAGGAAGTTCTATTGAATGAACTTTCTTTTCCTTATGAGGCTTCTTCATCTGTTTGCCTTTCTTGCAAGCTGCACAAAAGTCAGGAAGCTGGAAATTCTTGACATTTACTCCTCTCACAAGATCCTTCTGAATCAAGTGATTCATCTTCCTTTGACTAATGTGTCCCATTCTCCTATGCCAGGAGATGGAATCCTTCTCAGTAGCTTTAGATAGAAAACACTGAACCTCATGATCCGTTGTAGCAGCTGTTGACAGATCCAAAACATAAAGGTCTTTATATCTTGAAGCAGTCATCAGAACTTGGTCCTCTGGGATCACGTAGTCTTTCTTGAGCACGTAACACTTCTTGTTGTCGAAGATGACTTTAAATCCCTTATCACAGATTTGGGAAATAGAAAGTAAGTTATTTTGAAGTTGTTGAACGTAGTTCACCTTATCAAACTTAACTTTCTGATTCCCCACTTCTCCCTGAGCTGTGATATAGCCTCCCTTGTTTCCAGCAAACAAAACATGCCCTCCTTTTATTTGCTTGACGTTTGATAAAAGGGCCCTGTTTCCTGTCATGTGCCTGGATGCTCCGCTGTCTACAATCCACGTGTTAGTTTCAGCACTGTATCGAACACCCTGCACATACAAAGTAAAGGATTAGTTTAGGTTAGGAACCCAAGCCTTTACTGGCTTGGGTTTCCCAGAGGCATCACACATCATAAATTCCACCCATTGACCCTTAGAGGATGAGGGTAGCTCAGGTTCCTTCTTGTCATCATTATCAGACACAGAGGATGACTTCTCTTTCCATAAGCCAGATTTGTGTAAGGCCTGTTTGTGATAAACAGTCGACTGGCTTACAGGTTGAACTTTAGGTTCACTAGTTCTTCTAGGTGGAGTCAGAGAACTCCTCTTAGAAGACCTAGGCTTTGAATCCTGAAGTTCAATCTTCTTCCTAGGTGTCTGATAGAAAGGACAATAGGAAGCAATGTGTCCACATTCTCCACAGTTGTAGCACGACATGCTATCAACTTTATGATTAAACTTTCTTTGTGGAGAAGTGTGTGACAGTCTAGTAACATCAATCACTTTAGGTTTTGACTCTGGTTTTCTCTGTGAAGTCACTGGATCGGTAAACATCCGAGCATGTTCTTGACGGAAGGATAAACAACAGCAAAAACCAAGAGACAATCAATAACACGAACTATAATATAATGGTTTCATTGATAAAACCTAACGATTACAAGCTCGTTACAACATAAGAATCAAGACTCTTGGCAAGGGGAGATCGAGCATGATCTCCCCTCTCATCCGGCAGCCCTAGGCCCCCGGGCAGACTCCCTCCCCAAACCCTTTTCTCTCTACACATTGAAACTGGTATATATAGGCATCAGCCCATATTGGATGCGACTGGGCCCATTCATGCGATTGGACCATGCGTATTGTTCAATCGTACGACTGGACCATGCGTATGGTTCAATCGTACGACTGGACCATACTTATGGTTCAGTCTTACGAATTGCCAATCGCATCTCTCAGTCGCACTACTGGCCCATTAGCAAGGCTTAGTCGCACGACTGAGTCTCATTTGCATATGCTCCTGCGAATGACCTAGTTTCATGTGTTTACAACATATCAGGTGTATTACATTAAGCCTAGACTATTCGACAAGCGACAGACACACTATATATGACTATATATGCTCCAACAAATTCCCCCTTGGACGTTGCTTGCGAATAGTAGATAACACCTCTTACAATCTTCAGTCAATCTTTGCTCTAGTTGTCAATAGAATCAAACGAAAACCATATTAGCCAACGTAGCCGATCCGTCAGGTTGCTACAGTATCCCTGAAAATGAATTTAGGCACAACAGCTTTCGTTTACTTTGCAGAACACCATCACAACATCAAGATTCCCCATATGACTGATTTTTCCAGATAATGACATGAGCAGTTTTCCATTGCTTCAATCTTCACACAGGCTAACATGATTAACATTAGCACCTGTAGAAATTCCCCCTCACATTCAGCATATCCCAATATATAAACGTTGTGCTCTCTTGGCGTCTTCATACGGTGTATTGGGAAAAAGGTTGAAGGTTCCAATCCACAGCTGACAATATCAAACAAATCAGCATGCATGTAGATTCTTCATCGGAAACCAGCTCACATCCTCACTTTCTGATTGCGTCTTCAATTTCTCTATACATGGATTCCCTCTAAGAATGAGAATCCTCTCTGTGCGGATAAATATAACTTGGTTGGCCCATAAATAGTCAGATGCTCCTGACTACCCCACAAAATCAGCACTGACTGCTGACATCTTCTCTTCTCTCTTTCGTGTTCCAAATACATTCACCTATTCTGGAGGTCCGACGAATAATGGCGTATACATCGAACTTGTTTGACAAAAGAACCGCAGGGTGAATGTGCTTTGCTCATCTTCAAATCTGTGCAAGAGGCAGTTCCAGATTTTTTTTAGTAGTCTGGAACAAATGTGGATGAGTCAATGCGGATGGTCCATTCGTGCGATTGAACATACGACTGGTCCAGTCGCACGACTGAACATACGACTGGTCAAGTCGCACGACTGGTCAATTAGCATGGTCCAGTCGTACGAATGGTCCATTCGCATGGCCCAGTCGTACGAATGGTCCATTCGCATGGCCCAGTCGCATGAACGGGTCTGCACGCAGATTTTCAGATCTGCAGCCGCTAGGGCTGCCCAAAACCCTAATCTGACGAATTCAACATGAACCGAAACAAAGTAGACATCATCAGATTTCGAAAGGGTGAGAGGAACATGGTTTCTAGTGCAATTTTAACATAGCGATACCACACGTAACACGATCTGAGCAAAACACGAAGAACACGAAGTGGGTTTAACGTCAAGATCTGAAATTGGATCCAGAAATCAAGAGCTCGGGTTGCTAGAATGATTGTTAGATCATTCCAGCAGTAACCGGCTCTGATACCAATTGTGAAGACCTGGTATTTGAACGAAATACCTAGTGATTAGCGTGTAAACCAGATCAAATAGTGCGGAATCCTATTTGATTGGCGATCCAATCAGTGAGAACACACGAAGAATCAATCAAGAATTGAATCTAACGTTAGAAGTCGATTGGGAATCGATCTAATGTGTTCTGTGAACTTGGGGAACGATTTGAGAGGCTTCTGGACGGCTAGGGTACGTTTGGAGTCGTAATGGAATGAATGCTTCCGTGTTTCCACGAATTGGGTTGTATTTATAGGTTAGTATTGTTCATTCGGGGGACTGGACCATAAGTATGGTTCAGTCGTGCGATTGAACCATGCAGTTGTTTCATCCGCATGACTGAGTGTTCAGTCGTGCGACTGAGCCAATCTTATGTGTCAATCATACGACTGATCCAGTCTCCTGGTTCAGTCGTGCGACTGAGTCAATCGTATGAAGTTATTCATGCGTGTGGTCCATTCGCATGGGCCATTCGCATGAGAATTTCATTAAGTTAAGTTTGAATGTATTAATTATTATAACATTATGTGTAACCATTCAAACAATCACAAACCTAATTAACCAATTCAATATCGACTCATTAATGAAATATTAGACATTACAAATCACAAACAATCCATATCATTTCATTAATCATTTCACATTACATCATAATCAGACAAACAAGATCTATTACATTTTGTATCATGATCTAGGGACATACATGCATCAACAGGATTGCTTCCATCCGAGCCACAGGTGCAAACACTTCATTGTAGTCAATGCCTTCGACTTGTCTGAACCCTTGAACTACAAGCCTAGCCTTGTTTCTGATTATGACTCCTTGGTCATCTTTCTTACACTTCAAGACCCATTTCGTGCCAACCACCTTAGCACCTTTTGGTCTGTCCACCAGGGTCCATACTCCTAACTTCTTAAACTGTAGGAGTTCTTCTTGCATTGCACTGACCCATGCCTCATCGTTTAAGGCTTCACTCACATATTTTGGCCCAAATTGAGACACAAAACATCGATATGCATCATCGTGAAGATATCCTTTTTCCATGACTGAGGCATAATCAGCCGAGTATAGCTGATTTCTTGTTTGTACTCCTGATCGAACATCTCCAATGACGTTGTCCAAAGGATGATAAACATTAATCCGGGATCCAGGAGTAGTGGGAACAACTACCTCATTATCCAGATTATGAAACCCAGGTTCAGTATCTGAAGCTGTTGGAGTATGAGGTTCCGAAGTATCGGAGGCATCAGGGTGTGATGCTTGTGTACTTTCATTAGTGGGAACCTGTTCCTCCTGTTCCGCATTTGCAGTCTTAACTGCTTCATCATCAGAAGATGAATCACTTACTTCAAGCTCTCCCCCTGAAGAGCTAGAAGTATCATCTAATGCAGCCGTTGATGTTGAGTCTGGTAGTGGAGTGTTTAGAACATCGTACATCATCCTAGCAGAAAGCTCATCATCACTATGAGAAGGCGGTAGATTGAAGGACTTGAAGAATCCATCATAGTCAAAGAAGAATGAGGGTCCTTTTCCAGCAGGGGGTGGTGTATCTCTGAACATCTACATTGCACCACACTTCTACCTAACCCGTTGAGTTGTTATAAACTCTCTTGTCTGGTATGCTGTATCCTAGAAAGATACCTTCGTCCCTTCTCACTAAACTTCCCAGTCTGAGTTTTCTTCAACAACATGCACGGTGCGCCAAACGGTTCTAGATACTCCAAGTTGGGTTTACGTCGCTGGAGCAGCTCATAACATGTTTTCCCATGTCGTTTGACCACTAAGACTCGATTGAGCGTGTAACACGCATTAGCCACTGCCTTATTCCAGAATTGAATAGGCAGTTTCGAGTCAGCTAGCATTGTCCTGGCAGTCTCTATCAAGCTCCGATTTTTCCTTTCACCAACGCCATTCATTTGTGGAGTGTAAGCAGAGGTAAATTGATGAACGATTCCTCTCTCTCTGCAGTATGCTTCCATCCACTGATTCTTGAACTCTGTGCCGTTGTCTGATCGGATCTGCCTTACTTTCAGCTTGTAGAGTGATTCCAAAGTAGTAACTAGATGTTTGAATGATTCAAAAGTTTCTGATTTGGCTTTCAGAAACATCACCCAAGAGAATCTTGAGTAATCATCCGTTACTACAAAGCAATACAGATCTCCAGCAATGCTCTTTGTACTGACATGGCCAAACAGATCCATGTGTAGAAGCTCAAGAGGTAGATCAATTGAATTAACTTTCTTTGTCTTGTGAGACTTCTTGGTCTGTTTTCTTTTCTTACATGCTACACAAAAATCCGGAAGTTGGAAGTTCTTGACAGTTACTCCATTAACTAAATCATTTTGAACTAAATGATTCATCTTCTTTGGATTAATGTGTCCCATTCTCCTATGCCAGGAGATTGAATCTATCTCAGTTGCCTTTGACAAGAAGCATTGAACAGTGTGATCAGTTGTGGAGACTTTTGATAAATCCAAGACATACAAGTCGTTATATCTTGAAGCTGACATAAGAACTTTATCCTTCTTAATCACATAGTCCTTCTTCAACATGTAGCACTTCTTGTTGTCAAATACAACTTTAAATCCTTTATCACAGATCTAGGGGACTGAAAGTAAGTTGTTTTGTAGTTGTTGAATGTAGTTGACCTTGTCAAACTTTACTTTCTTGTTTACCACTTTGCCTTGAGCTGTGATGTAGCCTCCTTTATTCCCAGCAAATGAAACATGTCCCCCTTTGACGCTGAAAAGGAGAGTCGAATTTCCTATCATGTGCCTGGACGCCCCGCTATCAATAATCCAGGTATTAGTGATAGCACTGTAGCGGACACCCTGCACATACAAAGGAAATGATTAGTTCAGGTTTGGGACCCAAGCCTTAACTGGCTTGGGTGACCCGGAGGAATCAGACATCATAAACTCAACCCATTGTCCTTTAGAGGATGAGGGCATATCTTTCTTCTTAATCTCCTCACTATCAGACACTGTACTTGATTTTTCTTTCCATAAGACAGTTTTGTGTAAGGCCTGTTTTTGATAAACAGGCGACTGGCTTATTGTTTGAACTTTAGGTTCACTAATACTCTTAGGTGGAGTATTAGATCTCGATTTAGAAAATCTTGGTTTTGCATCAAAAAGTTCAATTTTTTTTGGGCGTCTGATAATAAGGACAATTAGGAGAAATATGTCCTCGTTTTCCACAATTGTAACAAGATCTCCCTTCTACAGATTGAGGAAAATATTTATGTGGGTTTGAGTTTAGTAAAGGTGTGATCTTTGTCTGGTTGGGTATTATCACTTCCTTTTTACATGTTTCAGCCTTATTAATAACATTAATTGTCTTAACGTTTTGAACATCTTTAACTTTCATTTTATTTGGACTTTGATTATTAACACGTTTTTGGTTAACTAGATTTAGTCAAATTGGGTTTTGAAGTAGACGTTTGTGACCCTGACCTTACATTAACCCTTTTAATTTCATCATCCAAATCCTCAACTGGCATTTTTCCTTTTGATTTTAATGCAGACTCCTTCTGTTTAGTGATAGAGTTCACATGTTTACTTGTAGAATCGGGATCACTAACCAGAGGAGTGAACACCACATGATCCTTTACTAGGTTGTTATTGATAAGTCAATATATTGTGTTCAAAAGGATCTCATGTGGTGGTGGAACTACTTTGTAACCCAAACCTTCTCCATTATTTCGTTCTTTCACTAAGTTTTGAACCATGTGAGAAGAACTAGCCTAACTATGCAGTTTTTGTTTTAAAGAATTAACCTCGACTTCCAAAACTGCTTTTTCCTTTTTGGTTTCTTCTAGAGAATTTAGATAGAACTTTATATCATTTGATTGATTTAAGGCAACAACCTCGGTTTCTCTTAGTTGTTTCCCTAAAAGTTCTATCTTTTCTTTAAAACTGCACTCATTTTGTTTTAATATACGATTTGCTTCAGTGCATAGTTGTAAATCATTTACTAAGTTATCGTTGTGTTCTAATAACCTAGCAAATTTCAAATCAATGCTTATTCTAAATTTGTCACATTTATTACAAGCATGGTTTTCAAACAGTTGGTCTGTAGAACTTACCTGTGAGGAATCGGTTGAATCAGCCATCAAAGCAGAGTTAGATTCTTTGGAGGCTGGAAATTCTGAACTTGTTGCTCTGAGCTCTTCCTCAACCAAGTGATTTACCACGCTTGCAGCTTCTTCGGTATCCGACATCGCTTGCTCAGCTGCACTCTCACCTTCACTAGCAGATCCATCATCTACTGCTTCGACAAAGGCAATATTTGATTCTCCGGGAGAAACAAATCGGAAGGACCAGTCTTGTCCTTCATCACCTTGAGCACTTAGAGCCTTTGTCTCTTTGCTTGAAGAAGCAGTTCCAATCACGTTCTTGTCTTGACGGTTTGAATGTGGGAAATGGGTTTCCATTTCCTGTTTTCTTGGGCTTTACACATTCACGTTTAAAGTGCCCCTTTTCATCATAGTTGAAGCATGTGACTTTGGTTTTGTCAAAACCAAACGTTGTATCCTTCATGGCTACTAGGTTCTGTCCCGTCTTCTTGACAAATTTTTTAGCTCTTCTAACTGCACTTGCCAAAGCCCACATGATGTCCATTCTCTCTAGCTCATTCTCATCAACTTGCTTGTAATCTTCATCTCTAAGATGACAATTTCCAATCTTCCTGGCAACTAAACCATCATACGATTGAATAACAGCTGCTAGAAGATCCACTGTGATATTATTGAGATTCTTGGTCTTCAACTTTGTAGTGTTGGCTTCAGGCACTATGTAGTGGGTCCCTGATGAACCTGACGTTTCTGGTCCTGAAGCAGTGGTTTGGGAAGAAACAGATGAACTGGACACAAATGCCATTTGTAATGGAGCTCCTGAAACAACTGGAGATGAAACTGAGTTGTAGAGTGAAGGCTTCTGAACGTAGGATCCTTTCTTTGACTTGTACTTCATCCTCAGTTCTTCCTCTCTTAGCTTCAAGATGAAGTCATTTATGTCTAATGTCACAAGAATGTCGTTCTGTCTCATATTAGACACAAATAAATCCTATTTCTCAGGCAACCCATCGGCAAAACTTGAAACTTTATCTTCCATTGATGTGGGTACACCATGAGTGTGTAGCTCACTCATGAGATGATAGAATCTGTCAATAACATCATCTAAGCTCTCGTTCCCTATCGAAGAGAAATTATCAAACTCCTTCTTGAGAGCCTTAGCCTTTAGTGCCTTTAACATTGCATTTCCTTCGTATCTCTTCTCCAATGCATCCCACAACTCCTTAGTCTGCTTGTTCTCAGAGAACCGATGAAAAATATCCTTTGGTATCGACTGAGTCAACAAGGCATATACTTTCTTCTCAGCATTATAGAGAAACTTCTAAGCTTCACTCATTCCTCCCAAGGTTAACTTGACTCCATTAGCACTAACTGGCACAGTATAACCAGTCTCGATGGATGTCCAAAGATTGGGATCAACTCCATTTAAGTAAATCTCAAACCGCTGTTTCCACTAAGGATAATCATCTAACGTTATCAGCTTCGACGGTTAATTGTGATTTCCTACCTCATTCTCCAGAAGTAGTAGATTCTGGATGCGTGAGTCCTTCCCGACAGTAAACGCAGCAAATTGATCTTCCATTTAATTAAATTGGTACTTGGAGAACAGAACAGGTTCAATCGTACGAATGGACAATGAGTATGAGTCAATCGTGCGAATGAAAGGTGTGAATGAATTCAATCGTGCGATTGGATTCAGTCGTGCGTATGAACAAAACGAATGGACTCAGGTGATTGGAGTTGTTCAGTCGTGCGAATATCTGATGCGACTGAACTCAGTCATGCGAATAGAGTATACGAATGAGTTCAATCGTACGAATGAGCTTGTCGTGCGACTAAACGCTGCTGTTTTTTCGAAATCGAAGATTTTGACACTTTGACACAAAATACGATTTTTCTAAGAACCCTAATCTGCCGTATAGTGAAAAATTGAAACTTTAATACTAGAAAACGTCGAAAACACCTTTAGAAGCAAAGTGGTGACTCTTTTGATTAAAACGTAGGTTTTTGACACCAAACCTAATTGAATCAAACGCAAAATCAAGAGCCAAAGCTCCGATACCACTTGTTAGGGACCATGTACGTAAGGAGTACTAACTGAATCTGCGTTTATACCGGATGAAATAGTGCGGAATCCTATTTGATTGGCAATCCAATCAGTGAGAATGATTACCCGATCGATATAAGATTGAACTAAACGTGAAGAACGAGTAGGAATCGATCAGGAACGAACAATGAACTTGGACAGGCTGTTTGGGACGTTTTGGACGGCTATGGTTTATGTGTATTCGCAATATCTCTTCAAGTGTTTTGTTTTTCCACGAATTAGGTGGTATTTATAGGTTAGGGTTTTTCATTCGTACGACTGAACCATTCGCATGGTTCAGTTGTGCGACTGAATCATGCGATTGAGTCATACGCACGACTGAGGTTCAGTCGTGCGACTGAGTCAATCTGATGTCTCAATCGTACGACTGATCCAGTCTCCTGGTTCACTCGTGTGACTGGTCCATAGGCATAATGTATTCATGCGTATGGTCCATAAGTATGGTCCATTAGCATGAATAATCACTCGACTAGATTGAACACAATACTCAATCATTGTTGACCTAGAATTGTGTACAACAACCTCAAATCTATATAAGAAGTTCATACATATGAATCAAAGATAAATAAACATCAAATCATATCTCATATTTCATTGAACCATTTCATTACATATGTGTAAGACATGACAGACTTTTACATTTAAGCTCATAAACTAGGAACAACATGTATCTACACTAGGCATGACAAAAAAAGGCTGGAGTTATTTGGAAGTTGGGATGTGTCGACAAAACATTTCTCGAAGCATGTATATATGAAATAACAACCAACGGTCGGGGGAAGTTGCCTAAAAGAATGCTCATGGAAAGTTGTTGAGGAAAAACTACAAAATGATCATAGTTTCATTGTTGACCATAAACAAATGAAAAATCAATATGACTATCTAAAACCAAAGTACGTGGCTTGGGGTGAAACTAAAAAACAAAACAGGAAATATTTATGATCCTATAACCAACACTTTCAATATGAGTGATAAAAAATAGAAAGCGAAGGCAAAGGTATTTTAATAATATGAAAACCTTTTTAATAACATTATTTTCTGTTAGTAGATTGATTATATCTATAAAAAATTTCAGACAGTTAAACAAGTTTGTGGAAATTTTGAGAAATAAGTCCCTTCCTTACCCTAATCTTTGTACCAAACTGTTTGAGGAGGTGACCGCGACCGGCATTCACTATTGGGGGCCATCTTCTTCACTTCCTCATCCCGCTGGAGGATTTTCTGAGCATGATGTGGATGATGTTCAGGGCACTTAGATGGAAATAGAGCCCCCACATTTAAGTGAAGAATCCTCTGGTCGGTCAAAACGCAAGGCAAGTACTAAAACAAGCAAAGAAGTTCGTAGAAAAACAATAGATGACGACTTAAGAGAAGTTGGGAATGAAATTATCAATGTTGCAAATATGTTGTGGAAAAAAATAATATTGGCAATGAAATGAATGCATGCATGGATAAGCTGAAAAAAATGAAATGGGGGGACAAAGATCCGAGATACAACACAACTCTTTTGCTATTCAGTGAAAGTGCTGACATTAGAAATGCTTGGTTACGTCTTAAGCCGGTGAGTTTCGAGTCGTGGGTGAGAAATGCTGGGAGGAAGTTTGGATTATTCGGTTGACTTTTGTGTTTTACATTTAGATGACTTGCGTATGACTTTTGTATGACTTTAGTATGACTTTTGTATGACTTGCATATGACTTTTGCATGACTTATGTAAGACTTTAGTATAATTAATGTATGACTTTCATAAGACTTTAGTATGATGTTTTGAATGACTTCTAACATGTCAAATATGTATATGGATGGTGAAATTTTGTTTTTTTAATACTTTTATGGTATTGGTTGCGAGACATTTGTACTATTGCCAGAAAGGAAACGAGATGGTAGAGTTGAAAGCGTAAGAGATAATGATTCCGTTTTAACTGGCCATGCATGCGAGACATTTGTACTATTATGCCATCATTTTACACAACGAAATTTTGGTTGCGAGCTAATAGGACGAAAAAACATTGAAGAGAAGATGGTTATGTTCTTACATATTATAGGACATAATGAACATTTTCGGGTGGTTAAACGACGGTTTCAACACACCAATCAAACGGTTCATAAATGTTTTCATGAAGTTCTGGTTGCAATGATGTGTTTTTCTAAAGAAATTATAGCCCCAACATATTCAGATGAAACTACAAATACCTCAGAACGACTTCAAAGGCTAAGAGGCATATTTCTCGGAGCAATAGGTGCTTTAAATGAAACTCTTGTACATGCAGTTGTGCCAGCTGATCAACAAACTTGTTTTAGGGAAAGATGAAAAGGTTAATGTTATCAAATGTGCTAGGAATATGTGATTTTGATATGATATTTACCTTTGTATGGGCTGGATGGGAAGACGTAGCACATGATTCACGAGTTTTAAGAGAAGTTGCATTTAGTCCAACCTCTGGATTGATTCCCTCCACCAGGTTTATAATAAAATTATAACTTTTATTATTAAATATATTATTTGTATTCTTTATATAATATATGTCATACTGGCATTTACAGGTAAATTACATTTGTAGCGCTGCATATACCAACACTCATGGATTTATGACTCTATGCCGCAATATTAGGTATTGGTTAGCCGATTGTAGACGACAAAGACCGTTAACTAAGGAAGAAAGATTCAGTCATGCTCATGCATGACTTAGAAGTGTTATTGAGCGTTGTTGTGGTGTATTAAATGCAATATTCCTGATCCTAAAACAAATGTCTCCTTCTTCTTTTCCAGTGCAAAGAGACGTAGTCATTTCTTATTTTGCAGTTCATAATTTTATAAGGAAATATAATATTCAAGATGAATTATTTACAAACTTTGAGGAGAACACTATCATTACCCCTGATGGCGAAGGTGGAGGAAGTGAGGGCCAAAACACACAAGGCATAGAGTGAGGTTCAGAAGGCGTTGAATATATTGCTACTTTGCATGACCAAATTGCTAATCATCTTCTTTCAAATGCTTCAAGTTAGATTTGTATGCAAACTCTTGTAATATATTTGAAATTCGATGTGTTTATTTGGATTATGTATGATTTATGTTTAACTTGAATTTTGTATGACATTTTGAATTTTAAGCTATTACGTTCTTTATAAAAATTTGGCTATTTTTATTGATTACGCAACACTAGCTAAATACAGACTTAGTCAGAACTTTGGGGCAATATGGTTATTTTTATCATTCAGCAAAGTCAGTTAGATAATCAAACAGTCAAGTTTCAGTCAGATGCAGACTCAATCATAACTTTTAACTGAGTCAGCTTCTAACTTAATCAGATGTTACTCAGTCAATGATAATCAAACAACCCCTAAGTGTGACCTATATCATCCATTTTTTGTTTTAAGTTTCATATCAAACTTGCTAATTTGAATATTAATACCTCAATCATTTAAAATCAAATTTAGGCATATCGTAACTCGCTCAAGAAGACAACGCACCCCATAAATAATTACTATATACATATATAATTATTTGTATTTATATCTAATAAAGATCAATTATATTTTTACTAAGTTTTCCATTTATCTTCCTAGATAGAGTCGTAGTCAATTTAAACACTCGAGCTCCCTTAAGCTTGATAAAATAAGTATTTTGAAACGTGCCGTTTTAATAAAGAAGAAAATTATTTTGAAACGCCATTATGTTTGTTTCTTAATCATGTTTTTAAAATTTATTGTTGGACAGAACATATGACTTTAGTTATATATTAAATCATCAGCCTATCGCTTGTTTTATTATATTAGAGGTATTTATACATATGACTTTATATTATATAAAACATGTAAAGTTCCTACTCTTTAGGTATTAAGTTATATTGAAAATTATTTTTTGTCTATCATTTATTTATTATTAAAATTTATGTCGTATGCGAATAATTGATCGGCCGTGGTTAATCAGACTTGATGATTGAATTTTTAATCATATTAATCAATATTATTTTGTTAGCAAGGGAACTCTTCTTATGTGAGAAGGTATTATTAAATGACAACCAGTAGTACGTCAACTATCAATTACTAACTTTATGTATTAGGATTACAATTAATAATCATATTACAATAATTCATCTAGACATGTTTGTTACCTTGTCTTTCAATGATTGCAATAATTCAAATAAAAAATTATCCAGAGAATCATACCAACCGTAACTATTTTAAAATTATTCATACATAAATTTGGGAGAAATTTATGTACCAAATATTAAAAAGACAAATCATGTACACTATGCTGTTTTATAGACTCGTTTAGGGTGATGGACCAACTTGAATCTAATGTTTTGCATTCTTACTTTGTATTTTTACACGTTGTTTTCACGACTTGAATTGTAACTTTCAAATCTTAGAATCCTAAGAATACCTTTGCTACAAATCTAACCCCTAAAACTATAAAATGTGCAAATATTACTTGGTAACTCTCTAACTTTCTATATCGATCAACAGTGAGCGATACACTTATTTTGGAGTATTTCTATTTGTATTTTGATGATACGTAAAAGTTTTTGTTGGTAAATAAATTACTTCTATAAAATGACTTTAGATTTGAAGAAAAATCATTAAAATGTATTCAAATATTTATGGGCATTTGTTATGCATAAATTTAATGTAATTATAATGAATTCATATGTCATTATGTTTGGTTGGTAGAAATTCTTAGAATTAAAATTTGAATTTTAATTTTAACATGTTTGGTTCCAAAAATAATTGAAATTAATTCTCTTAAATTCCTTCGAATTAAGGATTTCAAAATCCTTACAAAGTTTGAAGTATTTCAAATTCCACCGATCCCCATCTCCGCCACCGACCGCCACTTACCACCCCCGCCCACCGCCATAGGACACTACCAACGACCATTGCCGACCTCACTGACCGCCACCGACCCCGACCGCCGGCCGCCGACACCCGTGACCGCCGCTAACGCCAACCTTCGCAGCTCCCGACCGCCGACTGCCTTGACCGCCGACCTCCGACCACCGCCATAACGATCGTCGACTGTCGTCGACCACCGCCACCACCGACCGTCGACCCTCGCCGATCGCCATTGCCACCTCTGATCGCCGTCGCCAAACGCCACTTTCGACGGCAGCTGCCGCCGCCCTTGTCATTGGATCGTCGTCGATCATCCAAAACCATTTGACGCCCCACTCACTGCTCGCTTGTCGCCCTACCCCCCGACAACCCAAACCTGCTGAAAACTTATCATGCTGTAACCGTTGTCAACAATAGGACAGTAGCCGCTAACCTCACCTGCTGCCTACAAACGCCTGTCTCCACCTACCGCACCTACGACCGACTAACGACCGTCGTCACCAACTGTTAACCCAGAATAATCACACTTGAATCAAATCATGAAGATTATGGATCAAAATATGATAAACACAAACAAAACCCCTTTGATCTTCAATTAGATTGCATATGATTTGTACAAAGTGGAAACCCTAATCAATTGGTCATACAACCATTAACAAACTCTTATTACAATTAACCTATTATAGTCTAGACTAACTTTTACTATTTACATTTAGCCCCCTAGACTATTAAACTTGACTAAAACATAACTAAAACAAAGTAAAATATATTTTGTTCACACAAAATATATTTATTACAATAAAGTCTCAAACACAATATATCTTCAATATCTTCACTCGGTTCTTCGTCTTGAACTCGACGTTTGACTTTTGTTGACTTAGACTTAGACGTTGACTTTTGTTGACTTTGACTATGTTGATAATATAGACTATCTTGTACAGCTCCAACAATACTCCCCTTAGTCTATCATTATCAACGTCTTTAAACGAATTCAGCACCGAGAAGTCAACCATAGAAAGATCTTCAATTTGAAGATTTCTGAATCTAATGATAAAAATTATTCATCTCATAAGCTCCCTTATTTATATGCTCCCCCTTTTTGAGTGCATCCTTTGCGAGGATATTGAAACAACTTTCTCAAATCTCTAATCTTGAGCGCTTCAGAAGATGTAAGAGGAGGATTTGTAGCTCGGCTGCAAACTTGACGAACAGATTCTCTGATAAGGTATACTACTCAATAGATGATCGGCCATCACTTACAGCAAAAATCTGAAACACATTCACAAACACAATCTCGACATTTCTAATTAGATCATTTTATTTTAACAAAATAAACCCGTGTTTATCTGTGTGTGAAAACAAGCGAACCCGAGTTCGTTTGTATGCAATTTCTGTGAAATGCATAAAAATGATAAAATTGTAACAACATAATATGGAAGACCGAAAAAAATTTTGAAATCAAAATTTATTATATATATTTTTGTTTTATTTGTATATGTATATATATATATATACATATACACAATATATATATATACAATACAATATATATATATATATATATATATATATATATATATAGATATATATATTATATATATATATATATATATATATATATATATATATATATATATATATATATATATATATATATATGTAATTACCGAGAACTGAATCGATCATGAGATCACATACTCAAGATATACTTTAGCACAAAGATGAATTTAAACATCGACAAGAAATGAGATCACACTGATAACTGAATCTAATCACAGTCTTTGAATGATTTTGAAAATCTCAAACAAATCAATAACGATTGCTGATATGTTTGTCCATTTAAACCCATGCCCTATCTTTTTCAACAAGCAACAGATGATTCGTTAATGTTCGATTAAGCACTTTAGAATGCTAGGACCCCACAATCATTTGGCAAAAACCCTTACCCAACCTCAGAATTTCTTGAATTTTGTTACGATCTTTATGAAGCAAGGCTTGTGCATTAGTGTGCAAGTGATTATCATCAGAATATTGCATTCTATGATGAATTCATCCTTAGATGATTTGACACAACTTAGGCCAAAATGGTGAGAGCTCCAGGTCTATACTCACGTATAACAAAGGAGATGACCATTTAATCATGTGCCGATGAGAGCTCCAGGTCAGTACTATTGTACAGCAAAGGAGATCATCACTCCAGGTTAGTACTTCCGTACAGCAGAGGAGATTAGCATGAACACAAGACACATAAATACACTAAACATGACTCAAAGATATGGCTTATATGAATTGTATCATGGTGGGTGAAAGATCAATTCTCAATCCAATTTTTGTCGGGACTCAGTTTTCGTGCATGTCAAAATGATTGCGTAAATCCAGACATCCTTATGTATAGATTTTAATTTAAATCATTATGTTGCTGCCTACTTTATTTCTTCAGGCTGAGTCTACCAAGCATATCATTAAAGAATCTGTTTGTTTTTTTATTTACATTTAAAAAATAAGATGTAAATTAGATAACAACATCAGTTACTATGATTTCTCATTCTATAACGCAAGTCATGCAAGAACAAGCATTTCAAGATGATATACAATCATTTCTCAGTCATCTCAAATCAAGTTCTCAGTTCTCTTTTCATTTTTTTATTTAAATTGTATAATACTCTCCCCTTAAATTTTTATTTTCGCAAACCTATTTTTATTATTATTATTTTTTTTTATAAAATTATACAAAAATAGAAATTTACCAAACAAGGTTTTCCAAACTACACTGATATGAAGATAAGAAATGAATGATCAAGAAATTTGCTGTGATTGTAAAGTGAGAACTGTGATGATGCAGATAAAAATCCAGATCATGGATAAAATACCATGACCTTAACCTGTTTGTTCCACCTCAAATTTGAATTAGGAACAATCTCTGTCAGTAAACCGGATTACTAACAGTTCTCCTGAATTGTTCCTGCACTCATAAATAGATTAGGTTGAAAGGGGAACCCAGGCCATCGTAGTATTGGGACTTCCTTTTTCATCAATATAAGTAACCTGCTTCAGCACACAACCGTTTAAACAATCGGGGATTGTTGTATCCTTCTTTTTAATTTGCCAAATTTATTTCGGTTCAATTAATTTGGATTTGAATGAATTAAATTTGGAAATCATTTTCTGTTTAAGATCGGATGTAAAAGAATTTGGTTTTGAACCTTTGGTCATTTTTATCTTTGAATCATGTGAAACTGGCTTCACATGAAAAGGTTTGGATGAAGGATTTTTCATCAAACTATTCAAAGATGTGTACTTTTCACCTCTTGGACCAGAGAAGCAACCTGTGTTGCGTTTATCATTTCGAACATTCTTTGTAGACTTACATCCGGAGAAGCAATTCGTTTTGCTTTTACCATTCGAAGCAAGTCATTGAGGGCACTTCTTTATCACATGACCTTCTTTTCCACACTCAAAACAAGCCTTGAAAGGCTTTTGACGCTTGATTGACCCGTGTGAAGCATTTGGAATTAGAGATTGCTTTGAGGTTGTTGCAGATTCTTGCTTGTTTTGAAGTTTCCTGTGCTGAACAGTGAATGAGACCTTCACTGGTTGACTGGCTTGTTTTGCAGATGGAGAAGAGATCCGTATTTGTCTTGATTTAGCTTTTGGAAGCTTTTGAGACTTGACAATTTCAGGTGATATCTTTATCTTTGATGAACTGACACAGTCCTCTGTGTTTGATTCATCATTTGAGCTTGACCAGTCTCGTATACACAGATCTGCTTCTAATAGATCTTGATTGACAGAAATAGGATGTGTTGTTGTTGTTAGAACTTGATGATTAGGTGATTCCTGATTTATCTCTTCTTTCACAACCCTGACAAGCTCAAAAGTAGGAATTTCACCTGTTTTAAACTTATCAAATAAGTTAGAAGAAATAGTAGATATAGATTTACAAACGACCGAGACTGAACAATCATTATCTTGACTGTCAGCATTCGGATTATTGTATTCCATACCAATTGTAGAATCATAATCATCTCGCACCTCTTTAAGATTCACTCCATCTAAGTCTGCATGCAAACAGTTAATATTCTTTTCAATTAAATCATTTGTTGGATGAAGTTTGGGAATTAGAGAATAACATAAAGTAGATGGAGGTGGAACTGAATTAAATACAGTTGCACCATCTGAATAATATCCAATCCCATGTTTTACCCATGCCCCTTGTTGTTTAGCAATAAGCTCATCCTTTTTCCTGTGTGAAAGGGTCCATTTATCAAGCTTTGTTTGAAGCTGTGTAGTTTCAAATTGAGCTAAAACAACCCTTTCTCTTAGAATATTAATTTTAACATTACGCTCCAAAATGGTTCTTCTTAAAAAATCATTTTCAGCCAATGCTTCATTAAGTTTCTTTGAAAAAGCAATTTTATTTTTCTTTAATTCCTGATTGATTGTTTTTAATTCTTTTTCATTGTCCAATAACAATCTGTTTGCCTTATAAATCCAAAATAACCTGATTTTGCAAGAAGATGAACACATATCCTGAACAGTCCCATAAGAAAGACCCATGATAGTTCGTTCTGCAGCTAAGCTCTTCTCACAATCACAAACCCTTGTGATTCTTTGTTGTTCCTCTTCTTTGACTTTTAGCATTTCTTTATCCTCAAACTCTTTCTTTTCATTATCATCTTTCTCGTCTTCAGGATCCTTATTTCTCTTAAATTTAGGTTTACTGTCAGCGTCAATTCTCAGAGCTTCATAATTGTCTTTGATTTTATCATTTGAATACAAATCAGTTTTCAGTAATTTCATCTTTTCAATCAGCTCGGCTTTGTAATCAAGTATGCTTGTTACAGAAGAAACAAGATCAGTATTAAGCGTGTTGGTTTGATGTGGGAACACGGCTTGCTGAAATTCTTTTCTTTTGATATCCAGCTCGAGAGATTTTAGCTTGTTGATCATATCCATGAGTTTTGTGTCCACATAACCTCTTTCTTGCTTCAACATTTTAACTTGATGATTCCATTCAGACGGAAGATAGTCAAGAAGCTTTTGAATTTGTTCATGATTACTGAGGTCTGGAACATGTTTTTTTAGATTATTTGCCACCTTTAAGAATCAATCAATCAAATCTGTCAATTTTTCTTTCTTCATTGCTGCAAAAGAGTCAAACCGGCTTTGTTCCGTTGTGAGATTATCTGAATTAAAGTCTTCTGAAGATGACATTTTATTAAAAATTTTGAACAATTAAACGCCCCAAAAGTATTTTTTCCATAAATTATAAAATAATTCTCCCCCGGGAAAAATATTTTTTTTGTAAATATCACTCTATGCAATCTTAGCAACTGGGGTCAAGCCCACTTTCTTTGGTTTTTTTAATGAGCCCACACAAATCCTTTAAAACTTAGCCTAATTATAAGCCTAATAGCAATTTAAAAAAAATGTTAGCCTAATAAACTTGGAAACCCATTAACACACACAAAAATTATTATCCCAAATTCTTTGAAAGATCCAGCCCAACAAGAAAAACCCATTAAACAATTCTAAACCCTAATACACACTTCATCTTTTCACACAACCACACATTATCAACTACTGCAAATCTGCAATCGAGACCCCTTTGTAACATCTTGTATTTTTGTGTTAATTGAAAGTTAGCTTTGTTAATTCTTGTAAGGGTCATTATTGCCATATATGAAACTTATGGATTGCTTATGTTCATTTTATTTGTTAGAAAGTTATTAGTCTACTATAACTAAATACAATAATACATAATGATAATGTTACTAATAATAATGATAGTAATAATAACTATAATAATAAAAATAATAATAATAACAATGTGTAATATTAATAATAATTTAATTAATAATAATAGTACCAATAAAAAGTTATAATAATTATACTACTAGTAATAATAGCTAAGATAGTAATACTAAAGATAATAATAATAATAATATTACTACTAATAATAACAATTTTTTTAGATGTTAAACTAAACTTAATTAAGTTAGGGGGCTTGTCTTGCCATTTTATAAACTTTAAAAGAAAGTTTTTACATGAAATAATAACAACTCGAAATCCAAGGGGCCAAAGTGTAAATTTTAAAGTTTCAAACCCAACCCCTGCCCACTTTAAACCCGGTGGACTCCGGCCAACACTCCGCCCGAAGTCCGGCGATGATGAAACCTCCACAATCCTTCGAATCGTGAACCCCAATCATTTTCAACCGTTTCAGGAACAAGAATCGAACCTGTTACTACACTTTAATTCGATTTTAAGGGCTGTTATGGGCATTCAAACACGAAACCGAAGTTCGACTTTAACCATAAAGCCGTTTGGGCATTTAATCCTAATTATAATCCAATCAAACTAACATAAACAATCACCTGACTATCGAAATCGAATACAATTTTCTATTGCATCTGTAACACACAAACACCTCTCATTGGATTCACTCCGAAGTAAACTGAAATTCGTCAATTGAACAACGCCAATTCGTCAAACTAAACTGAAGTTGATAAGGGGCTTTGGATCCAGAGCATCACTCGAAGCTGTCCACGAGTTTAATTTGGTTTTCATAGTCGTTTGCCCACAATTGGAGTCAAGTGTTAGTCGCGGTTTGTTCATCGTAGTGTTCGAATTCGAATCATCTTCATTCGGTTAATTAAACACATCTACATGATCGTTTTAACATGGGGAATAAAAGCCCCATGAACCTAACCAGTAATTGAATCGAATCGGGGTTCAATTGGATCCAAGAACAATCTAGGGTTCTTGGATTTGGGGGTTTTCCACATGATTATGTTTATAACATTTTAGAACGGGTCTTAGCACGGCCAAGCCCTAGTCCAGTGGTAACACACCTGGACTTCACCTGAGGTCCCGGGTTCGAACCCGGCTACCTCCATTAAATTTTTTTAAGGCTTTTCAGCCTTCAAAAAATTATACAAAAATTCTAAAAAATTATTAAAAATAATTTTCTAAACTTTATATATTTGTAAATCACTTTATCAAATTTCTACAATTCTTAAAATAAATGTCAATATTTTATAAAACAAGAATTATAGTTAGTTTATTATTATAAAGAAAAGACTTTAAATAATGATTTAAATCATTTAAAATCATTATTGATTCAAATGTTGTTGTTTAAATTTATAAGTTTTGTAAATAAAAAAAAATATAAAAAATGTATTTACAATTATTTCTGTTAATTATATCAAACGATTCAAAATTTATTTCGTTATGATAAATTATTATACTGATCTTTTTCATCAAAATAGAAACAAAATATTTTAATTATGAACTTTTTATATCAAAGCCTAAATTCCCCTTGGAACCCTAGATCATGTTTAAACGTTAATCTTATCATTAAAACTTAACTCCTGTATATATATATATACTTAGGTACCTTGTGAAGAACTACGTTGGAACGTTGCTTATTATAATTTTTATTAATCGTCAATTATATACTTATTTGATCAAGTGAGTATTTCTATACCCTTTTTGCTTATTTTTACACTTTGTGGTGAAACATGTTACCTTATGACTATTGCACTTGAAAACCCGTTTGATTCTTGTAAACTCTTGGCAATTCACTATTATGTTGTGGTTAGTTGATCTTTGTAATTACCATGTATTGACGATTATATGTGCAATCATTAACTATTGCTAGACTGGCGACGTCATAGATCTATGGGACTGACAAGCCTGCTTGGTTAATCACAGTACACTTAGCTAATCGTATAAACTTGTAATTATGAGAACTTGTTAACTGTCAAGGTTTGATTGTGCACCTGTCTTACATCTCTAGTTACTTTGTTCACTAATTTCATAACATGAATTGTCACTTTTTTATACTTATGTATTGAAAACTATAGAAATCTCACCAACATTATGTTGACCTTTTATTTTTAACATGTTTCAGGAAACGCCCAAGTTTGATGCCATCTTTGAAGCTTATTCACATCTAGGATTGGACCTAGTTAAATAAATGGATTTCCTTGAATTATTTTATATTTTATGTTATGTTATTTTCATATTCGAGACTTATGCTTGTAATGTTACATTTGGAACTTATGAATAATATATTTGACTTTATTAATAGCGTTATGTGGCTGTGAACGATCTTAACCCTCACATCTCGATGTTTCCGCCGTCAAGGTTGGGGTGTGACAGATCGGTATCAGAGCCCATAACTATAGGGATTTAGGTTATTAGAAATGGTGACCTAGACTATAGCGTATGCATTAACCTTATAGAATTATATTTCTATCTTGTATAATATATTGTTTGCATGCTACATAATGCTATGCCTCCTTATGTGCAATTTGATGCCTTAGCATAGGATTGCCTTGTACATGTCTAAATATTGTTACTTGTCTCCCTTAGACTTATCCTTGATTCTTTAACTCTCCCCGACGAATGAAATTTCTTAATCTTATTCTCGACAATACGTGGGTTCGTACGCTTTAGTTTATTGGTTTAAATCTTTAGACTTTATGTCTAATTTATACAAATCTCATCAAGGTTTTGATTCCATGAACCTAAGAAATATTGTGTGACACATAGACACCTGTATTCTGGATTTCCTGGCAAAAGGCCTTTGGGCTAAGGTAAGTATTTCACATAAATCCTAAGGGACTAGTTATGCTTACCTGGGGATTTCTGGGATGAGTGATAAACTATGGTCAACATACACAATTTTCTAAGGAAAATGGGTCAATTCACCTTGACGTGTCAACGTTTCCAAATGGTAATGCGTTACCAAATGGAATCATTCCATGTACCTTACAACTCTTAGCTTATCCTTGTTTAAATCACTATCCTTTGTTATCCTCGTTCCCGTAACTAACTCATTTTGTATATCCAGCATGTCTCGTCATCATGGAAAGCGTGGAAGTTCCGACCGTAAGCTTGCAGCAATGATCGCCCGACAAATGGCTGCTCTGCTCCCGCCAATGGTTGCTAAACTTAGCAGCACCTTAATGGCCAATAACAACAACAACACTAATGGAAACAATAGTGGTGGTGACAACAATGTTCAAGGGGAGAATAGCAACAACCAAAACGGGAACAATCGCACATGCACCTTTAAACATTTCAACTCGTGCAAACCCACTAGCTTTAGTGGAAAAGAAGAAGCCACTGGACTACTCAAGTGGTTCGAGAGTATGGAGAACACACTCATCGTGAGCGAGTGTCCCGATGAATTCAAGGTTCGTTATGCTGCAAGTGTCCTCCAACAACGGGCACTAACATGGTGGAATAGTGAAAAGAGGAACCGAGGGACTGAAGCTGCATTGGCTTTATCTTGAGAAGAATTTAAGGACATAATGATCCAAAAGTTCTACCTGAGGAGCGAGTTGCAAAAGCTAGAGGAAGAATTCTTGAATCTTAAGCAAGATGGTGGAAATCACTTGGCTTATTCCACCCGGCATCATGAGTTGAGTATGCTTCTACCACACATGGTGGATATCGTGCCCCGCAACATTGAGAAATTTATCAAGGGGGTACCACCTCAAATTCAAGATGCCGTGGTGGGTAGTAGGCCCACAACTTTGGAAGAGGCAAATACTATCACCGCACAGCTCACCGAGAATCATATTAGGGCTGGCACTATGTCGGTGAAAGGTGCCAAAACTACTGCAAAGGTGACACCCGAGGCAACAAGGGAGGTAAGGGCCGAGTCATCCTCTCAAAACAAGAAGCATAAGTTCACCCCGACACGTAACTACGATGTGACAACACCAAATGCTCCTAAAAAACAAATGGTGGTTGCAAATCAAGCTCCCGTGGCTAGAGCTTATGCTAGGCCATATCCGATGTGTAATACGTGCAAGTACCACCACGCGAGCAACATTCTATGCCGAGTCTGCTCGTTGTGTGGGAAGTATGGGCATTTGGTGGTTACTTGTCTTCGCGCGCCAAACAACACTGCGATGCTTACCAAACGAACCTGTTATAACTGTGGCGAGCCTGGTCATATTCGTCCGCAATGTCCTCGCAATGCGGGAACTGTGCCACCGGCTCGTGGAAGGGCTTTCAACATCAATGTCAATCAAACACAAGCGAACAACGACTTGGTGAATGGTACGTCATTGAATCTCTTTTAAATCGTTCTTTGTCTTGTAAAAATTCCTACCTGTGTTCATCATACCAATAATAGGTTATTACTAAAAAGGTATGTATCATGTAAATAGTCATTATGCTTCAGTATTGTTTGATTCGGGTGCGGATAGGAGTTTCGTGTCTTTGGATTTCGAGCCCATTCTTTCTAAGCCGTGTGTTAATCTGGAAAGATCTTTTACAGTCGAAGTCGCCGATGGAAAATCGATCGTCGTTGACGTCGTAATACGCGATTGTACCTTGAGTCTTAACGAGCACGAGTTCCTCATCGACCTTATTCCTATGCAATTGGGAAGCTTTGACGTTATAATCGGCATGGATTGGTTAACCAAGCAACACACGGAAATTCTATGCTTCGAGAAGTGCATTCGAATTCCTTTACTGTCGGGAGATACTTTGAAAGTCTTTGGGGAGAAATCATCCCAAGGACTCAAACTTATGTCCTGCATCAAGCCCCGAAAGTGCTTAAGTAAGAACTATGCAGCTTTCATGGCGTATGTAGTTAATACAAAAGCCAAGGGTAAGGAACTGAAAGATATTCCTGTCGTGCGAGATTTTCCCGAAGTATTTCCTGAGGATCTTAAAGGGTTACCTCCTGTGCGAGAAGTAGAGTTCAAGATTGACTTGATCCCTGGTGCGAACCTTGTTGCTAAATCACCTTATCGTCTTACACCGTCTAAAATGCAAGAACTAGCTAGTCAACTGCAAGAGTTGACCAATAAGGGATTCATTCGTCCTAGTTCTTCACCATGGTGCACCTGTGCTGTTTGTGAAGAAGAAAGATGCTTCATTCCGTATGTGCATCGACTACCGAGAACTCAACAAGCTTACCATCAAGAACCGATATCCTCTTCCTCGAATCGATGATCTCTTTGATCAACTTGAAGGAGCAACCCAATTCTTGAAGATTGATCTACGTTCTGGGTATCATCAATTGCGTGTCCACGATGACAACATTCCAAAGACCGCTTTTCGTACTCGATATGGGCATTACGAGTTCATGGTTATGCCTTTTGGCTTGACAAATGCACCTGTCGTGTTCATGGATCTCATGAATCGAGTATGTAAACCGTATTTGGATAAGTTTGTGATCGTGTTCATTGATGACATTCTTATTTATTCCAAGACGAAAATTGATCACGAGATGCACTTGCAACAAGTTCTTGAACTTTTAAAGAAGGAGCAACTATATGCCAAGTTCTCCAAGTGTGAGTTCTGGCTAGAAGAAGTTCAATTCTTTGGGCATGTGGTGAATAGCCAAGAAATTCACGTTGATCCTGCTAAAATAGAAGCCGTGAAAAAATGGTGTGTTCCCACAACCCCAACCGAGGTTTGTTATTTTCTGGGCTTAGTGGGGTATTACCGTAGGTTCATAGCAAATTTTTCGAAGATTGCTAAGCCATTAACGGCGCTAACCCAAAAGAACCGACTTTTTGCATGGGGACCCGAACAAAAAGAGGCTTTCGAGACATTAAAACGCACGTTGTGTAACGCTCCTATTCTCACATGTCCCGATGGAAACGACGACTTTACCGTGTACTGTGATGCCTCTAATCAAGGTCTTGGTTGTGTTCTCATGCAACGAGGCAAAGTCATAGCATACGCGTCGAGGCAATTGAGGGTTCATGAAGTGAACTACACAACTCACGATCTTGAACTTGGTGCTGTGATTTTCGCTTTGAAGATCTAGCGACATTATCTTTATAGGACGCAATGCATAGTCTACACCGATCATAAGAGTCTCCAACATGTGTTCAATCAAAAGGATCTTAACATGAGGCAAAGACGTTGGATTGATTTGATTAGTGACTACGACTGCGACATTCGTTACCACCCTGGGAAGGCGAATGTTGTAGCCGACGTGCTGAGTCGCAAGGTCCAGAACAAGGTTGTCTCACTTCAAGAAATCCGGGATCGAAGGCAATGGTTTGACACGTTAGGGGAATTTGATACCGAGATCCATGTGGATGTTAACGCGGCTACTATCATGCTTTAAAACATAAGGATTGATAGTGATCTCGAGTTATGCATTCGCGAGGCTCAACAAGTGGCGTTAACCGACGAAGGGAAAGATGAAGACTTGGTGTTTAGCGTTCGGTCACAACTGGAGACAAAACCGAACGACATGTGGTACTTCTTGAATCGACTTTGGATCCTGAATCGTTATAACCTTCGACACTTCATTATGAACGAAGCTCATCAAACTCGATATTCCATTTATCCTGGCTCCGATAAAATGTACGTGGACCTGAGTGGTCAATACTGGTGGCCTGGAATGAAGAAAGATATCGTGTCTTATGTTTTCAAGTGTCTCACGTGTGCAAGAGTCAAAGCCGAGAATCAACGACCAAGTGGTTTACTTGAACAACCCGAAATCCCTCTGTGGAAATGGGAACATATATCTATGGATTTCATAACCAAGTTACCTCGTACTCCTCGTGGTCATGATAGTATATGGGTGATTGTTGACCGTTTGACCAAGAAGGCACATTTCATACCTATACAAGACACATACAAAGTTTCAAGACTGGCTCGCATCTACATTGACTAAATTGTGAGTCGTCATGGCGTGCCGTTGCACATCATATCCGACCGAGACGCTCGTTTCACTTCGCACTTTTGGTCGTCTATGCAAGAACTCTTGGGTACTAAATTGGATTTAAGTACGACTTACCATCCTCAAACTGATGGTCAAACCGAACGAACAATTCAAACCCTCGAGTACCTACTGCATCTTTGTGTCCTTGATTTTGGTGGTGATTGGGATACGCATTTACCGCTCGCGGAATTTTCGTATAACAATAGTTATCACTCAAGTATTAAGATGGCACCATTCGAGGCTTTGTATGCTCGCAAATGTCGCTCTCCGATCTGCTGGACCGACATTGGTGAAAACTTTATCACTGGTCCTGAACTTATACAAGAAACTACCTATAAAGTCTCCACAATTCGCAAGAACCTTGAAGTGGCAAGAAGTCGACAAAAGAGTTATGCCGACAAGCGTCGTAAGCCGTTGGAGTTTCAAGTTGGCGACATGGTTCTTCTTAAGGTTTTACCATGGAAGGGTGTTGTTCGCTTTGGAAAGAAGGGTAAACTGACTCCAAGGTTTGTAGGACCTTTCAAAATCCTAAAAAGGATTGGGAAAGTGGCTTATAGACTGGAACTACCTTCCGACCTTATTGGAGTTCATCCTGTGTTTCATGTCTCGAATTTGAGAAGGTGTTTGGCTGACGAGAGTCTGCATGTTCCACGGGAAGACATCCAAATCAATGAGTCATTGCACTTTGTTGAGAAACCTGTTGAAATTATGGATCGCATTATGAAGAAAACTAAAACCACAATTACTCCAATTGTCAAGGTTTATTGGGAGAATAAGTGTGGAGCTGAGTTCACTTGGGAGCATGAGGACCATATGAAGGCAAAATATCCGCATTTGTTCGCTTAGTTCATTCTTAATTTCGGGACGAAATTCTCTTAAGTTGGGGAGACTGTAACATCTTGTATTCTTGGGTTAATTGAAAGTTAGCTTTGTTAATTCTTGTAAGGGTTATTATTGCCATATATGAAACTTATGGATTGCTTATGTTCATTTTATTTGTTAGAAAGTTATTAGTCTAGTATATCTAAATACAATAATATAAAATGATAATGTTACTAATAATAATGATAGTAATAATAACTATAATAATAATAACAATGTCTAATATCAATAAGAATTTAATTAATAATAATAGTACCAAGAAAAAGTTATAATAATTATACTACTAGTAATAATAGCTAAGATAGTAATACTAAAGATAATAATAATAATATTACTACTTATAATAACAATTTTTTAGATGTTAAACTAAACTTAATTAAGTTAGGGGGTTTGTTTTGTCATTTTATAAACTTTAAAAGAAAGTTTTTACATGAAATAATAACAACACGAAATCCAAGGGGCCAAAGTGTAAATTTTAACCCGGTGGACTCCGGCCAACACTCCGGCCGAAGTCCGGCGATGCTGAAACCTCCACAATCCTTCGAATCGTGAACCCCAATCATTTTCAATCGTTTCCGGAACAAGAATCGAACCTGTTACTACACTTTAATTCGATTTTAAGGGCTCTTATGAGCATTCAAACACGAAACCGAAGTTCGACTTTAACCATAAAGCCGTTTGGTCATTTAATCCTACTTATTATCCAATCAAACTAACATAAACAATCACCTGACTATCGAAAATCGAATACAATGTTCTATTGCATCTGTAACATACAAACACCTCTCATTGGATTCACTCCAAAGTCGCGACCTGCATTTCAATTGAACATCACCAATTCGTCAAATTAAACTGAAATTGATAAGGGGCTTTGGATCCAGAGCATCACTCGAAGCTGTCCACGAGTTTAATTTGGTTTTCATAGTCGTTTGCCCACAATTGGAGTCAAGTCTCAGTCGCGGTTTGTTCATCGTAGTGTTCGAATTCGAATCATCTTCATTCGGGTAATTAAACACATCTACATGATCGTTTTAACATGGGGAATAAAAGCCCCATGAACCTAACCAGTAATTGAATCGAATCGGGGTTCAATTGGATCCAAGAACAATCTAGGGTTCTTGGATTTGGGGGTTTTCCACATGATTATGTTTATAACATTTTAGAACCGGGTCTTAGCACGGCCAAGGCCCTAGTCCACTGGTAACACACACGCATACTACACCTGAGGTCCCGGGTTCGAACCCGGCTACCTCCATTAAATTTTTTTAAGGCTTTTTAGCCTTCAAAAAATTATACAAAAATTCTGAAAAATTATTAAAAATAATTTTATAAACTTTATCTATTTGTAAATCACTTTATCAAATTTCTGCAAATTTATTTCTTAAAATAAATGTCAATATTTTATAAAACAAGAATTATAGTTAGTTTATTATTACAAAGAAAAGACTTTAAATAATCATTTAAATCATTAAAAATTATTATTGATTCAAATGTTGTTGTTTAAAGTTATAAGTTTTGTATATAAAAATATATATAAAAAATATATTTACACTTATTATTTCTGTTAATTATATCAAACGATTCAAAATTTATTTCGTTATGATAATTTATTATACTGATCATTTTCATCAAAATAGAAACAAAAATATTTTAATTATATATCAAAGCCTAAATTCCCCTTGGCATCTAGATCATGTTTAAACGTTAATCTTATCATTAAAACTTAAATTCTATAAATATATATACTTAGGTACCTTGTGAAGAACTACGTTGGAACGTTGCTTATTATAATTTTTATTAATCGTCAATTATATAGTTATTTGATCAAGTGAGTATTTCTATATCCCTTTTGCTTATTTTTACACTTTGGGGTGAAACATGTTACCTTATGACTATTGCACTTGTAAACCCGTTTGATTCTTGTAAACTCTTGGCAATTCACTATTATGTTGTGGTTAGTTGATCTTTGTAATTACCATGTATTGACGATTATATGTGCAATCATTAACTATTGCTAGCCTGGCGACGTCATAGATCTATGGGCCTGACAAGCCTACTTGGTTAATCCAAGTACACTTAGCTAATCGTATAAACTTGTAAACGTGAGAACTTGTAAAATGTCAAGGTTTGATTGTGCATCTGTCTTACATCCCTAGTTACTTTGTTCATTAATTTCATAACATGAATTGCCACCTTTTTATACTTATGTATTGAAAATCATGGAAATCTCACCAACATTATATTGACCTTTTATTTTTAACATGTTTCAGGAAACGCCGAAATTTGATGCTATCTTTAAAGCTTATTCACATCTAGGATTGGACCTAGTTAAATAAATGGATTTCCTTGAATAATTTTATATTTTATGTTATGTTATTTTCATATTCGAGACTTATTCTTGTAATGGTACATTTGAAACTTATGAATAATATATTTGAGTTTATTTATAGCGTTATGAGGCTGTGAACGATCTTAACTCACATCTCGACGTTTCCGCCGTGAAGGTTGGGGTGTGACACCCTTTGACATCTCTGATCTGACCCCATACCTCTATTCTATCAATCAATCAATGCTTTGTCTTCTCCATTGTTGACCATTTCTTCACTCAACAACCAACAATCACCGTTACCTTCACATTCGTTCACACACACACACAATCACTCAATCTAAACAGCTCAATCAAACTCTCGAAACCAAAATCTGACCGCCGATAGATTCACAGGATCGACAACTCTGATTGCATATGATTTGTATAAAGTGGAAACCCCAATCAATTGGTCATACAACCATTAACCAACTCTAATTACAATTAACCTATTTATAGTCTAGACTAACTTTCACTATTTACATTTAGCCCCCTAGACTATTCAACTTGACTAAAACATGACTAAAACAAAGTAAAATATATTTTGTTCACACAAAATATATTTATTACAATAAAGTCTCAAACACAATATATCTTCAATATCTTCACTCGGTTCTTCGTCTCGAACTTGAAGTTTGACTTTTGTTGACTTTGACTTAGATGTTGACTTTTGTTGACTTTGACTATGTTGATAATATAGACTATCTTGTACAGCTCCAACACCAACCCGCATCCGTTTTAGACGTGCTCGAGGCGACTGTTGGTTTTCGGTTTTGGGCGTGATTCGTTGGTGACGGTGATGGGGTACGAATGGTTTCTGGTAACGGGCACGGTTGGTGCTCGCAGTCGATTGTCGACGCTGGTGGCGGCGGTGCTCAGTGGTATGTAGCGGCGATGATCAGTGGTCATGGAGGTGGTGGCGGTTTTCAATGAGTGATATATTCCAATTCCTTCATAAGTGTGTTGTCACTAAAAATACATTTGGAATTTAAATTCACTTTATCGATTTCAATTCCCTTGAATTACAAATCCTTAAAAAAGATTGAATTCCAAATGCAATTCCTTCTAATTCAAATTCAAATTCCAAGTTCAATTTCAATTCCAACAAATTCCGTAAATCAAACGACTCATTATAGTTTGATACCATGACACCTGATCATCTAGGGATCTAGATGCCGACTAGGACTCAATTTATGAGAACTCATTGTAAGAGTTATATTAGAGGTTGATGCTAACCAAAGATCTCTCAGCATGTATTTTGATGTACAAGGAAGTTACTCGGAAGATTTGACAATACACAAAGAAATTCTCTAAGTGACAAATCTTCTGAAACCAAAGACCAAATTCTTCCGAAGCCAAAAGTGAAGTCTTCCGAAGCATCAAGGCAAAGTCTTCCAAAGCCTGAAGATTGATTTCTCTGAATACAAAGAAGACATGCTTTCTCTGACTTACTTTTGACAAAATCTGAACCACTTTTCGCTGCCATATCTGAAGACTCACCAACTTATACAACTTGGTGATTATCTCCATACTTTTGTCAACTATACATTATGGTCTTTGAGTCTGTAACTTTCCACTATTGTACTTTAATCCTTTTTGTAATAGAGTAGGATGTGAGCTATGGCATGTCATAGTCACTTGTCAAAAGTCAATCTGCCTTTTGACTTTACATTGAATTTGTTGTCTAGATTAGTGTTCCAGCTGGCCTTCAAAGTATGACCTGCTGTAGGATGTAATATAAAGCGTCTCATGTAACCAGTCCTTAGGACTAAGCTTTGTAACAATTTTAAAACACTTGAGAGCAATATACTTCATCCTTGAAAAGCAATCTCTTTGTTCTCATGTTATTACTTTTGTTCTTTGTTTTACTTTCTAGGTTTCCTATTTGATCTGTTAAGTGTTATACTCTCC
The DNA here is from genome assembly GCA_025215565.1 of Flaveria ramosissima. Lineage (NCBI taxonomy): Eukaryota > Viridiplantae > Streptophyta > Magnoliopsida > Asterales > Asteraceae > Flaveria > Flaveria ramosissima. Next base: position 66,999,306 of record CM046036.1, read on the forward strand.
ACATTTTGAAACTGTTGCATAACCATTACCGGTCCAACAAGGCTAATATAGAAACAGCTGGTGTATGATAATTGGTGTAAGTTATTACTTTTGTTCTTTGATAATGGGTGTTTGAGAATGGAAGGCTTCATCAAGTCACAAGATAGCAGGATGTGGAGATCCGTAGTCTCCGGACCTCACATCCCAAGCATTATTTCAGCAACAGCTGGAGGTGGGATGATACCAAAGAATGTGGCTGAATATTCTGAGGAAGATTGGAAGAAGATTGATATAGATCAGAAGGCCATGACCGCTCTTCAAACTTCTATACCAAACTTTATTTATAGAGGCTTCAAAAAGTGCAAGACGGCAAAAGAACTTTTAGATGCACTGAATCTCATGTTCGAAGGTTGTAATGAAGCCAAGGAAAACAAGAAGGATATCAGGAAGCAGCAGTTTGAGAACTTCACCTTAAAAACATGTGAAACTATGACTTAACAATACTTCAGGTATGTTGAGATTGTAGATACTTTGATGGATGTTGGAGTTAAACTTGAGAATAGGGACATTGTGAGGAAGTTCATGTTCTCTCTTTCCAGACAATGGACACACTATTATATTGCTATTAAGTTAACTGAAAACGTCTCTATTCTTACTCTCACAGAGCTGTATGGTATCCTAAGTGGTTACCAGATGGAGATGAACATGCATATCCATCCAGCAGCTCTTCCAACAATCAATAGAGTTCAGCCCTTCATGTAGTTGAAAGGGATAGCAGAGAACCACATCATCATCTCATATGCTACCTTGACAACTCACAAAATGGCCCTTTCATCACCTTCCTGGAGACACCAAGGGAGAGCTACACTCAAGGAAGCCCATTCCAAGAACCAAGCTCTTCTCAAGCCTTTGAGTCTTTAGATGAAAGTTGTGGCAACTTTCTCTTCACTCTTGAAGACTTGTACTGCATCCATCTAGATGTCCTAGAGTATAGAGAGATAGTCTAGCAGATGGCTCTTCTCACTCATAGAGCCAAGAAGTTCTACAAGAGAACATGAAAAAAGTTTCCTAGCAATGTAACTAGTGGAAAGTTTGGGCTGGATTAAAGAAAAGTGAATTGGAACAACTATAACTAAACATGTCACTTTGCTAAAGAGTGTAAGGCACCAAGGACAAATGGTGGCCAAACACAATCAAGGCCAAGCAACACTGATGCAGCTCCTAGAACTGAGAAGCCAAGCCAACCAAAGCAGTAAGCTGTTGTTGCTGTTGAAGAAGGAAGCTTTGACTAGAGCTTTCAAGTAGAAGATGTCTCTCCAAATAAAGCACTAATGGTTGATCATGATGATGCCAAAGTATTGGAACATCTTTGTACTCTTGAATCCATTGCTAAAGTAAACATGTATAGGTCCTATAACTTGGAAGTAAGATCTGATCTTGAGTCTTTCAATATTTTAAAAGCTGATTTCAAAAGAGCAGAAAATGGCTATAAACTTAAAATAGAAGATATAGAGAAAACAATTTCTACTCTTAAACTTGAGCACATAAATTATAGGACTCATATTAAAGATTTTGTTACCAAGTTAACCGAATGCAAGGCTGAGCTTGTGATTAGTAAAGCCAAGTTAGAAAAATATGTTCTTGAAAAGAAACCTTCATGAACATCATATCTTCGTCCTTGCGTGCAAAATTTTGTTATCAAAACAGACAGGGACTGGGATCAAGGAGATAGCTCATCCACACATATTACCATCTATTAGATCTCCAAGATATGGAACTAGTGAAGATGAGTTGCCCCTTATTGATCCTATCCAAGAAGAGAATGAAGATGAAAAGGATATAGTAAAGGATGAACCAGAAGTGAGTAAGGAGGTTCATCCTAAGAAGGGTCACTATACTCGTGGTGAAAAAAAGGAACCAAGGATGGCCAAGTCAGCTAGAAAGAATAAATTAACTAAAGATGATTTGGTAACTAGAATGCCAAAGAAAAAGTTTACAAGTGATGACCATTGTGTTGCATGTCTGAAAGGAAAGCAACACAAAGTGTCACACAAGCCAAAGGAAATAAACACCATCATTACTCCCCTACACTTATTACATATGGATCTCTTTGGCCCCACTAGTGTAATGATTTTAGGAAGAATTTTATATTCTCCTATGATCTCAAATGACTTCACAAGATATACTTGGGTCTTCTTTTTTAGAAGTAAGGATGAGACCCCTGAAATCTTGAGATCCTTCATTCTAAAAATTTAGAATCAATGTAATCACAAGGTCAAGATTATAAGATGTGATCAAGGAACATAATTCAAGAACCAAATCCTTGATACATTCTGTGATGAAAAGGCTATTTCAAGACAATATAGTGCTCCTAGAACTACTCAACAAAATGGTGTTGCTGAAAGGAGAAATAGGACACTTATTGAGGCTGCAAGAACCATGCTCTCTGACTCTAAACTACCCATCACCTTCTGGGCAGAGGCAGTCAACACTACATGCTGTGTGCAGAACAAAATTTTAGTAGTCAAAACTCATGGTAAGACTCCTTATGAACCGTCGCACAACATGAGACCTTTCACTGGTTTCCTCAGGTCATTTGGATGTCCATGCACCATCTTGAATACCAAAGATCATGTAGCCAAATTTGCTGAGAAAGCATATGATGGACATTTCATTGGATACTTTTCTTAAGTGAAGGCTTATAGATCTCAGAACTAGAGTAGTTGAGGAGTCAGCCAATATGACCTCTAATGAACACACTCCCAGTATGAAAGGTTCTGGTCCTGATTGGCTATTTGATCTTGATATAGTTACCAATTGTTTTAACAAATCTTGTGAAGATATTTTAGGAACAACATGTAATACATCTGTAGGAGATCCTGATCCAAGAGTTGATCTGAGAAGACCAAATGGTAGGATTCCTTCAGCTCCAGTGGTAACAAACCCTACAAGTGGAAATCCTGTCAGCACAACCATGACAAATTCTTCAGCTGATACATTTGAGGTGCTAACAAATTCCAGCAATAAGGCACGAAACTCAAATGATGGATTTTCCAATGTAGGAGGAGATGGAGATGGTGAAAGTGATCAAGAGCATTATGATACTAACATCCACTCCACTAAAGACAACATCAAAGATGTTGCACACTCTTTGGATCAAGTTAAACTTTATAAGCGTGCTGATGTGATAAATGATACTCAATCTCCAAATCTAAATTTCACTAATTTACAACTTGCTATGATTCCTAAACTAAGAATCCAAGTGTCACATCCAACCACTAACATCATTGGCGATGTTGAGAGTGGGGTGAGAAAAAGAGGACAAAGAAAGTTGATGAGGCTTTGAAAGATGGAAGCTGGATTAAAGATGAAACTCAACTTGACGATGAGGTGGTAGTCCAGGCAGATCCTCTGGAAACACCTCTGGAAAGTCACGAACCATCGGAATATCCTCTATCTTCTTTTCCTCTTGTTGCTTGTCAGAGACGAGGGCTAATATAGCTTACTGACCCTTGCGTAGCCACTTCTGAGCCTTCATGAATGATATGATGCCTATCACAGCACCACTCTTCTTGCCCTTAACCGAAAGAGTTTCCCCGTCTACCAGAGGAATGCGAATGACCTTCTCATGACAAATTACCTCTGCTTGCTTCTCAGACAGCCAATCCATGCCTACGACCACATCGAACCTTCCAAGAGTAATAGGCATAAGATCAATATCGAAGGTATGACCAGCAAGTTCTATCTTGCAATCCTTAAGGATGTGCGTAACGGAGATTTGCTTACCATCAGCTAATTCTACGATATACTTAGATTCCAGCGCAGAAGGCATATCGTTTAGGAGACTACAGAACTTTGTAGAGATAAAACTCCTACCGGCTCTAGTGTCAAACAGTACAGAAGCAAAACGACCATCAACAGGAAATTTACTAGTAACAGTAGTAGGATTGTTTAGACCCTCACCTGAACCCATGACAAAGGCTCTCCCTTTAGCTCCACCATTGTTGCCACTATTATTGTCACCATTGCCACCGTTGTTATTATTGCCACCATTCCCAGTGCCATTTCCATTTCTCCTTAATCAAGGGAAATTTCTCTTGTAATGCCCCTCTTTTCCACACTCAAAGCATCCCTTTGGTGTTTCATGGGGCTGCTGAGGCTTTTTCACCAACTCTCCACGGCAATCCTTCACCGCGTGTCCAACCTTCCAATAACGCTGGCAACAAAAACTGTCACACCTACCAGGTAGTTGCATCGGCTGCACTTGGGGTTTTACCTTGCATAACCACTCGGTCCTTTAGTTAAAGCAGATGATTGATTGAAGTTGCGCTTGTTGTCAAACCTCCTTTGCTGCTGCTATTGTTGGGGCTAATGCTGATGGGGTTCGATACTAGACGACAAGCTCTTATTGACACTGTTATTCCACTTGCGTTTTTTGTCGGGCACGCTTGTCACCGCGCCCCGCTAGGGAAAATTTCCTTGCTCCCCAGCCTGATCAGTGAGTTTGTGAGCTAGTCAGATCACCTGCTGAATAATATGGGGGTTCGCAACAGTCACCATACTCTGAATCTCTGACACCAAACCATACAAGTAGAGCTCAATTCACTTGTTCGGCGGGTCGATCATGCCAGGGCAGAATGTCACCAACTCATGAGACCTTATAGTGTAAGCCTCAATGTCAGACCCTTCCATCTTTAATTGCCAGAACTCAGCTTCCAGTTTTTGAACTTCATTACGAGGATAGTATTCCTCCTGAGGCTCTTCCATTAGGGCCTCCCGAGTATTCTTCTGGTGCAGGATTTTCCACAATCTGAAGCGCTGCAAGCTGCGCCTCTAGTTCAGTCAACCTACCCTTGATACCCACATTGTGAAGCTCCTGCTCATCCATACACTCAGAAAGCTCCATCACATTACCAGTCAAGGTGAAATGCCTAGTAATAGATATCGACAACCGCTCTTGAAGCGTCTCTACTTGCAGGCGTAGTTGGCGCATCTCATACTTAAAGTGGAGTTCTCGCCAGTGAGTACTCCGATTTGCCGACGCTCAGTGTCCAATGTCGCAACCAATCAACAGCCTGCTCGAGAGGCTCATCCAGAGGTGGGAGAGTGGGTGCTGTAGATGTAGTAGCTGACCTAGTCCTAGGTCTAGCAGTGGCTGGTTCTGGAACACACTCCCTATGAACCATACGATTTATTCTAGTAGGATAGTAACTCGTGCAGGTATTGCAAATGGCTGATCCCAATCCATCTCTTCCGATGCGTAAGGGAGTCAGAGCCACTCAGGTGCCCTGTCGGGTACAGAAAGAGGAGGAGGGGATTCAGAACGTTCAGGTCTCTTACCTGTAGATCGCCGATGATGATGCCATATTGCAGTGCACGTGATATGTATGCCAATGAGTATACAGTAAGAGGATAAGCAACGAGTAACTAACTAACCGTGTGCGGTTAAAGACTAGTGTGTATGCAACCTAGTGCCCAATAACCAATGGCTCTGATACCAATCTATCACACCCTTAAAATCCATGTGCGTAGTTTTACCACGAGGCGTGTGAACAAACCAGGATCAGAGTCACTAGTTACTCAGAGCGACACTATATGCCACATTTAAAACAAAACCAACCAAAGTTCAAACTTTAAAACCATGCTGAAACGTTTTGAAAATAAAACCAACCCAAAGTATGTAAATGTAAATATTTGGCAAAACACACGCCAACCCAATATTTGAAACTCATAAATGAAAACCAAGAGTCATGTCTTTAAAATAAAGTCTTAGGATGCATGTTGGACCCGTGATGTGCTCCTAATAGCAACCTGAGTTATCGACCTGAGAATAACATACTTAAAATGTCAACACAATGGTTGGTGAGTTCAAGAGTTTGCGTTTAACATAAACATTAATAATTTTAAAACATATGAAATGCATTGAAATAGATAGTTAGTCTATATTCATAAGTAATAACAATAGTGATTTCGCGATCGAAGTTGACTGTGTTGCGTTTGTTGCCTCCCGTCACGGCTTACCAGGTCGTGATGATGTTTGTGTTTAGGACAATATTGCACCTGTTTGACCTCGATTTGCACAGGTGGGGCTTGTCAAACCTAGTAGTATTACCCAAGATTTCCCGCTAGTTACCATTATTAATGATCCGAAAGTGTGAGGACTTTCAAGGTATTATGCACTATGTTAAAACGTACACAACTTACAATAGCGTTTCGTAAACAAGTATGCTACCTCCCCCAGAAGAGAGTTTATAAAAATAGTGGGGCATGAACTCACCTGATATGCAACAAACAATAACAAAAAAAACTGATGATAAATGGAAAGACAACCCTTCAAAGGTTACCTAGAACACACATGTACATAAGTATGTGTACAAAGAAAACTTAACAACTCTAAGAATACCTAGTTGACCCGTTGGTGACATATTAATTGAGATATCGTTTAATCACGTATATCAACTTAACATACAAGAATATCATACAAATTATCAACATGTATCACATCATCAACCCAAGTTCTACCTAGGTCATCATACAACATTAGATCATCATACAACTCATGCAAATCTCAAACAACTAACATGTTCAACATATATATATATATATATATATATATATATATACATATGTATATCACAACCATTAGTTCATACGTGAAGTCTAATCATGCACTACATGCCATGTGAAGCCACTCACGACTTCACATCCTAAACCCTGCTAATCCTACTAAGTAGGGGCCTTAAGATTCGCACGCATGTATAATAATCATAATCACATTCATTCATTTGGTTCATTTCAATCAACATACACAGTGACAATCAATTCCCAGTAATAGTAGTAGGATTGTTTAGACCCTCACCTGAACCCATGACAAAGGCTCTCCCTTTAGCTCCACCATTGTTGCCACTATTATTGTCACCATTCCCAATGCCATTTCCATTTCTCCTTAATCAAGGGAAATTTCTCTTGTAATGCCCCTCTTTTCCACACTCAAAGCATCCCTTTGGTGTTTCATGGGGCTGCTGAGGCTTCTTCACCAACTCTCCACGGCAATCCTTCATCGCGTGTCCAACCTTCCAATAACGCTGGCAACAAAAACTGTCACACCTGCCAGGTAGTTGCATCGGCTGCACTTGGGGTTTTACCTTGCATAACCACTCGGTCCTTGAGTTGAAGTAGATGATTGATTGAAGTTGCGGTTGTTGTCAAACCTCCTTTGCTGCTGCTATTGTTGGGGCTAATGCTAATGGGGTTCGATACTAGACGACAAGCTCTTATTGACACTGTTATTCCACTTGCGTTTTTTGTCGGGCATGCTTGTCACCGCGCCCCGCTAGGGAAAATTTCCTTGCTCCCTAGCCTGATCAGTGAGTTTGTGAGCTAGTCAGATCACCTGCTGAATAATATGGGGGTTCGCAGCAGTCACCATACTCTGAATCTCTGGCACCAAACCACACAAGTAGAGCTCAATTTGCTTGTTCGGCGGGTCGATCATGCCAGGGCAGAGTGTCACCAACTCATGAGACCTTATAGTGTTAGCTCAATGTTAGACCCTTCCATCTTTAATTGCCAGAACTCAGCTTCCAGTTTTTGAACTTCATTACTAGGATAGTATTCCTCCTGAGGCTCTTCCATTAGGGCCTCCCGAGTATTCTTCTGGTGCAGGATTTTCCACAATCTGAAGCGCTGCAAGCTGCGCCTCTAGTTCAGTCAACCTACCTTTGATACCCACATTGTGAAGCTCTTGCTCATCCATACACTCAGAAAGCTCCATCACATTATCAGCCAAGGTGAAATGCGTAGTAATAGATATCGACAACCGCTCTTGAAGCATCTCTACTTGCAGGCGTAGTTGGCCCATCTCATACTTAAAGTGGAGTTCTCGCCAGTGAGTACTCTGATTTGCCGACGCTCAGTGTCCAATGTCGCAACCAATAAACAGCCTGCTTGAGAGGCACATCCAGAGGTGGGAGAGTGGGTGCTGTAGATGTAGTAGCTGACCTAGTCCTAGGTCTAGCAGTGGCTGGTTCTGGAACACACTCCCTATGAACCATACGATTTATGCTAGTAGGATAGTAACTCGTGCAGGTATTGCAAATGGCTGATCCCAATCCATCTCTTCCGATGCGTAAGGGAGTCAGAGCCACTCAGGTGCCCTGTCGGGTACAGAAGGAGGAGGAGGGGATTCAAAACGTTCAGGTCTCTTACCTGTAGATCGCCGATGATGATGCCATATTGCAGTGCACGAGATATGTATGCCAATGAGTATACGGTAAGTGGATAAACAACGAGTAACTAACTAACCGTGTGCGGTTAAAGTCTAGTGTGTATGCAACCTAGTGCCCAATAACCAATGGCTCTGATACCAATCTATCACACCCTTAAAATCCACGTGCGTAGTTTTACCACGAGGCGTGTGAACAAACCAGGATCAGAGTCACTAGTTACTCAAAGCGACACTATATGCCACATTTAAAACAATACCAACCAAAGTTCAAAGTTTAAAACCATGCGGAAATGTTTTGAAAATAAAACCAACCCAAAGTATGTAAATGTAAATATTTGGCAAAACACACGCCAACCCAATATTTGAAACTCATAAATGAAAACCAAGAGTCATGTCTTTAAAATAAAGTCTTAGGATGCATGTTGGACACGTGATGTGCTCCTAATAGCAACCTGAGTTATCGACCTGAGAATAGCATACTTAAAATGTCAACAAAATGGTTGGTGAGTTCAAGAGTTTGCGTTTAACATAAACACTAATAATTTTAAAACATATGAAGTGCATTGAAATAGATAGTTAGTCTATATTCATATGTAATAACAATAGTGATTTCGCGATCGAAGTTGACTGTGTTGCGTTTGTTGCCTCCCGTCATGACTTACCAGGTCGTGATGATGTTTGTGTTTAGGACAATATTGCACCTGTTTGACCTCGAGTCGCACAGGAGGGGCTTGTCAAACCTAGTAGTATTACCCAAGATTTCCTCCTAGTTACCATTATTAATGATCCGAAAGTGTGAGGACTTTCAAGGTATTATGCACTATGTTAAAACGTACACAACTTACAATAGCAAAAAAAACTGATGATAAATGGAAAGACAACCCTTCAAAGGTTACCTAGAACACACATGTACATAAGTATGTGTACACAGAAACCTTAACAACTCTAAGAATACCTAGTTGACCCGTTGGTGACATATTAATTAAGATATCGTTTAATCACGTATATCAACTTAACATACAAGAATATCATACAAATTATCAACATGTATCACATCATCAACCCAAGTTCTACCTAGGTCATCATACAACATTAGATCATCATACAACTCATGCAAATCTCAAACAACCAACATGTTCAACATATATATATATATATATATATATATATATATATATATATATATATATATATATATATATATATATATATATATATATATATATACATACGTATATCATAACCATTAGTTCATACGTGAAGTCTAATCATGCACTACATGCCATGTGAAGCCACTCACGACTTCACATTCTAAACCCTGCTAATCCTACTAAGTAGGGGCCTTAGATTCGCACGCATGTATGATAATCATAATCACATTCATTCATTTAGTTCATTTCAACCAACATACACAGTGACAATCAATTCCGAGTAACAGTAGTAGGATTGTTTAGACCCTCACCTGAACCCATGACAAAGGCTCTCCCTTTAGCTCCACCATTGTTGCCACTATTATTGTCACCATTCCCAATGCCATTTCCATTTCTCCTTAATCAAGGGAAATTTCTCTTGTAATGCCCCTCTTTTCCACACTCAAAGCATCCCTTTGGTGTTTCATGGGGTTGCTGAGGCTTCTTCACCAACTCTCCACGGCAATCCTTCACCGCGTGTCCAGCCTTCCAATAACGCTGGCAACAAAAACTATCACACCTGCCAGGTAGTTGCATCGGCTGCACTTGGGGTTTTACCTTGCATAACCACTCGGTCCTTGAGTTGAAGCAGATGATTGATTGAAGTTGCGGTTGTTGTCAAACCTCCTTTGCTACTGCTATTGTTGGGGCTAATGCTGATGGAGTTCGATACTAGACGAAAAGCTCTTATTGACACTGTTATTCCACTTGCGTTTTTTGTCGGGCACGCTTGTCATCGCGCCCCGCGTGGGAAAATTTCCTTGCTCCCCAGCCTGATCAGTGAGTTTATGAGCTAGTCAGATCACATGCTGAATAATATGGGGGTTCGCAGCAGTCACCATACTCTGAATCTCTAGCACCAAACCACACAAGTAGAGCTCAATTCGCTTGTTCGGCGGGTCGATCATGCCAGGGCAGAGTGTCACCAACTCATGAGACCTTATAGTGTAAGCCTCAATGTTAGACCCTTCCATCTTTAATTGCCAGAACTCAGCTTCCAGTTTTTGAACTTCATTACGAGGATAGTATTCCTCCTGAGGCTCTTCCATTAGGGCCTCCCGAGTAGTGGCTGGTTCTGGAACACACTCCCTATGAACCATACGATTTATGCTAGTAGGATAGTAACTCGTGTAGGTATTGCAAATGGCTGATCCCAATCCATCTCTTCCGATGGGTAACGGAGTCAGAGCCACTCAGGTGCCCTGTCGGGTACAAAAGGAGGAGGAGGGGATTCAGAACGTTCAGGTCTCTTACCTGTAGATCGCCGATGATGATGCCATATTGCCGTGCGCGGGATATGTATGCCAATGAGTATACAGTAAGTGGATAAGCAACAAGTAACTAACTAACCGTGTGCGGTTAAAGACTAGTGTGTATGCAACCTAGTGCCCAATAACCAATGGCTCTGATACAATTCTGTCACACCCTTAAAATCCACGTGCGTAGTTTTACCGCGAGGCGTGTGAACAAACCAGAATCAGAGTCACTAGTTACTCAGAGCGACACTATATGTCACATTTAAAACAAAACCAACCAAAGTTCAAACTTTAAAACCATGCGGAAACGTTTTGAAAATAAAACCAACCCAAAGTATGTAAATGTAAATATTTGGAAAAACACACGCCAACCCAATATTTGAAACTAATAAATGAAAACCAAGAGTAAAATAAAGTCTTAGGATGCATGTTGGACCCGTGATGTGCTCCTAATAGCAACCTGAGTTATCGACCTGAGAATAACATACTTAAAATGTCAACACAATGGTTGGTGAGTTCAAGAGTTTGCGTTTAACATAAACATTAATAATTTTAAAACATATGAAGTGCATTGAAATAGATATCTAGTCTATATTCATAAGTAATAACAATAGTGATTTCGCGATCGAAGTTGACTGTGTTGCGCTTGTTGCCTCCCGTCACGACTTACAAGGTCGTGACGATGTTTGTGTTTAGGACAATATTGCACCCGTTTGACCTCGAGTCGCACATGTGGGCTTGTCAAACCTAGTAGTATTACCCAATTTTTCCCGCTAGTTACCATTATTAATGATCCGAAAGTGTGAGGACTTTCAAGGTATTATGCACTATGTTAAAACGTACACAACTTACAATAGTGTTTCGTAAACAAGTATGCTACCTCCCCCAGAAGAGAGTTTATAAAATAGTGGGGCATGAACTCACCTGATATGCAATAAACAATAACAAAAGCTGATGATAAATGGAAAGACAACCCTTCAAAGGTTACCTAGAACGCACGTGTACATAAGTATGTGTACACAGAAAACTTAACAACTCTAAGAATACCTAGTTGACCCGTTGGTGACATATCAATTGAGATATCATTTAATCATGAATATCAACTTAACATACAAATTATCAACATGTATCACATCATCAACCCAAGTTCTACCTAGGTCATCATACAACATTAGATCATCATACAACTCATGCAAATCTCAAACAACCAACATGTTCAACATATATATATATATGTATATATATATTTATATATATATGTATATCACAACCATTAGTTCATACGTGAAGTCTAATTATGCACTACATGCCATGTGAAGCCACTCATGACTTCACATCCTAAAGCCTGCTAATCCTACTAAGTAGGGCCTTAGATTCGCACGCGTGTATGATAATCATAATCACATTCACTCATTTAGTTCATTTCAACCAACATACACAGTGACAATCAATTCCAATCCCAAACATGATCTCCTAATCACTAACCACAATTCGTCATCATGTATGATCACCAAAACCTAAACTCCTTACAATGATCAACCAAGCATCCATACAACTCAATTACACATTCTATCTCATCAAACCTCATCAACAAGCATTCTAACATGATCCTAACATCATAAGTATGTCCAATTCATCATCCAATGTTCTTCACAAATAAAGTTTCCTTTTTGGGAAAGTAACACCCAAAAAGCAATCTAGCATCCAATTTAATCATAATTTCATCAATTTTATACCTAATCAAGTTCATACATTCATTCTAACATGCTTATCATCACTAACTCATCCAAATTCCCAATCATCATTCACAAAAGTTTCTACTTTTAGTAAGTCATGATCAACACTTCAAATTCATGGATTTTCTTGCACAATTCAATCAAACTAACATCCAAGCATTGTATCTAACATCATAACATTATCAAATCATAAATTCCAAGAACAAAAAGTTTCCTCTTATGGCAATGTATGAACTAGATGATCAATCCATGGATTTCTTGCATAAACAACATAATCTAACATTCATACAACCTAACTAACATCATATTAACATCTAACAATAATCAATTTCATGTTTTCATCACCAATTTCGAAATTAGGGTTCATCAAGAACAACCAACATGAAAAACTAATCAAAACTAACCTCTAGGTGTGTAGAAATCAACAATTGAACTTGTTAACACCTTGTAATCTCTTGGAACCAACCCAAAATCGATGTATGTGTGTGTTCTTGATTGAATTCGCAAGGGTGGGGGTGTCTTGGGTGATGTTGCTGCCGAATGGGGGGTTAGGGGGATTAGGGTTCAATTTTTGGTAATATTTTGTTTAATAATAACTACAAAATAAACCCCTTGATTTTTATTTTATAAAAACCAATTTTTTTAACACTTTATAAATAATTTTAACTACAAATTACAAGTATCATTAGTTAATAATCATCATCATAAACATTTACAATAAGTCACACAACACATGAAATATATATAACACGTTGTCACGTTATCGTGTAAAATTTACAAAATTAATATTTAAAATTCTATAAATTCATGAATCACATAGTCACAACTAATAATCAACATTATTAATTAGATTATTATTTTTATCATAGATTATTATTATTAAGTCACCAACGTTCAACGACAACTAGTATGTGCTCACGACACGTGTATGCAAGACCTAACAGAACTAACGGAGTTTGGTAACGGAAAATTACCGGATGTCACATTATCCGCATGTTGAAAGAATTTTCGTCCCAAAACTTACGTTACATGGTTGTGCTACATCCCTGGTTTACTGCATTGCCATAGCGAAATCGAGTGAGTTGTCACACAAGAATTCAAAAAACAATGTATTTAATTAGGGTAATAGTACCATCACACCATCGCATACCATCACCTACGCCGCATACCATCACAGCGTAGCATACCATCACCTTTTGCCATCTCCGTGCGCCACGTATCAACCCCTATGTCTCCGTCTGCCACTCCCAACCACCTTCGAACACTGCCGACACCACCTCTTTCGGTCATCAATGGTTCATGTACTTCGAACACCACTTTAAACACCACTAGTCGCCTTTGAAACCCACCAAAACCATCATTAATTGTTTGATGAAACCTGCAAATTATTCAAAATAACAAATGAGAGGAGGATGACGAACATGTGTCATGTAAGTTATGTTACATACATGTATCTTGGAAGATGATGAAGACCGAAGACAGAGAGCATGAGCAAGAACATGATGAACATATCGGCCTTACGTATATGTAACATATATGAGATGTTAATTCTTCTTTTTGGTATTTTCATTCTTAGTTCTTATATATATGTGTAACTTATATGTATATGTAAACAAAATATTGTCACTGGTATTACATATGAGTTCTTAATTCTTCTTCTTGGTCTTTTCATTCTTAGGTTTTTTTCAAATTGTGTTTACGTATATGTATCACAATGATTTATATACATAGCAAGATATTACATATACGTAACGCGATTATGTTACATATTAATATTGATCGACATTTAACATGATTACGTATATTTAACTCAGTTTATATGCGTGTGGTTCTGTTCTTACTCGTTCAATTGATCATTTTGTCCAAGATGGCTAATAAAAATGTAAAGATGTTAGCCTTATATTTTTCAATCAGTAGTGAAGATAAAAATATAGGAAAGAAAAAGATGGAATGATATTTCGGGTATGTACCCATTTTTATTGACTTTTTTGAGTTTACCCCAATTCTTTTAAACATTGATAACTTTTTCATATGATATTATTTTTTAAACAAATTGTATCATAAAATTATACATTTTTTTCTCTTTAAATTGAGTATAGTATAGTTTTAACCAAAAAAACAACCAAGGGAAATTGTGCTGCAATTTAATGTTTTTATGTTGTATTGCGTCAAAACATCACTTTCTATGCTATATTGAGTCATAATAGCACATTTTGTGATGTATTGCATCAAATAACACCTTTTGTGCTAGATTTTGGTGAGAATGTAACACCCTAGGCAAATCCCACATCGGCCATGGATAGGAGAGATTCGTGGTTCATAAAGAATGTATGGTCTCTAATATCACGAACGCGTTTTTGGCATATTGGCTGTGAATTAGAGGAAAACCCCATAATTAAGCGTGCTCAGGTGGCAACATCCAGGGATGGGTGACCTCCCTAGGAAGTTTTCACCCGGGCAACCAAAAACAAATCCGTGAGCTCCTCGTGGGCAAGCGGACAATATTGGTGGTATGAGGGGCCAGATGTTACAACTTTGTGTTTTAATAGCCGACGATATTAACGTTTGATCCAGGTTAGCATATTGGTTTTGGTGTTTGATTTTGGTGTGACGCATTTTGGTCCAACAAATTTTGGTTCGACTATGTTATTAGTTGGTTTGAAATATACTGATTTCTGCTCACCTCCTCTACCAAAGTTCTGATCTTTTATTCAATATGTTTACGCTTTTTTTGTATCAATGTGAGCTAAATTGCATTTGCTTTGATATTCATAGTAAAAGCTTTGATATATTGATTGTTCGCAATAGATTACTCACTATGGCTTGATTGTTCGAAAGAGACTTTTTAATTGTAGTAGTGAGTATCTCGTGCATAATTTGAATTTTATAAATTAAATTTAAAAAAGGAAAGTATAAGATTAAAAGGAAATATTTTTATGAAATCAATAGATCTTATATTTAGAGAAAAACTTTGTTGACAGTGGAAATAAAATTTAAAAGTTAAAATAGGAAATATGAAATTTATGGTTTTAAATGATCATTTTTAAAAACTTTAGCCCATGTGTGGATGCATAACTATGCCTTTTGCCCCCACATTAAGTTGTGTTTAGAACCACAAATTGCTTAAGGTCATATGAAAGTTGATTTGATTTGATTTAGGTTATTTAGTTTTTCACAGCTTTAATAAACTGATATTTTCCTCAACTTAGAGTGGGTTTTACCCTTAAATAAAAAATCTGTAGAAAATAGACACACAAGGATTTCCAATAATATATAATGTGTTCCAAACAGACGTGTGGTCGATTTTATGTGCTTTTCTAAAATCCAATAAAAATCTGAATAAAACCTGAAAATTCAGCTTTTTTTCCCATGACCCATGACAAGGTTTTGGCTATTATGATTTCATAAAGTGTGTACCGGTTATATGTTTTGGTCTCTAGTCATACTTGCATTATTAGGTGAATATTATTTAGGTTGCATACACAATGCTTTTTAACTACAACAAGTGTGGATACATTATAAGGTTTACCTACAGGTGTGTATGATTTAAATTATTTGGTGTAGTGAATATGAATACGCATATTCATTTAACTTGGCAAGACTTATGTTCAATATATTTGTCTGCGTGAACTATTGGTGGGACTTGGTGATGGTTATTTTGTTACTAGATTGCGGTGTTTTCTTTGTCTATTTCAGTTTTAGTAACATAGTAACAAAATAGTTTCTAGGCTATGATGCAATCCCAGTAGAAATACCTGATCCCAAAGCTTAAAAGGTAGCAAATAACAAGTTATAGCTCAATTTTATTTGTTGATGATATAGATAAAGTTTGTGATATTTAATCATGCAAAATCTCAAAGATAAGGTAACTTATTTAGTTTCTTATGTGAGCTACATAGGTGATGGATTTGTCTGTAGAACATTTTTGTTTTTGTATTCATGAGGCTATCTTTGATTGCATGTAAAAAAGGGTTCCTATTAAATTGCATTGACTGTTAATAGATCCTCATGTTATGCTATAAATTAATACCGCTTTTTATAAGATTTGCCAATACTTTAGCTACTTAGCATATTCATTGTTCTGTTTGATTCATAGGTGTAACACCCGGTTATTTATTTATTTTGAAGCCGACGAATGAAGCAAAAGAAATAAATTCCAAAGTCGAGGGACCAAACTCGCCAACGAGAGAATATTGGGTGAGTGGAGGTATTTGAAGGGAGAGGGCAGCCCTTACCCTCTCCCCACACCCAAAATTCAGCAATAGAGAGAAAGAAGAGAGAAAAAGGGAGAAAAGTTGGTTCGGGTGGATTCAAGAGTGCAAAATCGAAGTGTAGCGTGTTGATTCGAAGCTCTTCTCGTTGTGGTCGTTTGTGTGAGTTCTAGAACCCCTCTTTTACATGTTTTAATCTATTTTGGGGCTGGAACACATAGAAAACCCGTTTTTTGTATGTGTGTGTGTTTGACCCATTTGTATGTGTTTGCGTGTGATGGGTTTGGAGTTTGTTTCTGAGCTTGTGTATGCGTGAATGGTGTTGTGGTATGCATTCCTAAGGTTTAGGATGGTTGATTTAGGCTTAGAATGGGTTTGGATGAGCTTGGAGGTCGAAAATGGCAGATTGGGTTCGGGATGAACTCCATTCTGCATCAGCTAGGGTTGGGCGACCGAATGGAGGTCATACGACCGATTGAGGTGCGATTGAAGTTCATTCGCACGATTGAGGATTCATTCGTACGATTGGGGGCCAGTCGCATTGGGAGTCATGCGACTGAGGGCCCAGTCGCATAGGTGCTCATCCGCGTTAGTTTCATACGCATGAGGTCCATTCGCATTAGTTCCATTCGCATAGGACTCATCCGTATTGAGTCCATCCGCATGAGGTCATTCGCATGGGCGTTCATTCGCTTGGGTGTTCATCCGCATGAGATCCATTCGCACGATTGGATGTTCATCCGCATAAGTGTTCATCCGCATTGGCCCATTCGCATGATGTTCAGTCGCTTGGAGGCCATGCGACTGAAGGGTGTCCATACGCCCAAGTAGGGCTGTTGTACCCGGGGAAATGTGTAGTTTAATTACTGACTTTCGGGGGAAAGTGTAGATGTAAGTTTGACATGGAAATTCCCGTAAGTTTATGTAAGATGACTGTTGAGACCTTAGAGGGTATGTTGGGCATGATGATGATGATGTTGCATATTTATGCATTATGTATGTTATGTATGTATGATGTTGCCCTGTATGATGATGATGACTGTGTATATTGATGTTCCTGATTATGATGAATGTTCATCTTTCCTGTGGCTTTACGTGTTATGTTAATGAATGAACGAAAAGTATTATGTAACATAAAGTGGAAGATAATGAAAAGAGGAACATGATGAATGCATGCATTAATGAATGATGTATGTAATTAAAGTCTTGCAAACATTGGATATCGATACACGCCAATAATAAGGTGTTAGCCCAACGGTGTGTGGGTTCGTTACCCCAGGAGGATGCACATCAGGGTCTTTCTTAGTGATTGACCATTTGTATAGAACCACTACCGCTTACCCCGGTACTGCGGCACCATGTATAGCTGTTTATTTATAGACTTCGGCCCAGTAGCCATATAGTTTGGGGTGTAGCACATGGTATTGGTACGGATGATATCAAAAGTGAAAAAATGAATGAATAACGAAGATAATAATGAGATTATCTATGTGTACGTATGATGTGTGATCATGCAAAAGTAACGAACTGTTTTTAATGAAAGTAAAGTATGCTTTATTATAAAACTAGAACTCACTCAGCAACGCTGACTTTTTATGTGTTTCCACTTGGCAGGTAATGTTGTTGAGGATGGCACTGCGAGGATACTCGGCTCTTTTGGGATGTCATCCATTTATAATGCTTTTGTGATGTAATGCAAACTTGGACTTTTAATTGGATAATGATGTATTATTTGGCAAAAGCTATTATATTGAAATGGAAGAAACTTTTAAATGCTTCCGCTGCGATGCTTTATGAAATACAAATGTAATTATATGTTTTATGTGCGATGAGGATCCAACTGTAACCGTCCCGGGAACGAGGCCTTACAAGTTGGTATCAGAGCCAAAGTTTAAGTGAAATAGGTAAATTTTCAAAATAAACCTTAACTTAAACTGAAAATGGGATGGAAAAGGGAATGTGATGCCAATCTGAGTAGCTGCGTGCCATCAGGTATTTTCTTAATGATAACCGGTATTATGTGCGCATGTTATGTGGTTTATGTGTTGTATGTAGATTTAGATACTGATGTAGTCAGGATAGGTAATGCTCGAGGTATGAAGAGAAAAGTAAGTGGCTAATCACAACTGGCCACTGTAATTAGGGACTTACTATACTTGACATAAACTGAGATGTTCCCTTGAATGACCGTGTTGGTGTTTGAATCTTTCAGTGTGTTAGAGAATGGCCGGTGGTAGATCTTCAAAAGCTTCAAGGGGTGGAGGTCGTGGTGGACCTGGTGCTGAACCGCGACCCAAAAGAGGAAGGCCTAGAGTCGAAAGGGTGGTTCCTGAAGAACCTGAAACCCCTCATCTAGAGGCTGGAGATGTGAGTGCTAACTTGAGGGCCTCGGTAAAAGGAAGTTGTTGTTGAAGAGGTGCATCAAGTCATGCAGACAATATTACCGTCTGTGGTGACAGAAGTTATCAAGGCCGTAAAGGAAGGAGAGAGGAGGGATCGGAACAGGTCCACTAGAGGAAGGGAACAAGCGGAGACGGAAATGATTGTCTCTGTGCAAGAGGTGGCACCAGGCTGTAACAATGGGGCGCTTATGATATGCAAGCCCCCTACTTTTGATGGTAACGGCACTGCTACTGCTGCTCACCGGTGGGTGACGGAAATGAAGGTTGTTCTTGATATCAGCGAGTGCTGGGAGGACCAGAAAGTGAAGTTTGCTACCCACTCGTTTGTGGACTCGGCTCTGTGTAGGTGGGACAACATTGTCCAAGACGAGGGTAACCGGGTGATAGGAAGGATGAGGTGGGAGGAGTTGAAGAAGATGGTGATTGAGGAGTTCGTCCTTATAGGGAGATGGATAAGATTGAGAGAGAGTTCCTGCAGCTGGAGGCGGGAACCATGACACACCAGTTGTACACCATCGAACTCAATGAAATGGCACGGCTGGTGCCGGATCTGGTGACGCCTCTGTCTCGAAAGATCAAGAGGTACGTTCAGGGCTTGCCGGTGGATGTTCGTAGGCATATGATCGCCGCCCGGCCAGGCACGTTTAGGTCGGCGGTTGATTTGGCAGGGAGGCTATATGATGAGCGGGAGGTGGTGGTGGCTGAAGCGAACAAGAAGGGTGGTGGTGATCGGAACTGGAACGGGAAAAGGTTTGGTCGAGGTGATGCCTCGACGGGTAACAAGAAGGCACGGGTGGATGACCGCCGTGTGGCCACATCGGGTGTGGGGTTGAAGAGGTGTGGCAGTGTGGAAGGGAGCATGCGGGAGAATGTAGGGTGGGGTTGAATGTGTGCTTCAAGTGTTGGAAGATGGGGCATATAGCAAGGGATTGCCATGCGGGCAGATGTTTCAACTGTGGGGAAAGCGGACATATGAGTAAAGACTGTAAGAAGCCGAGGGCTGAGGGTTCTGGGGTGAAGAAGACGGGGAGTGAAGGACCGAGGGCGAACGCCATGGCATTCACCATGACACAGGAGGAGGCCAGGATGGACCCTGACGTTGTGTCCGGTACGTTTCTAGTGAACCAAACTTTAGCTTCTGTGTTATTCGATTCTGGTGCTAGTAAAAGTGTTATTTCTGCTGCTTTCTGTGCTAAGCTGTCTGTTAGTAGTAGACGTGTTGATGTGCCCTTTGACGTAGAAACTACCATAGGTAAGTCTACCAAAATTTCTGAGATGATAGAGGGTTATGACGTGGAGTTAG
This sequence comes from Flaveria ramosissima, assembly GCA_025215565.1. Taxonomy (NCBI): domain Eukaryota; kingdom Viridiplantae; phylum Streptophyta; class Magnoliopsida; order Asterales; family Asteraceae; genus Flaveria; species Flaveria ramosissima. The sequence continues at coordinate 67,019,610 of CM046036.1, forward strand.
AAGGTCACAAGTTTTTGGTTAGACCATTCGTGATGACTTTAGGTGGTTTCGATGTGGTTCTCGGTATGGATTGGTTAACGGATTATGAGGCGAACATTGTGTGTTGCAAGAAGATGATTTGTTTGACAGCACCCGACGGTAGTTCAGTGACGGTTTATGGTTATCGGGTTACTACGATTTCAAAGGTAATTTCAATAGCAGTGGCGGGAAAGTGCATGAGGCGTGGATGTAACGCTTATCTGGCTTACGTAAAGGATGTGGATAGACCAATGCCACAACTGTCTGATGTACCGGTTGTGTGCGACTTTCCAGATGTGTTTCCCGAAGACCTACCATGAGTGCCACATGACCGTGAGATCGAGTTCCAGATTGACTTGATGCCGGGCGCCCAACCTGTTGCTAAGGCACCATATCGGTTAGCTCCGACAGAGATGAAGGAGTTGATGGAACAACTACAGGAGTTGCTCGACAAGGGGTTTATTAGGCCGATTATCTCTCCTTGGGGTGCTCCGGTCTTATTTGGGAAAAAGAAGGATGACAACATGAGGATGTGAATTGACTACCGTGAGCTGAACAAGTTGACAGTGAAGAACCGATACCCGTTACCGAGGATTAATGATTTGTTTGATCAGCTTCAAGGTGCCAGTTGGTTCTCAAGAATAGATCTTCGATCTGGCTACCATCAATTGAAAGTGAAATAGCAAGACATTCCTAAAACAACTTTCCGTACGCGTTATGGGAACTACGTGTTTCTCGTTAGGTCCTTTGGTTTAACCAATGCGCCAGCTGCTTTTATGGATTTCATGAATCGAGTGTGTCGGCCGATGTTGGATAAATCGGTAATCGTGTTTATTGATGACATCCTAATTTATTCAAAGAACGGGGACGAGCATGCCGGTCACATTAGAGAAGTGTTGGAGACGCTGAGAAGGGAGAAGTTGTATGCTAAATTCTCCAAGTGCGCGTTCTGGTTACGCGAGGTTCAATTCTTGGGTCATGTGGTGAATCCTGATGGGATTATGGTGGACCCTGCAAAGGTGGAGGCAGTGATGCAATAGAAGTCTCCAAAGACGCCATCCGAGATTCGTAGTTTCTTGGGTTTGGCGGGCTACTACCGAAGGTTTATCCAAGACTTCTCCAAGATCTCTTCTCCACTAACTAAATTGGCCCAGAAAGATGTAAAGTTTGTATGGGGTCAGGCTCAAGAGAAGGAGTTCGACAGGCTCCAGTTCTGTCATTACCCGATGGAAGCGAAGATCTGGTGGTTTATTCTGATGCTTCCTACTCGGGGTTGGGATGTGTGTTAATGCAGAGAGGAAAGGTTATAGCCTATGCATCCCGACAGTTGAAGGTTCATAAGGTCAATTATCCTACTCATGACTTGGAGCTAGCAGCCGTGGTCTTTACGTTAAAGATTTGGAGGCACTATCTTTACGAGATGAAGTGCACCATATTCACTGACCACAAAATCTTGAAGTACTTCTTTGAGTAGAAGGACCTGAACATGAGGTAGAGAAGATGGTTGGAGCTCATAAAGGACTATCATTGCGAGATCCATTACCATCCGGGCAAAGCCAACGTGGTGGCGGATGCCCTTAGCTGAAAGGAGAGTCCTGAGCCGATTCGGGGAAAGCTTATCAACTGATCATGACCTCCAATGTAATGAAGCAAGTCAAGGAGTTTCAAGATGAAGCATTGAAAGAAGATCATCTTAACTCTGAAAGAATGAGAGGTCTGGTCGCAGAATTGGGTGAAAACACACTCGATGTTAGAACCCGATTCGGTCGTGTGTGGATTCCTCGTTTTGGGGATCTACGCGGGAAGATCATGGATGAAGCTCACAAGACTCGATACTCCATTCATCCTGGTGCCACGAAAATGTATCAAGACATGAAGAAAGATTACTGGTGGCCGGGTATGAAGCGTGATGTGGTGGAGTATGTGAGTAAATGCCTTATTTGTTTGCAAGTGAAGGCCAAGCATCAAAATCCATATGGAAAGATCCAACCTTGGGATATACCGGAATGGAAGTGGGAGCACATCACCATGGATTTCATTACGAAGCTACCGCATACCCCGAAAGGGTATGATTCTATATGGGTGATTGTTGACCGCTTGACGAAGAGTGCTCACTTCCTACCAATCCGCGAGACATATTGTTAGGACCTGGTATTTGAACAAAATACCGAATGATTAACGTGTAAACCAGATCAAATAGTGCGGAATCCTATTTGATTGGCGATTCAATCAGTGAGAACGCACGAAGAATCAATAAAGTATTGAATCTAACGTTAAGAATCTATTGGGAATCGATCTAATGCGTTCTATGAACTTGGAGAACGAATTGGGAGGCTTCTGGACGGCTAGGGTACGTCTGGAGTCGAAATAGAATGAATTCTTACCTTTTTCCACGAATTGGGTTGTATTTATAGGTTAGTATTGTTCATTCGTGCGACTGAACCATTAGTATGGTTCAGTCGTGCGATTGAACCATGCGGTTGATTCATCCGCACAACTGAGTGTTCAGTCGTGCGACTGAGCCAATCTTATGTTCAATCATACGACTGATCCAGTCTCCTGGTTCAGTCGTGCGACTGAGTCAATCGTATGAAGTTATCATGCATGTGGTCCATTCGCATGGGCCATTCACATGAGAACTTCATTCTGTTAAGTTTGAATGTATTAATTAATATAACATTATGTGTAACCATTCAAACAACCACCAACCTAATTAACCAATTCAACATCGACTCATTAATGAAATATTAAACATTATAAATCACAAACAATCAATATCATTTCATTAACAATCCAAACATTACATCAATATCAGACAAACAAGATCTATTACATTCATATCATGATCTAGGGACATACATGTATCAACAAACTCCCCCTTGGACCTAGATTTCTCTAATGTCTTGTTTTCTGCATCACCTCCTCATATTTCTTGTACTTATCCTCTTTTGTGACTCCCGCGTGAATCTCAAACGCGAAGCAGAGTCTTATGACATTCTGGAACTGGAGGGCTTGTACAATATCCTGCATATCATAGAACAGTGGCCACTTGTATAAAGTGTAGACATCATTGGCTGACAAGTTGGTAAGACACATTGGGTCGAATACCCTGATAGTATCCATTTGGCCCTCTTTGTTTAGTACTATGACCGCTTCTCCTGTCCTCCAATCGTAGTACCACCACTTAAAGTGTGGAGTGAAGTCCTGTGGCATTTCCCTGAGTGGGATTCTTGACATTGTGCGCGGAGGACTCCACTTCAACACTATCTTTGGCTTTCCAGTAATGGCATCAACCTCAGACCTTCTGATATACCTTGTAGGCTGTTGGGGTCTGAAGTTAACCCACCTGGTGTGGTACTCCTTCCTTAGGGCAGCCTCAAACCAGCCAGACATCTTTCTCGGGTCAGCATATAACAGCTTCAGTTTGGCCAGCTGGTTGAGCTCAAAACCTGGTAGAGTCTTCAGATCATGTGGGAATCTGAAGTACTCTATGCCCTTCTCCCTCTTAACTGCATATACGTTAAGGTCCTCAAAATACGCCCACGCTATGATCCTGCCTGACACCTTATGATGTTTCTTGACTCTGTAGAGTTTGGTGTGGGCATCATGTTTAGGTGCAGCGCGTTGGGCTTTAACTTCTTCAAAACACGTAGCCCACTCAGCCTTTCGGATATCGACATCATCATTTGAGGCTTGGGCTGTTCCCTCTGTCTTCTTTGACTCCTGCTCCATTTTGTCTAACACCTCAAACGTATCACTGACAAGGGATTCACCCAAATTGGGAACCACATTTCCCTCATTGTCAGCATACTGAGGGTAGTGCTCGGCAGTGACATCTTCAATCTCTATTTCATCAACGTCGTTGAGCTCTACATCACTGGTCGAGTCGCACGTCGGAGCATCCTTCACAATCTCATCTGGATTTAACTTGAAGATCTCTGCTAGTTGCTCGTTTGATAGATCGTGAATTATTTCCCCTTCTTCAGGGGTATAACTCACCAACCTCCTTACGATCCCTTGCAGATCAAGAATCATAGTTAGCTGAGTCTTGACCTGCTGAAGGGGAGCAACATCCAACTCATCTCTCTGATAGTTTGGATCTGTTTGATTTAAACATTCAACACATCAACCATTAGTTAATAATCAAAACAGAAATGCATTAAACTTAATATAAACATCAAATACATCAGTTTAAATACATGATTCAAATACAAAAGTAATTAAATACATAGACATCTAATCTTTACTTTTGTCTTGGATCATTGGGTCATCACTTGGTGGAGCAGAGGAGGATGCTTGTTGGTCTTGTCTATTCTTGGATCTCCTCTCCTGACCTTGAGCAGAGGCCGATGCAGCTGCATCTCCTCCTTCTGCATCATCATCCTCATCCTTCTCCTCTGTCCTCTCTTCTTCAGTCCCCTCATCCTCCTCAGTCTCATCTTCATCTTCATCATCCTCATCATCATCCTCATCCTCATCATCACCATCATCTCCGTCTCCCTCTTTGATCTTCAGGGGCTCCTCTTTAGATCCCTTTAGCTTTAACATGATTGTCTTCTTCGCCTCCTCCAACTCCTCTATCTTCTTTGCAGATGTGACACTGTGCTCCTGGAGTTGGGCGATCCCATGGCTTTGAGCAGCCATTTGTTGGGCTTGCTCCTCAATCACTCGAGCCTGCTCTGAGATCTGGTGAGACTGTGCACTAGTAAGGTCAGCCAGCTGGCGGATCTGAGCCGACTTCTCCTCATCAGCAACTAATAAGCGCATCACCATCCGGTTAAGCGCAGAAAGCTGTTCCTCTACCCCAATTAGAGGTAGAGGTGATCCATATGTATGTGAGGGATGGGCTGAGGGTCCTGCTTGGTGACTAGTGGTGGTGGTGGTGGCTGTAGTGAAGATGGGGCTGGGTCTGTGAGATGGTGGAGGTGATGTGGGAGTGAAAGATATGGTGGTGGTTGGCATATGTACAGTGGTGGGAGGTGTAGTGGTGGTAGTGGTAGCTGTGGTGGCTGTGGTGGTGGATGGAGTGGCTGTCTGGGTGGTAGTGGTGGTGGTAGATGTAGTGGCTGTGGTGGTAACAAAAGTGAGTCGTCTTTTCTTCTTCGTCTGGCCGTGGGGCTGAGCCATCCTTTTCCTTCTCGTTCCCGTCGAGGTGGATGCTCCCCCTACAACACGGCTAGCTGACTCCGGTGCATAACTGGGATCTGCAGCTGTCTCACCTGAATCTCTTGGGCGTTCACCAACCACCCTTAGCCCATACTCTGTGGGAACAACCTTGCTTCCCACAGTTCTTGTCAAGGGCTCCTCGTCCGACTCCTCTTCCTCCTCACCAGGAACAAAGTCCTGATGGAAACCAGCAGTCTCGGCTATGTCACCAGCTGGGACAGACACTGGAGGTATAACATCTGAAGCTGTGCCCCTTGGTGGAGTAGGCATATCGTCTCCAGCATCCCCGCTGTCGTCATCATCGGAATCATGCCCTGGGAGCAATAGCCTCTCGTCGTCTGAATCACTATCGTCATGACCCCACTTGCGTCTCCCTGGCGCCACATATCTCTCGTTAGCCAGATGGCCGATCAACCTCTTCACTTGGGGCTTTACCTGCTTGCCCCTATGCACTCTCATACGACCCAAAGTCGTGTCATCCATAATCTCCAAGGCCACAACATCATGGCTCTACTTGGGAAGTGAAGGCAGCTTCCCGTTGAAGATCAGCTGCAGAAACCTGGGGTACATACAAAAACCCTCCTTCCCCTTGGCCTCCAGGTTCTCCACCAAATATGAGAAGATCATGCTCGAGAAGCTGAAGGGGTGGTTCAGCACCAGTGCCACGTAGGCATTCTGAATCTGGTCTGATAGGTCATCGAACCCACCCCCCTTGAAGCAATACACTTTAGGATCACATGCGCCAAGTACTTGTACTGGGGACACAGGTTGCTCTTGTTGAGCACACCTGAGTTTATGTCCCCAGCGTACTTAATCCTGAGAAAGCAGCCTCTAAGAGTAAGTGGATGTAATCTGGTGGGGTGATCAGTATCGTCCCCAAAAACAAGAACTCTCTGGATGTCTGCTGCTGTAATCTCAATATCATGTCCATGAATGGAGCTCCGTGTACTGTAAGGCTCACGAGAACGATCAACGGAGGCATTCTCCCAGAATGCCTGATGTAACGACCTGTAAGGCGTACACGGTATAGAAATGGCCTTATGTATCCGAGAGCGTCGAAGGAAAGCTATAATCTCTGTAAACTCGGCCCCATTCCGAGTCGTATGATCCAGATGAGCACATATGTTGTGCTTTGGATTAATGGACCATCTATCAGCCATTTGCCTGAAACACACGACACAGAACCATTAGTAAATAATACATCAAAATTCAGTTCTAAGTGTATAGTTTGAATTCATTCTGATTCATTCATGCGAATGAATCATGCAACTGAAGTCAGTCGGTTGTTCTTTCATGCGACTGAGCTCATTCGGGTGAATGAGACATGCGACTGAGTTCAATCTGCTGACTGAGTCTGCGATTGGTTCAGTCAGCCGACTGAGTTCATTCGCATGATGCATTTGGCCGATTGACCCAATCGCAAGATTCAATCGTGCGATTGGAGTTCATCCGGACGACCAGTCGCTTGTCCACCTGTTCAGTCGCCTGTGGTTCGAATCTTAATCAAAACAAGTGATTTAACATGGGTTACCGGTTCAACAGACTCGCCATCTTGTCACTAATAACCAATTAAACTTAATTTTAACATTTTGCTTAGTTTAGGTTGGTTATTAGGTCATTTACAGTCCGGTTCTTGTTTCACTCGAACATCATACAATTAGGGTTCCATTTCTTCTGATTTAGGTGAGGTTTCATTGCCATCTACCTATATAAACGTCGACGAATGTCAGAAGATCAATAACAATGTGAAAACAAGGTCTAGAGGAATTTTGGCAGAGTAACGGTAAGAAGTGCGATTTAGTAGCAATTGAGGGTGATGAGTGAAATGCGATCGACTGTGGCCCTTTAAATACTGAAGCTGAGTTTAAACGGCTGACTGGCCTCATTCGCTCAGTTCATTCGGGCGACTGAGACTCAGTCGTGCGATTGGCCAAGTCAGTCGCATTCAGTTGGCCGACTGAGGTTCAGTCGGTCGACTGACTCATTCGTACCCTTTCATTCGCTTCTTCAGTTGACCGACTGAGTCTCAATCATTCGACTGACTCATTCGCACCCTCTCATTCGGTCGAATGGATCAGACTGATAAGCCATTCAGGTGAATGGCTCAATCTCATGTCCAGTCGTGCGAATGGGACCCATTCGCATGGTTGGTCCATACTTATGGTCCAATCGTGCGAATGGGTTAGACTTATGAAATTTTCTGCCATTTTTGACCATTTTACATTTAAAACCCTTTTAACTTTTGAAATTTAACATTATGAGCATTTGATCATCTCAGACATGATCATTTTAACTTGAAAACTTTTTGATCACCTCAAACGTGATCCTTTTAAACAATTTAGTCACCTCAGACGTGACCCTTTTAAAATTTGAAAAACACATGTGGTCATCTCAGACATGACCCTTTTAGTTGAGTTGATCCCTTACTGATTTTCATGATGTAGTCCGACAAACGAACAAACTAAAATGACTAACTGACTAGAAAGTTAAAATAAAACACAAAAATTAAACTTGTTTTTGGCTTTTTGTGAGAGATAAATCCTAAGATAGAAATCTACTGGATTTGGTTCCGGAATAGGCAGCTTCAACTTAGATTGACCACACCTGGACCAATTCAATTTTGAAATCATACAGGCAAGTCAAATCATTTGGGACTTGTTATCAAAACTTTTTGATGCTCAATTCTTGGTTTTCATCCAGAGTCGTTAGCAAATCTAGGAAATTACACTGGTACTATTAAATTCCCACATTGATTTGAACTTTCAAGAATTGCAGCCACAATGATTGTCAGTATATTTTGTCCTCTTAAATCCATACACAGACTTTAGACACAAACTGGTGATTGTTTTAGGTTTAATTATTTCAACTAACATTTGTGGATCCCACACTTATATGGTAATCAACATTCCTCAAGAGCTTTTGAGCGGTCTACGGGTATTTTTACAAGAAGAGACTATTCTTAGAGCTTTCAAAGAGAAGCCAATCCTCAGGTCAGTGCCATCGCACAGCAGAGAGGCGGCAAACAACAATGAATTCTAGAATATCTAGGTTATGCTTATCCTCAGGTCAGTGCCATCACACAGCAGAGAGGCACACAACCTATCTCCTTGTTAGAGCAGCTTAATTTTATTTTGCACAAAATGCACCAACAACATAAGTCATTAGCTTGATAGCATTTGTCTTTAATTTTTTTTTCGTGCTTTGCTCTATTTATGGTCATCCGCACACATTTGTGGCGTTTACATGCTCAGTACTCCTTATTGGAATATTGTTGATTGTGTTAACCAGTGACAAGATGGGAGCCCACAGTCAGTTGAACAACTTAGTTTGATCTTGAGATCACCAGTCAAGTCTAATCATCTATTGTGTTGAATCTACCGACATATCATTTGTGGTCTAGCAACCTCTAGGTCTACTTTCTTTGTGTTACCTTCGTAGTTACCAGTTTTTCTATCATCTTCCCTTTTATATTGCTTAGACTACACAGACTTATACTTTAAATATTGCATCTTTTCTAAATTAAAATTTTAAGGTCCCTCTTGATTTGTTCCTGTGTACTATCGTTTTCCATAAGGTTTTGAATTGGTATCACAGATACGATCTACCTTATATTAGCTGTCCACTCCTTCTCCCTTGTTTTTTTTAATGTTACTTGCTGACTTATTCTCCCCCTAAAATACTAAAATCATAACTGGTTTAATTATTTTAGGATTTTAATAAACAGCTAAATAACATGAGTTTAATTTAAACAGACTAAAATAAACAAATATAATAAAATAAAAAGGAAAGTTAACTAAACTACATCAGACTACACATGATCATCATCAGGAATAACATCACTTTTATTTCTAACGCCGTTTACCTCTAACAAATATTGAAAACGTGGTTTATCAAAGGCTTTAGTATAGAGGTCAGCGCGTTGAAAATCAGTATTAATTTTTACCACATCAATTAAGTTCTTTTCAAAACAGTCTCTTATGAAATGGTATTTAATACGGATGTGTTTGGTCTTTGGATGTTGGACCGGATTTTTAGTTACTGCAATTGCAGCAGAGTTATCAACAAAAATAGGAGTAGAAGAAAACTTTAAACCGTAATCCCGCATTTGCTGTTGAATCCAGATGATTTGTGAACAGCAACTTGCAGCAGCAACGTATTCGGCTTCACAGGTTGACAATGCAACCGATGTCTGCTTCTTACACTCCCAGGTAACTAATCTCCTCCCAAAGAATTGACACCCTGCTGATGTAGACTTGTAGTTCATCTTGCAGCCCCCGTAATCCGAGTCACTATACGCCGTGAGCTCAAAGTCATCATCATGAGGATACCACAACCCAAGTGTGGGTGTACCCTTCAGATAACGAAATATCCTCTTGACCCCGATCAGATGGTTAACCTTAGGCTTAGCCTAATGTCTAGAACATAAACATGTAGCATACATGATATCAGGTCTTGAAGCTGTGAGGTACATGAGGGATCCAATCATTCCTCGGTACATTGTGGCATCCACTAGATCTCCATTTTCATCAGGTGCTATATCATGATTAGTAGCAAGTGGAGTCCCAGCAGCAGAAGCATTCTCCATGTCAAACCGACTGAGAATGTCTCCCACATACTTGGTCTGATGTAGAAAGATCCCATTTGGTGTCTGATCCACCTGTAATCCGAGAAAGAACTTCATCTCCCCCATAGCACTCATCTCAAACTCTTTCTTCATAACTGCTTCAAACTCTTTGCATAAGTCTTCGTTCTTTGAACCGAAGATTATGTCATCGACATAGTTCTGTACGAGCAGTAGGTCTCCATCTTTCTCTTTGATGAACAGCGTGCAGTCAATCACTCCCCTGTGAAAACTGTGTTTCACAAGATGAGTCGAGAGTTTCTCATACCAGGCCCTAGGAGCTTGATGAAGCCCATATAAGGCCTTGTCGAGTTTATAAACTCTGTCCCGATGATAAGGATCTTCAAATCTCTCGGGTTGACTGACATAGACTGTTTCTCTGATTTCTCCATGAAGGAATGCACTCTTCACATCTAATTGGTAGACTTTAATCTTCATGTACGATGCATAGGCAAGGAAGATACGAATGGCTTCCATCCTTGCCACGGGTGCAAACACTTCATTGTAGTCAATCGCCTCGACTTGGCGAAATCCCTGAACCACCAGTCGAGCCTTGTTCCTGATAATGACCCCTTGGTCATCCTTCTTGCATTTCAAGACCCATTTGGTGCCAATGACCTTAGCACCTTTAGGTCTATCTACCAGAGTCCATACACCTAACTTCTTGAACTGAAGAAGTTCTTCTTTCATGGCACTCACCCACGCCTCATCATTTAGTGCATCACTGACATATTTTGGCTCAAACTGCGAGACAAAACACCGATAAGCACCATCATGAAAATATCCCTTTTCCATAACTGAGGCATAATCAGCTGAGTATAGCTGATTTCGGGTTTGTACTCCTGATCTGACATCCCCAATGACATTGTCTAGGGGATGATAGACGTTTAAACGTGATCCTGGAGTAGTAGGAACAGCTACCTCAGAGCCAAGATTATGAACATTTGGTTCTGCATCTGAGGTAGTTGGAGTTTGAGGTTCCGAAGTCGAAGGTGCATCACTGTTAGATGCTTGTGGACTTTCAGGAACTGGAACCTGTTACTCCTGACTGTTCTGGTCATCTTCTTCAGCTTCATCTTCAGAGGAGGAGTCACTGTCGTCGACTACTCCCCCTGACTGAGTAGATGATTCTCCCTGTGAGCTAGATGATGTTGAATCATGAGATGGTGTATTCAAGATATCATACATCATCCAAGTAGCTACCTCATCATTCGAAGGAGAGATAGGGATGTTGAAGAACTTGAAGAATCCATCATAGTCGAAAACGTAGGCGGGTCCTTTGCCAGTAGGTGGTGTGGTATATCTCTGAACGTCAACATTACACCACACTTCTACTAGACCCGTTGAGTTGTTGTAAACTCTCTTGTTCGGTATGTTGTATCCTAGAAAGATCCCTTCATCAGCCTTCTCGCTGAATTTACCATCTTGAGTCTTCTTCAGAAGTGTGCACGGCGCGCCAAATGGTTCGAGATACTCAAAATTCGGTTTGCGTCTTTGTAGTAGCTCGTAACATGTCTTTCCGTGGTGCTTGACTATCAGAACTCGATTCAGTGTATAACATGGATTAGCCACTGCCTCATTCCAGAATTGGATAGGCAGTTTCGAGTCTGTCGGCATTGTCTGTACTGTCTCTATCAAGCTTCTGTTCTTTCTCTCAGCAACGGCATTCATCTGAGGCGTGTAGGCAGAAGTGAATTGATGCACAATTCCCTTTTCCTTGCAGTAGGCCTCCATCCACTGATTCTTGAATTCAGTCCCGTTGTCTGAGCGTACTTGTCTCATCTTCAGCTTGTAGAGAGATTCTAGTGTGGTTACTAACTCCTTGAATGACTCAAATGTTTCTGATTTGGACTTCAGAAACATTACCCAAGAGAACCTTGAGTAGTCATCAGTAACCACAAAACAGTACAAGTCGCCTGCAATGCTCTTTGTACTGACTGGACCAAACAGATCCATGTGAAGAAGTTCAAGAGGAAGTTTTATTGAATGAACTTTCTTTTCCTTATGAGGCTTCTTCGTCTGTTTGCCTTTCTTGCAAGCTACACAAAAATCAGGAAGTTGGAAATTCTTGACATTAACTCCTCTCACAAGATCCTTCTATGTGTCCCATTCTCCTATGCCAGGATATGGAATCCTTCTTTGTATCTTTTGATAGAAAGCACTGAACCTCATGATCTGTTGTAGAAGCTGTTGACAGATCCAAAACATAAAGATCTTTATATCTTGATGCTGTCATCAGAACTTGGTCCTCTGGAATCACGTAGTCTTTCTTTAGCATGTAACACTTCTTGTTGTCGAATATGACTTTAAAACCCTTAGCACAGATTTAGGAAATGGAAAGTAAGTTGTTTTGAAGTTGTTGAACATAGTTCACCTTATCAAACTTAACTTTCTGATTCTCAACTTCTACCTGAGCTGTGATATAGCCTCCCTTGTTTCCAGCAAACGAAACATGCCCTCCTTTTATTTGCTTGACGTTTGATAAAAGAGCCATGTTTCCTGTCATGTGCCTGGATGCTCCGCTGTCTACAATCCACGTGTTGGTTTCAGCACTGTAGCGAACACCCTGCACATACAATGTAGAAGGTTAGTTTAGGTTAGGAACCCAAGCCTTTACTGGCTTGGATTTCCCAGAGGCATCACACATCATGAATTCAACCCATTGACCCTTAGAGGGTGAGGGTAGCTCAGGTTTCTTCTTGTCATCATTATCAGACACAGAGGATTACTTCTCTTTCCATAAGCCAGATTTGTGCAAAGCCTATTTGTGATAAACAGTTGACTGGCTAATAGGTTGAACTTTAGGTTCACTAGTTCTTCTAGGTGGAGTTAAAGAACTCCTCTTAGAAGACCTAGGTTTTGAGTCCTGAAGTTCAATCTTCTTCCTAGGTGTCTGATAGTAAGGACAATAGGAAGCAATGTGTCCACACTCTCCAGAGTTGTAGCACGACCTGCTATCAATTTTATGATTAAACTTTCTTTGTGGAGATGTGTGTGACACCCTAGTAACATCACCTAGTTTAGGTTTTGACTCTGGTTCTTTTGATGTTTTCTCTTGTTTAACAAAACTAATTGTTTTAATATTTTTAACATCTTTTTCCTTTTGGTTAATTGGTTTTTGACTTGAAACTTGTGAAAGATTAACATTAGTAGTCCTTTTAGGTTCTGATTTGACTCTGTTTGACCCTGACTTTATATTAATCTTTTCAAATTCTTTTTCCAGATTAACATAGGGCATTTTGCCCTTTGCTTTTGAAGTGGCCTCCTTTTGTTTGGTTCCAGATTCAATAGATGAACATGAGAAATCTGGATCACTAACAAGAGGAGTAGACACCACATGATCCTTGATAGGGTTATTATTTATTGGTCTAGTCTTAGTGTTCATCAACGTCTCAGGTGGTGGTGGAACCACTTTGTAACCCAAACCCTCCCCGTTGTTTCTTTCTCTCACTAAGTGTTGGACAATGTGTGATGAACTTGTCCAACTGTGCAGTTTCTGTTTTAATGAGTTTACTTCTACTTCTAGAACCGCCTTTTGCTTCTTAGTGTCTTCTAGGGAGTTTAGATAGTACTAATGTCATTAGCTTGGTTAAATGCAACTACTTCAGTTTCCCTAAGCTGTTTAGTCAAAAGGTCTATCTTTTCCTTGTAACTATGCTCATTTTGTTTTAATACTCTATTAGCCTCAGTGCACAGTTGCAAATCTTTTACTAAGTTATCATTATGATCTAATAACCTAGAAAATTTTTCATCTATGCTATTTCTAAAAGTATCACAATCAGGACAAGCATGATTATTAAACATTTGGTCAGTGGTACTTACCTGAGGAGGTTCAGAAGAGTTAGCCATCAAAGCAGCATCAGATGTCTCTGGTTCTTGTGATTCTGACTTTGCTGTAGAAGTCCCTTCTTCAGGCTTGTAGCTGACCTTAGTTGCAGTTGCTTCTTCACTATTTGACATCGCTATCTCAACTGCTATATCTCCTTCACTCGCGGAATCATCGTCTAAGTCTTCTACATTTGCAATGTTTGATTCCCCTGGAGAGACAAACCTAAAGCTCCAGTCCTGTCCCTCATCATCATGAGCAGTCAAGGCTTTTGGATCCTTGCTTGATGAAGTAGAACTAGTAGCTTGCTTGTCTTGACGAGTGAAGGATGAGAATGGGTTCCCGTTACCCGTCTTCTTTGGCTTAACACATTCTCTCTTGAAGTGCCCCTTCTCTCCACAGTTGAAGCAGGTCACTTTGCTCTTGTCAAAGCCAAACGTGGTATCCTTAGTAGCTACCAAGTTCTGTCCGGTCTTTTTCACAAACTTCTTCGCCCTCCGGACAGCACTAGCTAAGGCCCACATAATGTCCATCCTCTCAAGCTCCATTTCATCTACTTGCTCGTAGTCCTCATCTGCCAGATGGCAGTTTCCAATCTTCCCAGCAACAAGTCCATCATATGAATGAACCACTGCTGCCAAAAGATTCATATGCTCTCGAGCTACTTCCACTGTCACATTACCGAGGTTCTCGGTCTTCAGTCTAGTAGCATTCGCTTCAGATCCAATATAATGGGTACAAGAAGACCCCGACGTGTCTGATCCTGAAGAAGAAGCATGTGAAGGACCCGATGAGCTAGATACAAATGCAGTCTGGAGAGGTGCTCCAGATGTCTTAGCTTGAGGCGTGGCATTGTACACAGCTGGATTCTGAGTGTACGAAGACTTCTGAGGTCTGTAATTCATCCTAAGTGCTTCTTCTCGCAGCTTTAGAATGAAGTCATTGATATCCAGCTTTGCCAGCATTTCATTCTGTCTCAGGTTAGACACGAATGAAGCCCACTTTTCTGGGAATCCGTCTGCAAAATTAGTCACTTTTTCTTCCATGGTAGTAGCGACCCCATGTGTATGCAGTTCACTCATCAGATGGTAGAATCTATCTATAACATCGTCCAAACTCTCGTTTCCCATCGATGAGAAGTTGTCAAATTCCTTCTATAACTCCTTAGCCTTGATTGCCTTCAGCGAAGCATTCCCGTCGTACCTCTTTTCCAGCTCATCCCATAGTTTCTTGGCCCGCTTATTCTCTGAGTACTGGGGAAAAATGTCTTTAGGGATAGACTGTGTGATCAATGCATAGACTCTCTTCTCTGCATTATACTTAACCTTCTGCGCGTCGGTCATACCTCCTAAAGTAAGCTTTACTCCATCTGCTCCCACCGGCATACTATACCCAATCTCGATAGCTTCCCACAAATTTGGATCCACTCCATTGAGGTAGATCTCAAAACGTTGTTTACAGTGGGGAAACTCATCTAAAGTTAAGAGCTTTGGTGGTTTATTATGATTACCCACCTCACTCTCAAGTAACAGAAGGTTCTGGATCCTTGAGTCCTTTCCAGCAGTAAAGGCTGACATTTGACCTTCCATGTCGAATAACTTTAAGTCTACTATAACAAACTGTCAACTGGTGCGACTGAAGGATGTGATTGGGCTATCCGTGCGAATGAACTATGCGACTGGTTCAATCGTGCGGCTGAACTAAGCGATTGGTTCAGTCGTGCGAATCAAGCTGATGCGTATGAACACGCCGAACGAATGGTTCAATCGTACGAATGGAGATGCGACTAGGTCCAATCGTGTTTCTGGGCAATGCGAATGAAGTCCAGTCGTGCGAATGGCTCACTTGTGCGACTGAAGCTGCTGTTTTGCGAAAATTTCTAGGTTAAACGTGGTTTAGCCGTAAAAATTCGAAATTTCGCAAACTCTAATCGCCTAAGTCCGTAGAAACCAAAACTTGATGAGCAGGGAACGTCGAAGATCACTTTTGACACAAAAGATTGCGTTTTTAGTGTAAAAACACAAACTTTTTATCAATCTTGATTAAATCACACGTAATCAAGAGCCAAAGCTCTGATACCACTTGTTAGGACCTGGTATTTGAACGAAATACCGAATGATTAACGTGTAAACCAGATCAAATAGTGCGGAATCCTATTTGATTGGCGATCCAATCAGTGAGAACGCACGAACAATCAATAAAGTATTGAATCTAACGTTAATAATCGATTGTGAATCGATCTAATGCATTCTATGAACTTGGAGAACGAATTGGGATGCTTTTGGACGGCTAGGGTACCTCTGGAGTCGAAATAGAATGAATGCTTACCTTTTTCCACGAATTGGGTTGTATTTATAGGTTAGTATTGTTCATTCGTGCGACTGAACCATTAGTATGGTTCAGTCCTGCGATTGAACCATGCGGTTGTTTCATCCGCACAACTGAGTGTTCAGTCGTGCGACTGAGCCAATCTTATGTTCAATCATACGACTGATCCAGTCTCCTGGTTCAGTCGTGCGACTAAGTCAATCGTATGAAGTTATTCATGCATGTGGTCCATTCGCATGGGCCATTCGCATGAGAACTTCATTCTGTTAAGTTTGAATGTATTAATTAATATAACATTATGTGTAACCATTCAAACAACCACCAACCTAATTAACCAATTCAACATCGACTCCTTAATGAAATATTAAACATTATAAATCACAAACAATCAATATCATTTCATTAACAATCCAAACATTACAGCAATATCAGACAAACAAGATCTATTACATTCATATCATGATCTAGGGACATACATGTATCAACACATATTCATCTGAGAGGTTGGCTGATCTGTTCATCAAGGAAATTGTAACTCATCATGGTGTGCCGGTGTCTATTGTGTATGATCGTGACACCCGGTTTACATCAAAATTTTGGAAGAAATTCCATGACGCTATGGGGACGAGGTTACATATTAGCACGGCTTATCATCCCCAGACTGATGGTCAGTCCGAGAGGACCATTCAGACCTTGGAGGACATGCTTCGGGCATGTGTTATCGATTTTGGAGGAAGTTGGGATGACCACTTAACGTTAGCTGAATTCTCGTACAACAACAGTTATCATGCCAGCATTGGTATGCCCCCATATGAGATGCTATACGTAGGAGATGCAGAACACCCGTTTGTTGGGGTGATATTGGTTAGAAGGAGTTAGGGAGCGTCGAGGTGATCGAGGCTAAGACTGAGAAGCTTGAAAAGATCAAAGATTTCATGAAGGAAGCCAAAGATAGACAGAAGTCGTATGCTGATAAACGATGCAGACCGATTGAGTTCCAGGTGGTGACCGGGTTATGTTGAAGGTCTCACCTTAGAAGGGTATCATCCGTTTCCGAAAGCGGGGCAAGTTGAGCCCGAGGTACATAGGCCCTTTCCAGATGATTTAAGTGGAATTCACCCGACATTCCATGTATCTCATCTAAGGAAGTGCTTGGCAGATGAAGATATGATTGTTCCACTGGAAGATATCGAAGTAGATGAACGACTCAATTATGTGGAGCAACCAGTGGCAATCATCGATCGAAAAGAGAAGAGGCTGAGGAATAAAACGGTTCCTCTTGTGCATGTACAGTGGAAGCACAGGAAATGATCCGAGTCAACGTGGGAGAATGAAGAAGAGATGAGGCAGCATTACCCACGTTTGTTCGAGGAATAACAGGTTTCAGGGACGAAACCTATTTAAGGGGGTTGGACTTGTAACACCCGGTTATTTTTTTATTTTGAAGCCGACGAATGATGAAAAAGAAATAAAGTCCAAAGTCGAGGGACCAAACTCGCCAATGAGAGAAAGTTGGGTGAGTGGAAGTATTTGAAGGGAGAGGGCAGCCCTTACCCTCTCCCCACACCCAAAATTCAGCAATAGAGAGAAAGAAGAGAGAAAAAGGGAGAAAAGTTGGTTCGGGTGGATTCAAGAGTGCAAAATCGAAGTGTAGCATGTTGATTCGAAGCTTTTCTCGTTGTGGTCATTTGTGTGAGTTTTAGAACCCCTCTTTTACATGTTTTTAATCGATTTTGGGGCTGGAACACATAGAAAACCTGTTTTTTGTATGTGTGTGTTTGACCCATTTGTATTTGTTTGCGTGTGATGCGTTTGGAGTTTGTTTTCGGGCTTGTGTGTGCGTGAATGGTGTTGTAGTATGCATTCCTAAGGTTTAGGATGGTTAATTTAGGCTTAGAATGGGTTTGGATGAGCTTGGAGGACAAAAATGGCAGATTGGGTTCGGGATGAACTCCATTCTGCATCAGCTAGGGCTGGGCGACCGAATGGAGGCCATACGGCCGATTGAGTTGCGATTGAAGTTCATTCGCACGATTGAGGATTCATTCATACGATTGGGGGCCAGTCGCATGGGGAGTCATGCGACTGAGGGCCCAGTCGCATAGGTGCTCATCCGCATTAGCTTCATCCGCATGAGGTCCATTCGCATTAGTTCCATTCGCATAGGACTCATCCGCATTGAGTCCATCCGCATGAGGTCATTCGCATGGGTGTTCATTCGCTTGGGTGTTCATCTGCATGAGGTCCATTCGCACGATTGGATGTTCATCCGTATTGGCCCATTCGCATGATGTTCAGTCGCTTGGAGGCCATGCGACTGAAGGGTGTCCATACGCCCAAGTAGGGCTGTTGTACCCGGGGAAATGTGTAGTTTAATTACTGACTTTCGGGAAAAGTGCAGATGTAAGTTTGACATGGAAATTCCCGTAAGTTTATGTAAGATGACTGTTGAGACCATAGAGGGTATGTTGGGCATGATGATGATGATGTTGCATATTTATGCATGATGTATGTTATGTATGTATGATGTTGCCCTGTATGATGATGATGACTATGTATGTTGATGTTCCTGATTATGATGAATGTTCATCTTTCCTGTGGCTTTACGTGTTATGTTAATGAATGAACGAAAAGTATTATGTAACGTAAAGTGGAAGATAATGAAAAGAGGAACATGATGAATGCATGCATTAATGAATGATGTATGTAATTAAAGTCTTGCAAGCATTGGATTTCGGGACACGCCAATTATAAGGTGTTAGTCCAACGGTGTGTGGGTCCGCTACCCCGTGAGGATGCACATCAGGGTCTTTCTTAGTGATTGACCACTTGTATAGAACCTCTACCGCTTACCCCGGTACTGCGGCACCATGTATAGCTGTCTATTTATAGACTTCGGCCCAGTAGCCATATAGTTTGGGGTGTAGCACATGGTATTGGTACGGAAGATATCAAAAGTGAAAGAAAGAATGAATAAAGAAGATAATAACGAGATTATTTATGTGTATGTATAATGTGTGATCATGCAAAAGTAACAAACAGTTTTTAATGAAAGTAAAGTATGCTTTATTATAAAACTAGAACTCACTCAGCAACGCTGACTTTTTATGTGTTTCCAGTTGGCAGGTAATGTTGCTAAGGATGGCACTGCGAGGCTACTCGGCTCTTTTGGGATGGGATGGCATCCATATATAATGCTTTTGTGATGTAATGCAAACTTGGATTTGTAATTGGATAATGATGTATTATTTGGCAAAAGCTATTATATTGAAATGGAAGAAAGTTTTAAATGTTTCCGCTGCAATGCTTTATGAAATACAAATGTAATTATATGTTTTATGTGCGATGAGGATCCAACTGTAAGCGTCCCGGGAGCGGGGCCTTACAATAGGTTTGCTTTAGTTTATGTGCTTTGAATATGAACATTGTGCAAGTATCAGACCTCATTTATAAAGTCAATCTCCATCTTTGTTGATCATCATTTTTTTGAAAGCAAGTTGCCTCATCTCCATCATCATTGCTAGACAGTTTTGGATTTCTTATTACTAATTTCAAAACTACTTATATAAAATTTAAAGTGTTTCATGTTGTTCATAATTAAACCATTTTATAAGATTGTTCATTTCACTTTTTCATGGAATGTTATTTGTCTTTCATTGGACCATGTGATCTTTAATTGTTTATGTGATAATAAAAGGTTTTGAGTTTGAAATTGTTATTGACAAATCATTAACAAGGAAAACACATTTAAAAATTGAAACGTAAAATTTGCTTATGTTTGACAAGTACTTACGCATCTCACAAACTTTGACTTCGATAAACCTTGCCTATTTTGCATCTTTGAGTTGTACAATATTGCCGATTTGTGGCAAAATTAGAAAATAGTGTTTAAGGGTATTTTGGTTTATTAAGCATTTAATCCAATTCTTTTTTTCATTTAAAAATATAACACATTTCTTTTACACACTCTCGCCACCCACAAATCCTATCAACAATTAATCGCAATACAAAACCAAAGTCTAAAGATCTCTTATAATGTTAAACCTTTAGTCTGCGATTAGAGGTAATAATCTTGAGTGATAGGGGTCAATCGGTAGTGTTTTAAGACAAAGATTCAGTATTCAATGATAGTGGTAATCATAGCTAATGAATGGTGATATGTTGGTGAGCGAAAGCATAAAGTGGATGAAAACGATGATCCGTAATACTCGAATGCCATTCGGTTGATCACATTTCAAGCATCGCTGAATCTAAATCTGAATCAAAGTGTTGGATTCTACAGCACAATAATGTCCTAAATTTTTTGTTCTTTATTTTATGTATTTTATTAAATATTGTACTTGATTATTGTGCTTTTCTAAATGTATTGATGAGCTAGATTAGTTTCTACAAAATAAAAATGTATACAAATTTAACACAACACAATGATATGCTACATTATTCGTTACAACATAGTGACATGTTTTTTAACGTAACACAACATAGAATGTGTTGTTCTAAACTAAAATAGCAGAGAAATATGTTGTTTTACATCAAAACAACAGAAAACGTACAGCTTTAACACAAAACAATAACCTAACAAATTTCAATACAACACCAAACATGTAATGTTAATGTGAAATAACATAGTTTACCATAAAACAACACAAAACATGTTGTGTTAGAATCTTGTTGATTTAACCTGATACCATACAAATTATCAAGTCATTTATACATAAAACAACAATGTTGTACTCTAATACACCAACACATTGTTTTAACACAAAACAAACAAAAAGTGTTGTTATTATGTGAAACAACATAGAAAGCACTTTTCTAACGCAAAAACAACATAGAAAGTATCATTTTAACGCAAAAGACCACTTTCTAGTGCTGTTTTAATGTCATCACAAAACGTTAAAACAACACAAAAAAGTAGCATAGAAAGTGTTGTTTTTGCCGTAATGTAGTACATAGTATGTTGTTTTAACGTAATACAACACAACATTTGCTATTTGGACGTAATAGAACACAAAATGTGCTATTCTGACGTAATAGAGCACAAAAAATGCCATATTGATTTCACTTATATAATAGACTTTTTTTTGTGAAACACATCGATTTCACTTGAGAAATATGAATTTTTTTAATTTTTTTCTCATATTACGTTAGATCGTATGGCTTTGTTTTGTTTTGTCTTTTGTTATTTCTTTTTGCCTTTTTTTGAATTAAATGTATAGCTTGGATTGGTTCTCTAGTTCTTTTTTATGGTTTCGTTTTGAACCTCTTTGTATACACACACACACACACACACACACACACACATATATATATATATATATATATATATATATATATATATATATATATATATATATATATATGTATGTATGTATGTATATATATATATATATATATATACATATATATATATGTGTGTGTGTGTATATATATATATATACATGTGTATATATAGACACACACACATATAGTAAGTGAATACGAGGAGGGAAGTGGATTATCCCAACTACCACCAATATCAATAACACATGCTCGAAGCATGTCTTCTAACGTCTGAATAGTTTGTTCACTTTGCGCATCCGGATGCGAGTGGTACGTAGTACTTAGGTTAAGCTTCGAAGAAAATGTGTATACTCTGTCAATCTATTCATAATTACCCAGATAGTATTATAACAATGACTCGATCTTTGATGTTTTGTAATAAATGATTTTCTCCCAATTCCATTTTGGAATCTCCGACTGCTATAGATAACCTAATGGATTTTAATGCTTTGATTCACTTTAAGGCATATGAGACACTATTCTACGTATCGGGCGATAAATCATTTCATTCTAGGCCACCAATATTCATTCCTTAGATATTTGTACTTGTTCCCACTGTCGGCATTGATATTTTAATGATTACACATACAAATAATGTGTATTCATCATCGTTTTGAGCACTTTTTATTGTGAATCATTCAATTACACACTTATTTGTGTTTAGATTGAATGTTTTAGGTTCTCAAAGGGAGGTTAATGATTTTTGTGGAAAAAAACTCAAGATTTGGTGAAGCTTTAATGAGAAATACATTCTAACATGCTCATGTTTAGAATTAACATGCCCATGTTAAATAAGTTGAAAATTAATTTGTTAACTTGATGCTGAACATGCCCGTGTTACTTATTAACATGGCTATTTTTGACCCAAAAATTCTGATATATATACCCAATACTTCACCATTTGATCCATATCCATCCTTTTAACCAAAACCCTATTTCTCTCAGTTCTCTTAGGTGATTTGGATAGATCTTTGAAGCTTCAAGGCCAAGATTGAAGATCTAGCACTTTCAAAGGAAGATTCACGTCACACAACTCACCTTTACTCATTTTGGTTTCGAAAACCTATAGCTCCATCATGTTTTCTTTCATTTCTATGAGTTTGGTTGTGGTTTTTGTACTCATGGGCTAAACATTCTTAATACTTATGTTATATGAAGCTTAGCATACTTTGACATGTTGTATGAAAACCTTGGTAATGGTTATGTTAATGCAAATTATAAAGCTATGAATGCCTTTCAATGATATTGTGTGCTCATTACAAAGTTATGAATTCCATTGTGAAAACCATTGTGTTTTTATGAATTTCTCCTAAGTTTGCTTATGTGTAACTAAAGATAATGCGTAAATTTATAGTTCATGTATTCGTCTTAGGACATTTATAAGTTGAAGGATTTATATAGCTATTGTGAACACTATAGCCAAGTTCTAAATCATGAGTCATGTAGTTTTGTTCGTGAGTCTTTAACTATCAAGAAGCGTAAGCAATTACTTTGCCTCTTGGAATGAGTACACATCCCATACCATAATGAGACGCATCACAATTGACATCAAAATCTTTGGTTCCTTCAGGAGGTGATAGTATTGGGGCATTGCACAACTTCTGTTTTAATATGTTAAATGCTTTTTCTTGTTTAGGTCCCTAATTAAACTTAAAGGCTTTCTAGGATAATGTTGTTGATGACATAGCAATATTGGAGAAGTCTTAAATAAATCTTATATAAACTTGCCAACCCAAGAAAGCTTTTGATTTAACTAGAATTCTTTGGTACTTCCCATCTCTTGATGGCCTTAATTTTTATGGGGACAATATGTATTCATTGTTCATTGATCACGTGGCCTAGGAATTGGACTTCACATATCCAAAACTCACACTTGGAGAACTTTGTAAAAACTTTTTCTTACTTGAGTAATTCATAGACTGCTATGAGGTGTTACTCATGATCTTCTTCGTTCTTAGAATAGATCAAGATGTCATCTATGAAGACGATCAAGAACTTATCAAGATTTGTTTTACAAACCCTATTCATGAGGTCCATAAATACGAAAGATGTGTTGGTAAGCTCAGGCGGCATTACCAAGAATTCATAATGATTGTGCCTAGTCCTGAAAGTGGTCTTAGGTACGTCTTTTCGTGTTACTATTACCTAGATGATATCCAGATCACAAGTCTATTTGGAAAATAGCTTGCTCCTTGAAATTGATAAAACAGATTGTCGATCCTTGGCAAAGGGTACTTATTCTTTATATTGAGTTTATTCAAGTCTCTATAGTCGATAAAATACACATACGCATCATCTCGTCTTTCTTCTTAACGAACAGGATTGATGCTATCCCGGGCAAAGAGCTTGGCTGAATAAACCATTTATCAAGTAGTTATTGTAGTTGCTTCTTGATTTCTTGAATTTCTATCGAGTATAGTCTTTATGGAGACATGGCGAAGTCAATTCGAAATTCAACTTGTCTATCAGGTGGAAGTCCTAAGAGTGCAACAAGAAATATTTCAGGGTATTCCCGTATTGGCACGTCCTAAATCTTCTGTCTCTATGGATTTTACAACATAGGCCTAGAATACAATACACCCTTTTATTAGACTCTTTGTGCTTTCTCTATCGTCATAAGCTTTTTAACCTTGTTGGTGCGATCTACCAAAATGGCTAACCGGTTCACGTTGAGTAATTGGAGTTGAACGATCTTTTTATAACATATTATTTCTGTGTGATAAAAGGCTAACCAATCCATTCCTATGACTATATCAAATTCTCATAATTCCACAGGCATTAAATCGATAGGAATTGGTTGGCCATTCTAATTTATGATGCAGTTTTTAGTGACATCAATGATTTCCTTTGACTCCCATCAACCATTTCTACTATTAAGGTGTGATCGTAATTTTGTGATTCCTTGTTCAAATAATACTTTAAAGTATTTGATAATAAACTTTTTATTGACATCGGAATCAAATAATACTCTTGCATATCTATCATTGACAAGATACGTAGTAGTAATCACACCAGGAGTGTTCCGGGTTCCTTGGTGGTCAACATAAATGCAAGCCCTTTAGGTTTGTTTGTTTGCTGATTGATTTCACTTTGAAGATCCGGGCAACTAGGTTTCATGTGCCTTAGATCTCCACATTCAACACATTTTCTCTTCTTCTTGCATTCTTGAAGAAGATGCCTGTCCTTTTGCAGTTGGGGCATTGTTATGTGCGGCACGGTCCCAGATGATTCTTCTTGCAAAATTTGCATCAAGGCATTTCTCTAGTTTTCTTGAAGTTGTTATTCATGGTGTCCTTTTTTTCTTCTTTCCATTTCCTTTATGGTGTGCTGGAGATTCGGCTGGTCGCCATGACATGTCGGCAACCATGACGGTATCGGCTTTAGTTGTTTCTAAAAATGTTTTAGGGGGATTTGGATTTAATGAAAATCAAATTGTAAACTCCAAATAAAACTATTAATCAGATGTTGGTCCATTGTAGCTAGATGGGGATAGAGTCAATAAATTTTATTTTAAAATGAGAAACATACTCTCGATATGTCTTGTTTTCCAGTTTTAATTGGAAGAATTCCACTTCCAGTTGTTTAGTTTCATTAGGAGGACTTAATTTAGAAAGAAAGCTATGGACAAATTTCTCCAAGCTTCAGCTTTGACTTTCACTTTGCCCACGATTCTAACCATACTGTTCCAATGGTGAAGAGCTTCAGCTTCAAACATATGCATGACGAACCGTACTTTGTTATGATCATCATAGTTACAAACATTCAATACTAACTCCATCCTATCTACATAACCTTAGGCTTCTACAACTACTTTTCTTCAGTGAAGGACGAACATTTAAAGGAGATCAAGTTCCTATAACTGTACTATTTTGATTTGGTTCCTACCATTCTTTCCTTTTCTTGTATAGATGTGGAGGCAGTCGAGCTTTCTTCGGTCGTACTTATGATTTACCAACATTACTAGTTTGTTCATTCGTTAATATTTTTGCAAGTTCCTCTGCTATGTTATGGTAACCTCAACATTTAGAATTGAATTTATACTAAATCGAGATTTAACACTTGGAGAGAGCCCAATGAGAACTTTCTTCCATCCTACTTCTAAGGTGTTTGCCTTTAGCACCTTGTTCATGTCTAGATCCTTACTCATCTCTATGTTCACACATGCACGTATGTATAGGTTTATATAATTATACAGAAGTTACCGGTACGTACTAAGCACACTTATAACATAATAGTCATGTTACACGAATTCATTTATATAATACATATATAGGGAATAAAAATATATGGCATAGGTTATTTCATCTTAAGGATTATTTGGGTAACTTTCTAAATCTTGCTATTTTGCACAACCTGAGTCTAACATTAATCTTATAGAGCTTTACTAGTTAAATTTACATATTTTTAAGATACCTATTTCGCTAAAACCTCGGGTTCTGCTATCGATGTGACACCCCACCCAAAACCTAGGTGGGCGTCCACAATCAATACGAGTTACAGTAGAAGTAAATGGAATTTTCATTTATACTTACGACATTCTGAGTGCAATACATTATTTAATTACAATATCAAACAACCAGAAACTTCTACGGCTTTAGGTTCCATTGTCTCCTCATTTTTCCTAGATTAGCCTTACTGATTACGCGTGATACATATACTCAAAAGGACATCAGGTAATGCTAGTGAACTCATGCTATACAGTTTACAAAATTAACTTTGACATGCATACAATATGGGTTGTGAAATTTGACTCAGTAGGTAGGCACAATGCCCTCCATAGTTATACCACAACCACCGCCAGCGAGTTCGTCAGACCTTTCCGGCCGTCAAATAGATATGAGTGTGTGCCTAATGCATACGAGGAATGCTATCTTTTCAGCTAATTCGACACACCCCATTAAATATATAAGGCCCTGTATACCCCTACTGACCTGTGCATATTTGTAAGCGTTTTAGTTATTACCAGTATAGACAAAACGAGTATCTTATCATAAATTATTATTTTACTGTTTTAAAAACATTCATGATAACTCACCTGTTTACAGTGGCTTAACAGTTGATAATAGTTGTTACTATGATTTGGTAATATCTTAGAGTCTGGTATAGTTTAAGTAATCATAGGTTAGGTAATGATATAGGTAACTAGTTTTAGTTATTGTTAGATAGTGGCTAGCGCTGTCTTGTTTAAGCATGATTGATTAGTCTATGCCTAACTAAGGTTAGATTACCTAAAACCCAACCATATCAATAACCTTAACGCCTAAACGTAATAATACTACACTAATACTCTTCCTAATAATAATACTAAAATAAATGATAATTAATTTGACATAAATTAAACAAGAGCATACCTAAAAAATATCGATGACAAATTGATGTAGAGTCTCCCTACTCGTTCTTCCACTCGGGCTCCAAAAAGGCTATTCACAACACCAAGTGGGGTATTGAGTACCGAAGATTCTCTTTATAATAGAATGCCCTTAAGAAGACTTATATTCTAAAACAAAGCTATAAGCTTCTATTTAAAGCAATCAAACATACACCTCAATTTTATATGTAGAGTGATGTGGTATGTGAGATGGAAGATTAAGCAGCTAGCCTGGCTCCTTGCTTACTTATATAAATAATCCAGCTTCATGCTTTGTTATTCTTTTTTAACTTTTAAAGTAAATCATTCTATAAAATTTCGAATACATCATTGGGATAACCTCATTTTCTCTATGAGTCGACTTAAGTTTCGCTAAAAACTGAGTAAGGTCAAATATAATATATTTAATTATTATTAGACGTTTTCTTAAAACAACAAACTCTCATCATCACATCTCATCTTTCAAATAGCCATCTTACTCGTTATTTACTTGTTCGACAATATATGAAAGAAAAAACTTCATATATTCACGCATTAAAGGTTTGGGGTATTACACTCAAAGTGGAA